>JAFMOC010000049.1:530000-1050000 GCA_019802505.1 Corydoras sp. C115
GGTGAACTATTCTCAGTCCAGCAGTCACACTGAGGTGTTGAAAAATTTTAGCAGCACTTTAATGGCTGATCCACAGTTAATAGTGTTTTACATAATAACATGCCACCACAACATTAATGTGGTTGCAGTGTAAAGAATTATCCAATACCTTACAATACCACATAATTCCTGCTCGGTGTGGATGCTATTGGGTGTCTACAACAAATGATGGGGAAAAAAAGCAACCAGACTACAACGTGCAGATTGGAAATAGACAATTAGAATGGAATATGAATATATATATATATATATATATATATATATATATATATATATATATATATATATATATATATATATATGTATGTATATATATACTCATAAAGAAGTCATCCAAAGCAGAATCTTGCTATTTGAAAAAACTTATATTGATAAATCCTTAAAATCTTTGGGGGGGTTGAATATTTCTGATATATATTATATATACTATATATACTAATATATAATATATTATATATATAGATTACATATTGCCGTAACCATTGAAGTTAATCTGCAGATCGTAAGCAGGCTGATAAAGAAACACGAGGGTGCGACAGGAGTGAGGGAGAGTAACAATGCAGTAGCAGTGACAGCAGAGGCTAATGATTGTCCAGGACCGGGGCAAACAATAACCCCGTCGTTTAGACACAGTGTTTATGAAGGACAACCTTCGCATGCAGCAAAAACCCTTAACCGAACCGATGGCAACATGTTCTGCTGCAGAATCGAGTCCACCCGCGACCTGCAGCCCAGCGCCGCCAGCGTCATCAGCATCACACATTCAGAGCGCTCACCTGATCGTCGGTCCTCCGGCGGAGCTGCTCTGCTGACGGACGGACGCGCGGGGTCTCGGCTCTTTGGAGGATCTTCAGCGCGGCGCTGGACCTGGGACTCTGGCCTCGGTGCTGAAGCCTGAAATGCTGGACAGCGACAGTAACGCGGCTGCTGTAATCTGCCTCCACCTCGAGAGGAGAGGATTAAACAGTGCCCTCTAGCGTCGCGGCGGAGAAAACAACATGAAGCAACGAGCAGTACTGTACACAGTACATGTCTCTTCAAGAAATGTAACTACACGCACCATTCTATTTCTTTACCACCCCTATATTAGCTTCATCTGTTTCATCTGTTCACCTGCTGTAGAAAAAAAGGGGGGGAGGGGCCGCAGCATCGAATAACAATCAGGTTTGATGAATTTACAGTGTAGTTGGTTTTCTCCATGGCTTCTGACTTGTGTTCTCATTTGTAAGTCGCTTTGGATAAAAGTGTCTGCTAAATGACTAAATGTAAATGTAAATGTAAAATGTAAATGTTTGTCTATGTGTCAGGTAAAAAAAATGCAAATGCACATTAATCAATTAAAAAATTACCAGATAATTAACTTATTAGGGGTAATTAATACATTTCGTTTTCTATGGATAAATTGCCAATTTTCGATTAAATTTCATACTTCACAAGCAAGTAATTTATCAAGATAGGGTGTTTATAGGGGTGTTTAAATATATATACATATACAGTATATATTTTGTTTGTTTCCATTCTATTTTTTTCATTTTTGCTTTGTGAAGACCATTTTACAAGCAATACTTATCCTCCTTTGTAATTGCCAATAATGGCCAAATGATAATATATATTATATAACACACACACACACACACCCATTTCATGTTTGTTTCATGTTTCAGCTGTTCATTTCAAATTTTATCTCGTTATCTTTCATGGAGCGGGGGTTCCTCTTGCCCATACAGGGAAGAACGTTTCTGACACTGGGCAGATACAGCCTGAACAAGGCACCAATAATGGGGCAATTTAGAGCAGTCAATTTAAGGAGCGAACCGTAAAACCCAGAGAAACTCACGCGGACACGGGAAGAACACAGAAACTCAACCCAAATTGGGATTCAAGCCTGGATCCCCAGTGCTGAAGGGCAGATGTGAAAACCAGTATGACACCTTGTCACCCTTAATTTGCCTAATCAAAACTAAATCAAAATGTAATTACGTATTTACTCATTGATCTTAAGCATTTATGTTCATCAAAAGCAAGATATTAGACCCTAAATCAACTGCAAACCTTTACTGAATTAAACTCACCTAATTATAGCAGAAGTTGTGAATGCAAAATAATATTCAAAAAGGAAACACATCCATCTGCCACTTAATATGTCCATGTTATCAGTTTTACTGACCACATTAATGCAAATTGTAGTTCTACAATTACAGACTGTAGTTCATCTGATTTACTACATACTTTGTTAGTTTAATTAAATGTGTTCTCTAATGATCAGGACCCCATAGAGCCGGCATTGTTTGGGTGTTGTGGTGATAGGTGCTGTGTTAGTGTGTGTTGCACTGGTACAAGCAAATCAGATACAGCATGATGTTGGTTTTATTTTTTAACACTACTGTTCAACTACTGTTTATACATTTTGACACATTAGAGAACTAAGCTCGATATGACTAACAAAGTAGAAACAGATGTATGACAATCTGTAATTCTAAAACTTTCCATCTATATGGTAAGTGGAAATGATCAAATAGACAGTAATATAATAGAAACAACCAACAAACTGAAACTAAGTGTTGAAGTAAATACAACTGCATCAGTGCAATTTCACAGTAACAACAATAAACGTACATAAATTTAAACATTCAAAAACACCATGGTCTCCATCAGCAGGCAACTCAAATGTAGGCAGGAGACATTTGGTAATTTTAGATGCTTAATTAAAATAAATACAGTTTGTTAAATTAGATTTGAAGTTACAGTCATAAAAGTCAAGTTACAGCTTTAAAGCTAAATAAAATTATCTAAATTTGTTTTAAATTATCTTGCCTCCATTTAGAGTGGTGCAAAAGTTATGGTTAAAAAGCAAATTACATTAAAGCAATTTTCAGGTTAACTTCAAAAAATGTTCTAATTTAACTAGCAAGTAATATCTCTATTGCCAAAAACACCAATTATAAAGAATCACTTTTGTGTCAGAAACATGTCAGTTATACAATGTTTATAAAGAGAACTTGAACACTAAACAGTGGAATAAGTCTATGCTAAAACTGTTTTCTAAGTTTTAAACACCTTTAAATGCTTTAAACAATTAACTGTTTCCTGGCTTACCACTCTCATACATTCCCATAGTCATGGCTGTTATATTAAGTAATCAGTTTATGTCGACTCAGTAAGTGGTCAAGTGGTGCAGTATTCCAATACACAGTCACAATACCATGGATGATGTTTTTAAACCAGTGACCATTAAGACATTTAGCATCCACCAACAAATAATAAAGTGCTCTGTCATTTTTTAGAGAAACAGAATCTATAAAAAAAAATGATTTTTGAATAATTCATTTGCATTTTATGGCTTAAATATGTATTTGATCACCTACCAGCCAGCAAGAATTGTGGCTCTCACAGACCTGTAAGTTCTGTGTAAGTTTGAGAAGCCATCCTATAATGCACTTATTACCTGTACTTAAAACTGCACCTGTTTGAAATTGTTACATGTACAATAGACACTTGTCAATAACCTCAATTAATCACACTCCAGCCTCTCCAACATGCCCACCAAGAACAAAGAGCTGCCTAAAAACACCAGGAACAAAATTGTAGACCTGCACAAGGCTGCGATGGGCTACAGGACAAAAGACAAGCAGGTTGGTAATAACACAACAACTGTTGGCACAATTATTAGAAAATTTAAGAAATTTACTCTCAATCAACTTGATGGTTGGGATCCGAGTACAGGATCCTTAAGAGCCTTGCCCACATTGGTAACTAGACTCAGGGTTTAAGCCCCCCAACCTTCAGATTGCTAGCCCAACACCTTAATCACCAAGCTACCATGACCATGCTTTGGCAGTGACTTTGGGAAAATTCCTATCCAGAAAACAAAGCCAACAGTTTGTGTGGTACCCATTCAAAATAGCTAAGAACAGCTAGACAGATAGACAGAAACAGGTCTCCTGTGGATGTTCTATTATATTGACTGCTGCACCACTGGAGTGTTTAAAAATGCAAAAAATGAAATTCAGAGAGTATTTTAGTCTGTCTGGTTTTACAGCAGAAATTTAGTTTAAAAATAAATGTATAGATGACAAATATTGTTTCAAGCAAATACAAAGGTTTCAGGAACTCATTTTTAGGATACACTCACCAGACACTTAGGTTTCTACCACTTAGACACTTAGGTTTTTACCCTCAATGTTCACTCGATCAGTTCCACCCACCATATAGTAGTTCATCTGTTTCTCTTAATACTTTGTTAGCCACCTTTACTCTGTTCTCCTATGATAAGGACCCACACAGAGCCACCACTTTACAAATAGATTACACACAATTTTTTTTTAATACTGTACTCACACCAACATAGAGGATGTGGAGTGTTGGTCAATGTTGCACTGGTATGAGTGAATCAGAATCAGCAGTGCTGCTGAAGTTTTTAAACTTTGCTTCCACTTACTGAGCTGTTAAATATATCTAAATTATTTCATCACCTTGTACTGTAGATGTAAAATCAGAGAAAACAGCTTATTTGATAATTTCGAATTAAAGGCATTTCTTTTGTTGAAACATGTTAATTTCATTTGAAGTCATATCTAAAGCCATTCATTACTGATATAACAATAACAAGAATTATTGGGTTTAGACAATTTTGACAGTCTCTGGTTAACTTCAAACTATTTGTATAAACAATGTTATTAGTCATGGTTATGTGAGACAGTATGTAATAGGTGGTAGCTTGGTAGCTTAGAGTCCATCACTGGTTGTAGTTATGAGAGATATGTCTCTGACTGACAGCGTGGGTGGCCTGTTCAGGAACCAGACTGGGGTTGGTCAGAATGGATGTGGTGGTGCTAAGCAAGCGGAGTGAAGTCAAAGCAGCTAAGGAGGCAAAAAAGAAACAAACATTTTAAATTATTATTTAATAGTATTGTGTGTATGTATGTTTAATAGTATAGTGTATATATATATATATATATATATATATATATATATATATATATATATATATATATATATATATATATATATATATATATATATATTATACATAGTATACATAGTATATTACTATGATATGCTATACTATACTACAATGCTATATGATGTTAAAATGACTTAGTGATTAGCGCGTCCGTCGCTCAGAGTTTTTGCTTTTTTTTAAAATGTGTGCATGTCTGTGTGAGTGTGTGCCCAGCAATAGATTAAAACCATGTCCTGGGTGTATAGGATTAAGGGGAATATAATGGAAGCATATTAGTTAGAACTGGACATAAGTACATTTTTGGCAAGCCCCATCAATTACTTTCTCCCAATACTGAGAGATGACATGTTTAAAGGTTCTCCTCAGATTAATCATGGCAATACATGACAATCCTGGGCACATGTGAGTGTATCTATAAAAAAAGGGAGCAGAACTGTGTATTTGCTTTCCTCTTAATGTTTAACAAGACAGTCTATTGTGCTTGACATGCCTTGGAATGGACTTGAAGGATGTTATGTGATAACGGGCAGATGCCTGATGGGTGGCAATTGGCTTTAACTTATTTTAAAGGAAAAAGGCAAAGCATAAAATAAATAAGGAAATAAAAAGAGAAAAACCCTACTAGGTCTGAGGGAGGGAAGGGAGCAGTGTTGATCCAGCCAGCTGAGTGTGGTGCGACACAGTTCCTCCATACCGGCTGTGGACACCATGATGTTAAAGGACTCAAACAGGGGTTCCATAATCACACTGAACTAAAAAGAATGGTTGAGGAAAGTTAAACAGTTAGAACATGGTCATATCAGTTTTGCACACCCTTTAGTTCATCATTAAGCAAATTTAGGATACAATCCAGAATTTCCAGTTCTGCAGTGTCTGAGTACGGACATATTCTCTGAACCTCTCCCTCATGTGATCAAAGCGTTGACGAGTGATGGGAACACCGGTAGCAGGGAGCTGCTGTTGACACACACTGGGCATAGTGGAACACACATACACATAGACTTTATTTATACCAGTCTAATCTAAATGTACCATCATAGCTAATACTCATTAATTGTTCTGAAAAACAGAAATGAGATAAAACCGTGATGTTTCCATAAATCCGACAGTGGTTCTGAGATTTAATATGCATCTCACAATATATAAAAACCAAAAAGTGGTTTCATACCTAATAGCAGAGTTAAGTGCCAAGATCTCATCTTTGAGTCTTTGAGCCTCCTCCTGCAGCTGTGCTCTCTCCTGCTGCATCTTACTGATATATTCAGCTGTCTTCTGCAGAGTGGTGGCCTTGCTGATCTATAAGAGAAGACAGAAAGACAGACATCACCCTCAAATCAATTTAAGTGAATTTTTACGTACAATTCTTCACACAACAAATGCTTAAAAATTATGACGGGGGGGCTGTTTTGGCTGTTTGGCTGTTCCTTTGGTTATGGAATGTAAAATCACAACAAGCTCATCCAGCTGTAATCAGAGTACTCAGTCGGGTGCCCACATACCAGCCAGAAATGTGCTACAAGCTAAGCTCCTTATTGCTTCTTGCATAACAAACTCTATGTAATCTTTTGCATATTCATAAGTGTGTTTAAAAGAAAGAGATGAGTATTTACTGGCACTGCCTGATAGAGACACATGTTTGTGGTTTAAGCAGTATCTCGTCTGGCACTCAAGACACAAATAGCAGTGTGTCTGCTAGGTGTGAGTGTAGACTAGAGATTTCTTGACTGCCAAAGCAACAGCACCTCTATTGGGATGAGGAAAGTGTGTGGCCCTAGCTGTTCGACACCTATAAACCAAATGTGTGGGGTGTTGAAAAGCAGGCAGATTTGAGTATGCAACATACATAGCATATGGTAACTGTGAGAGTGTTTTAAAACAGAGTGATGAAGTAAATAAGGATGAAAAATGGGAGTAACACAAACACTAATCATAGAAAGGCCCACCAGGTTGCGGAGAGGAGAGGTGTAGCCAATGCACTGATTAGCGCACCTGATTCGGCTCTTATAAGGTTTGCAGCTTTATAAAATGTGGCACCACTGTCTCCTCAATCTCATTACAGGGGCTTATGAAGAAGTTTGGACTTTCATGTACAACCATTCAAAAGGTGTTCCGGCAAAACCTCAACAACAGTGTGGCTGTGAAAAGACCTGCAGATGGAAGGTTGTGTGTGGAAAAATGCTCCTACAGCCAGGATTCTTTGACACTCCTATTTAAATGGCCAGCACTTGTTATCAAATCACATCTGGTACACCATGCATCAAACTGTTAAACAATTAAAAATTAAGCCCTGCCACCAAGGAGCTTGCCAACTACCTTTGCAATATCAGCCCCAGTGATTGACAAGCCTCCTCCCGGGTCCTCTGACTCTGCCTCCTCTCCGGAGGGCATATTGGTAGGATTGAGAAGGTCCTTGAAGTATTCCTTCCACTGCCTAATGATGTCTCCAGTCGAAGTCAACAGTGCACCACCTCCACTTATATACCGTGCTAGTGGCACACTGCTTTCCTCTCCTGAGTTGCCAGACAATTTGTCAGAATCTTCTTGGAGCCGACCAAAAGTCACTTTCCAAGGCCTCGCCGAACTCCTCCCACATCCGGGTTTTTGCCTCCGCGACGCACGATGCTGCAAATTGCCTGGCCTTTCAGTATTGGTCAGTTGCTTCTGGAGTAACAGGCCAACCATGCCTGATATGACTTCTTCTTCAGCTTGGCGGTATCACTCAGGGTTGGACCTGGTTTACGACCACGACTCCTGTCCGCCACCTCAACACCAGAGGAACAGAACATGGCCCATTCAGACTTAATGTCCCCTGCCTCCCCCGGAATGTGGTTGAAGCTCTGACGGAGATGAGAGTTGAACATCCGTCTGACATGTTCTTCTGCCAGACGTTCCCAGAAAACCCTTACTATACGTTTGTGTATGCCTGGTCTGACTGGCATCTTCCCTCGCCACCTGATCCAACTCACCACCAGGTGGTGAACAGTTGACAACTCAGCTCCTCTCTTCACCCGAATGTCCAAGACACATGGCTGCAAGTCCAATGACACAACTACAAAGTCAATCATTGAACTGTGGCCTAGGGTGTCCTGGCGCCATTTGCATTTCTGGACACCCTTGTGCTCAAACATGGTGATTTTTTGAAGTCCAACAACTGAACACCACTCGAGTTTAGATTGGATTAGATTGGAGAGGTTGTTCCTCCCAATCACACCTCTCCAGGACTCAAGGTCTCACTGTCATTGCCCATGTAAGAATTAAAGTCCCCCAGTAAGACAACAGACTCTCCAGGGGGAGCACTTTCCAGTACCCCCCCCCCAGACTCTAAGAAGGCTGGGTACTCTGAACTGCCATTCAGTGCATATGCGCAGACAACAGTCAGTACCCGTTCCCAAACCCGAAGGCGTAGGGAAGCTACGTTCTCGTCCACCGGAGAAAACTCCAACATACACTTAGGCAAGCCGGAGGGCCACGAGAAAGCCCTCACCTGCCCAACGCCTCTCACCATGGGCAACTCCAGAAGAAATCAGAATCCAGCCCCTCTCAAGGAGATTGGAACCAGAACACGAGCTGTGCATTGAGTTGAGCCCAACTATATCTAGCCGGTATCTCTCAACCTACCACACCAGCTCAGGCTCCTTCCCCGCCAGTGCAGTAGCGTTCCAAGTTCCTAATGCCAATTTCGGCAGCTGAGGATCGCGACGCCCAGGCCCCCGCCTCCGACCACCGCCCAATCCACAACGCACCGAACTCCTATTACTGCCCCTCCTACAGGTGGTGAGCCTATTTGAGGGGGGACCCATGTAACTCCTTCAGGCTGGGCCCGGTTGCACCTTGGGAAAGTGCTCGACCACCAGACTGGGTTATTTCATCAATGGAGTTTCTCTTTTCTGCTGACAGGAACATATTCAAAAATTTCAAGATGTCAGGATTTATCAGGCTCAAATTGTGACAGAGTGGTTCAGAGAGCATGAGACATCAGAAACAATACAGTAATTGTGTGTCATAATCAAAGCTAAAGCCATCCAATAAAATAGTGTGTGACCTTTTTTGGCCAAGCAGGGTGTGTGTGTGTGTGTGTGTGTGTGTGTGTAAAAACTTGAAATGTTTTTAATAGTAACTGATAATTGTAATAGTAACTTATAATTGTGGTACCTTAATGCTGGGCTGAGAGCTCAGGGTCGTCACCAGGCTATGTAATGTATCAAATCCCAGTTTAATGTTGAACCGCCTCTTCTGTTCAGCTGATATGTGTGTGATTCGCCGGGTGTCTGTCTGCAGATGAAAACATTATAAACAATTTCATATTTGTGTGTGTGTGTGTGTGTGTGTGTGTGTGTGTGTGTATGTACAGCTTAATATATAACATTATGAACCAAAACCTGTTTACACACTCACAATCATTCATTTATAAAGTGAACTTGTGTTGCATAGTTAAGGTTAGATTATGTTTAAGGTAAGGTTATAGTTAAATCTTGGTTATCAGTGGTAAGGTGCTATCAATTTGAAGGCTGTGGGTTCAAATCGAAAGTCCAGCAAAGTTACCAATGTGGATCCCTGAGCAAGGACCTTAACCCTCATTGCTCAAGGGGGGGCTGCATGGTGGACCCTATACTATGACCCCAAAACATCATATTGGGATTCTTGTAAGTTGTTTTGTATAAAAGCGCCTGCCAAATGACCTAATGTAATTTAATGCAATGTAAATCTTAAGTAGAATTTAGGTTTAAGCTAGTCTTTAATGAATCAGAGACTATGTAATATGCTTACAATGCATGAAAACAAATGTGTGTGTGTGTGTGTGTATATTTACCCTATTGGGTTCTGTCTTGGCTAGTCCAGTTAAAGTATGGGGTAAATCGGTTTTCTCAGCAGGGACAGTTGGAGACGTTGGGCTAAAGTTTCCAGCAAAACTTACTGTAAATTCAATTTAAACAATTTAAAGGAATTACTGTTAAAACACTCACATGAAATGTCAATTACAAGTTTTCATTAAACAGACAAACAGATTATGAACAGTTTATTCATTTGTTATTCATAACAAAATGAATAAACATAAATAAAGTCATCATTTCATGCAGAAGGCCTCAGTCCTATCGGTACAGCCGTATAAAATCAAATCAACTAAGCACATGCATTTTGAACAACTGGATGCTTTCAACTATGTGGATTTCTTCTGTTCCAGCATGACTGGAATACTGATGGAATCTTGACCTGCATTAAAGGTTACTTGTAAAGGGCAGTGACAAATCTCCCATCCTGTCTCCCACAAATCACATATGGCCAATTGTGTCTTGTGAGTACAACTACAGTTTGAGACTCAAGCCTAAGAGCCTCTATCATTTTGCTGCACCTGTTTTGAGGATGTTGTTTCGTGCACACTGTAGGTGTGGTAGCTCGGGGGTTGGGATAGCAATCTGAGGGTTGTGGGTTCAAATTCCAGGTCCACTGAATTTACCAATATGTGTCTTTAAGCTAGACCCTCAACCCTGAATGAGAAAATGACTTCTTGATGAGCAAAGCTGAGAGAAAGGCTTGGGTAAGTCCAAAAAGTGTCTTAGAATGCACAACACAGTCTTAGTATAGCAGTGAATGTAAATAAAGGCATATAGATTGCATAGAAGATACAAACAGTATTACATATACATATTTATATCCTCTTAATGAAATGTAACTGGAAAGCAGGATCTGAAGCTATACCTGTTAAATTTGTCTTCTCTGATGACTGAATTTGGATGGGAGAAAGTTTCTCAGTTTTAGGGATTAGAAGCGATGAGATGCTGGATTTTTGGGAACTGCTGGCTTGAGTTATTATTGGTACCTGGCACTGCAATGGCACCTCCATGGGGGGCCAAGGAGTATGCTGCGGTACATGAGAGCATTGTTGATTCACTAACATGTGGCTGGTGGACTGTTGATCACAAACAGAAAAAATCATTTTTTTAATTATTAGACTGCACATGGTGTTTATCCTGGCTTCCTAGCTAAATAGCATTAGCACATCACAATAAGTTGCATAATAAAAAATATGGTGTGATCAAGTTCATTCTTTTACTTTATATGACCAGGCCTGAGACACCACTTGTAACTTGTGTCATTTTCTTTCCAAATATTATAATAAAATGTAGAAAGCTTCAGCATAACAGGAAAAAACAGAACTACTGAACTACTGTCTTTAAGCCTGATATCAAACTCCCAGCTCCTATTGAAGCAGCTATTAGAAACAAACTAATTCCACACTGAAATATGAGGAAACTAATACAGAACATAAACACTTCTTGTTATTCTGTTTTTTCAACATATGTTTCAGTATTCCTAGAACTTTAATATTTGGCTAATATACAGTATCCATCAAAAGTTTGTACACGCCTCTTTTTTGCTTCACTTATTGTCCATGTTCTCAGTTCCACTTACTGTAAAGATGGACTTTGTAGTTCTACAATTCCAGACTGCAGTCCATCTGTTAGTGGACTACAGTACATACTGTGTACATTCCCTTTTCTCTGTTCTCTAATGGTCAGGACCCCAATAGAAGCACCACTGAGCAGGGATTATTTGGTTGGTGCATTATTCTCATTCTAGCAGTGTCACTGCACAACTGACAATAAACAATACACCACCCAAATTATTCCTGTTCTGTGATGCTCCTGACCAGGAAAACAGAGAACCAACAGGGAAGTAACAAAAAAAGAAAACAGATATAATACAGTCGGTATTATATCAGAGTCCAACTATACTGTAAGTGGAGAAAATGGAGCAAAAACGAGGTGTGTTCAAACCTTTGACTGGTACTGTATATGTAAAATGATTACATTACATTTGAACAATATTTACTAATAAGTAATTACATACTGCTGCGATAGGTGAAGCTGATTGATGTCTCCTCGAACCAAGAATTGGATCATCAAAACCTGATGCTGGTTTGCCTATGTGATTGAAATACACAGTGCACTTGCAGCATTATCATTTATGTACCGAAAACATTAACAAAAAAACAAAACAAAAAAACGATTCAACACATACGCTTTTGAGAGTTGGAGGAAAGGAGCTTAGCAAGGCAACTGGTTTGTGTGGAAAGAGCCGAAGACTCTGCAGCTGACCCAGGAAACATCCGAGTTCCGCTCATCTTTTGTTTGTGCTTTCCCCTGCTCATGCCCATTCCCACCGGATGATCCACAGAGAAACATTGGGAATGGCTTTGTGGAGGCAAAGGGACAGATGTCTGCTGATAGCCCAACACATCCAATGTAGTGTAGCTTTGGCCCTCTTGTGGGTTTTGAGGTATGACACTCATGTTTCCTGTATGTGTGATGACAGTGGGGTTTGTCACAGGGCCACTTCCTGAATGGCTGGCTGATGTGTGTCTCTTTTTAAGGCTTGCATTTGGATACAGATAAGGATTCTCCTCGGACATTGAGGTAGAAGTGATGCTTGAGCCGGCACCAATGCCAGGGGTAGAGTAGGGTTGTCCATATGAGTCTATGTCAGGAAAATTATCGGTGGAGAGTGGAAACTCACTGTAGTCCAGATGACTCTTATACTTGGCTTCTGAAATCATACTGGTGTCAAAAGCTATTTCAGACGAAGTTCGGGGCAGAAAGCCAGGGTATGTTAAGCTGGTTGCAGAGGAGGGCTGGGTAAAGGTCTCAATTGTCAAATTAGGCTGCAGAGAAACAGATCACAAAATATCAATGCTCCATGGTCACTGACGCATGACAAAGAAAGTATGATACAACTAGGATGGGCAGGTGCATGGGCTTAAGATGATGTTGATCTGAATTTAGCCATTTATAACAAAAATTGTGTTAAAAATTAATATTGTTTTATTTTTAAAGGTCATAAAACATCTTGGCAGCACGGTGGCTTAGTGGTTAGCACGTTCGCCTCTCAGCGCTAGGGATTCCCGGTTCGAATCTCCACCTGGGTGGAGTTTCCATGTTCTCCCCATGTCTGCGTGGGTTTCCTCCGGGTTCTCCGGTTTCCTCCCACAGTCCAAAAACATGGATCAAGTCAATTGAATTCTCAAAATTGCCCCATATAGAGTGGGTCTGTGTGAGTGAGTGTGTGCCCAGCGATGGATTGGCGCCCTGTCCTTGGTCAATCTGCCCAGCGCCCGAGACGTTCTCCCCTGGATGGGCATGGGGAACCCCACCGCGACCCTAATAGAGGATAAAGAGGGAGATAATGAATGAATGAATGAATGAATGAATGAATGAATAAAACATCTTTTACAAATCAATGGCACTTTTGGGAGGAGCTACTAATTGCTAGGGGTAAAATGCTGCAGGTGCACAATGTGGACAAAAGCATTGGGACATACAGTACTGTATATCTTAATCACTAAACAGGTGTGTCAGTCAGTCACATTGCAACAGGTGTATAAAAATCGAGCATCAACTCAAGCATATTTTCCTACTGTATACTTCCAAATTTGTGTAAAGATTAATTGTATCTCAGCGTTAACCGAGATCCATAAATGCGAAACTGGATAAGTTTGGTATGGAAGAACTTAACAGGTACACACTGAGCTCTGATCTTAACCCCAAAGAACACATTCAGATTAGATTTGATTAGAATAGATTAGAATAGATTCAACTATATTGTCATTGAGCAGAGTACAAGTACAGGGCCAATAAAACGTAGTATAAACTTGAATAAACTAGAACTGATTAAAAGCCAAGTCCTCCTGTCCAATATCAGTGTCTGATCTCAAAAATACCCTCTTGGTAATGAAGCAAAAATTTCCACAACCACACTCCAAAATCTTGTACAAACCTTGTCCCAGAAGTATTAAATCTGATTTATATGCAAATTAGTGACCATCTCAAAATGTTAAAGTGTAGGAGTCATAATACTTATTTTCATTTAGTTTTTTTGAATGCAGCCACTACAAAGTTGTGACTGCTGCTAATCCTTAAACATATAAAATAATGTAATGTTGATCTTTATACATTATTATATTTCGTGCATTTCACACTTAGGTCTTCAGAAATGCTCTGGCTGAATCAATCTACCTGTCAATAACTATTATCCATCCATCTATTATCTTCCGCATTGTTCTCTACTAGGATCGCCGTGGGGTTCCCCATGCCCATCCAGGGGAGAGCGTTTCGGGTGCTGGGCAGATTCACACAGGACAGGGTGCCAATCTATCGCTGGACACACACTCACTCACTCACTCACTCACACAGACACATTCTATATGGGGCAATTTGGAGAATTCAATTTACCTTGGTCCATGTTTTTGGACTGTGGCAGAAAGCCGGAGAACCCGGACGAAACCCATGTGGACACGGGGAGAACATGGAAACTCCACCCAGATTGGGATTGGAACCGGGAATCTCAAGCGCTTAGAGGCGAACTTGCTAACCACTAAGCCACCGTGCCACCCCAATAACTATATGCCTATAAAAATATATTATTATGCAGAATTGCAGTATAAAGAGCCGTTGCATTGCAGAAAGATAACTAATTTAGCCACACATAAAAAATCAGTCCTGATGGCCCACCACTGGTTAAATGTCTTCAAACCTTATAATGACTATGTGAACATGTACACTGTTCATGACTGTTACTACTAAAAACTAGTTAAACCTTTACCTGTGTTATTTGGGATCCTGCATGTGTAAAAGTTGTACTAACCACAGTGGAAGGAGTTGAAAGGTAAGGTGCATTATATGAACTCTCAAATGAAGAGTCAGCATATCCACTCTGCAGCAGTGCGTGGCCACGGTAACTGGCAAAGATGTCTAAAAAACATAAAGGACGTAAATATTTTATTACTATAATGGCAACAAATAGTCTCCTAATTTTGGAACTTTAACCAGAAGAAATATAATTCTCTCAGTTGCATTTAATCATAAAAAACTCATTGTCATCTCACAGGAAATAAAAAAGGAATGCTCAAAATGATGTTATTTTATCGTGGTATTTAAGTCAAAAATAAAAATGTGTATCGTAGCTAGAAGAACTTAATTTTTACAGAAATTAGAAGATGCCCTTACCCAAAGTGACTTACTGAGATCACTGCATAGTACAGGTTTAAAGGAATTTGGGATAAGAGGCTAACAATGACAGTGTTATTTGATGGCCCCTCTCCCTTCACCATATGCAATGCAAAAGTATTTTAGTTACTATTAGAAGTCTCTACACACTAAATGGCACTTAGTGACACTTAAGAAAGTTCTGTTACTTGTGAATAAGCTAAAAGTGTTTGCCTGCTGAGTTTTACCAGGAATGTCCATGAAGTCATCCAAGTTTGGCTGAAGAGGAGTCAAACCAGGCTGGATCATGTCAGCATTACTGGTATACACTGACAAAGGACAAACTATTGTTAGGTAGGTAATATCATTTGTGTGTGTGTTTAAATGTAAACATTTATACCACCAGTTTATAAACCAGTTAGTGACAGTCATTTTATTGTATCATCTAACTTAAGTACTAGCACCTACTTGTACCTACTTCTATACGCATGATGTAGTTATTAAATCATAGGTAATGTAAATATTAAGAAGATATTAAAACATAAAGCAGATTAATATTAAGATGCCAGAGAGACTGCAGTAACTGAGCTGAAATCTACCTTAAAATGCAAAGAAACAAACACATAAATGACTTTTTACTCAGAATACATTGTACAATCCCTAGTGATGTTTTATTTTGATTCTTTTCTTTTATGCACACACACACACACACACACACACACACACACACACACACACATATATATATATATATATATATATATATATATATATATATATATATTATATATAATATAATATAAATATATTCATAATAATATATATAATATATATATATATATATATATATATATATATATATATATATATATATATATATGTATATGATTATTAATATTATCAATTAATTCATATAGATCTGCTTGATCTTACAACAGTCTATAGTTGTATAGAAGCTGTAAAGGTTTGTTTTAGCAGCAGCACTAAGATTTTGACACTTCACGCTTCCTTCGGTTTAAGTATATCAGTATGAATGTATTTCATACAACTGTTTAGAAACATTTTATACATGCATCAAGTTCTTTAAGCAATGCTTAAATGACAAAGCATGGTATATTGGGATGGGAAGGTCAGAATTCTCTGTGCTGATGCAACAAGGACCTCTACTGTTAGTTCTCACTCAATACAATAAATGATAAGGCAGCCGGTTTCTCCTGAGACACATGTGTATACAACAAGGCCAAATTACTATTTATAAACCAGGCAGCTTATAGTTCTTGAGGACTTATTAAACTCATTAAAGTGTAATAAATTAATAACATCTCTCTGATCAACAGGATTTGTTAAATTCTTTCAAACTTGACTCATTTAAGACCAGCCCAAACACTACTTACTGTTGTGGTGTTCCTCACTCCAGGAACTGGGCTTCTGTGTCATTGTAAAAAGAGTGTCTGAAATATCCGATAAAAAGCAGTCCAAGTCAAACATGTGCACTGCCTCAGGAGTGACGTTCGGCTCTGGGTACATCTGATTAGACCATTTCTCCAAATTAGCCCTGCAAATAGGTGTCTATGAAAGAACAATGAACCAGTGAACTTTAAGATTGGCGTTCCAAAATGTTTAAGCTACAGCAATAAAATGGCAGTGCAATAAATAGTAGTGTGTTCTAATTAGCTTGTTTTTGGTGAACTCAAATATTTGTTTTCAGTTCTGTTGTCTACAAAAGTATCAGGGCAGCCACACATTACATTTACATGCACTGTTATGATATCCCATTACAATGACTTCCCTCCTCTATAGCTATAGCAACTTCCAAGATCTACCATAGTTTACAAACAATACAATCAGGTAGGGAATTATTTACCCATAAGCATGTCTTAGGAATGTGGGAGAAAAACCAAAGTACCTGGATTAAACCCACTCAGGCACAGGGAGTACATGTAGAATCTATATAGAATGGACAATTGTTCATCCCAAACATTGAAACCAGGAACTCCTTTTTATGCTTGTAAATATTGCTTTTTTGCACAGTTGTGGGTACTCGCACATAAGCTTTTCACTCACCAGTATACCAGTACTAGGTGATGTGACAATAAAAATCTTTGAATCCTTGAATCCTATGATGCGATAGCGCAAACTGCTACAGCGCTGTGTTGCAGAGTGTTCATTATTAAACATAATCATAAAAGTGTTTAACAGGCTTGAGGTTAGGGTTCTATCTTGGTCAGTCAAGTCAGTCACTTATGCACACCAAACTCACCCAACCACAACTTTATAGATCTTTAACTCTAAATCCAAATCTGTAAATCTAAACTATTTCTCAAACCGCTCACTGAACATTTTGGGTGATTAATATCATACACATGTGGAAATACATATGTGGGACTTAATGAAAAAAGAAATATTTTTAAAGTCCAAAGTGAAGTCGTTTGTTACATGATATGAACAAAAGTTTTGGGACACACCTCTTAATTATTAATTATTAATAATTCAGGTATCATTCAGTCCCTTTACGACAAGTGTATAAACTCAAGCACCTAGCCATACCTTTGGACAAATTTTGTAAGCTGGAACACATAGTTCACATAGTGCACAAAGTTGTTCCATAAAGGTAGGTTTGGGTGAGTTTGGTGCGAAGAAACTTGCCTGACCCATACAGAACCTCAACGAACAACCGTGCTATGTGTCTGCAAACATCAGTGTTGGACCACACCAATGCTTTTCTAGATGAACAGACAAAACTTTTAAAATAAAAGTAAACAATCCTTTGCCTGACCCTTGTAAAGACAAACTCATAAAACTCAAACATAGCTTTGTCCAACAACACTTACTAGCTTTAAGCTTCCGCTTATTACCTGAACAGATCCTGAAAATAATCCAGAACCGTGGACCATAATTATAGGTGTGTAAACACATACGCTTTATACAAAAAGGAAACTTAACATGAATAAATATGCTACTTACTGTACAATGCAGACTCACAACATATTAATTCCAGTAAAGCTGGTTATATTTCATATGTGCACAGCAGAGTCAAGTCTAGCTTCTTTCTCGTTAATCACAGACAGACTGGAGCTCATTTTTATAGGGGAGCCCAACTGCATCCGGAAGCACTACAGATTACGTAGTTCCCGACAACTTCATAGTTAAGCGGTTTTTTACTAACACAAAGGAGACAAATCATAGCATTGGTAGGGATGTGTTTTCTGCAAGGTGAAATGAGGTTTGGGGGCGGGAGTGTGCGTGCATACTCGTGAGCCATCAACGACAGCAGTCTATTACAAACGTGTGTAAAATCCAACTTCATCCAATCTATGGTCAACACCATTATGTTTTTCTTTTCTCTGCATGTGTCTCATAGACTATCCCTATCACTCAGAACGGCACTTTTGTTCCTGACCCACTTCCTCTCAATTGACACTCACGTGGAGAGGATGGATATTGGGAAGGCCTCATCTTCACTGCCAGTGGACACTTTGACTTCAAGAAGTACAGCAGTAGTATTAAATTTTTTATATTTAATAATATTGACAAACCAACAAATAGCATTAGCAAATTAAAAAAGCAACAGGGTAAAACATTTAGAAACCAGATTTAAAAAATTATATAGACATTTTTTGTAAACTTTTAGTTATTTTAAGAAACAAGGTAAATGTATTCACTAAATTGATAGATAATTATTATTATTATTTTTATTTTCTTGTTATATATAGATATAAGAATCTATACATAGATTCTTATAATCTATATTTTATATAGATTTTTTGCAGTGTAGTTAAGATCTGACATTTGACATGCCAAAACGTAATCAATTTGAGCAAGACTTATATTATATTCATATTCTTGAAGACATAGATAAATTGAACGAAATCCAGCAAAGATTTGGATATTTACTTAATGAGGAAAATAATTCTATATTATATATCTGTGGATGGCAAAATTATGTGAACCATTAAGATTTGCAGATAATTTTGATGTGAAATTAGAGTCAAGTGCACTTTCTTCTCCAGAGTGTGCATGCTATTGTTAATGAGTGTTTGCCCAGTGATGGATTGGCACCCTGTCCTGGGTGTATCTGCCCAAAACGTTTTCCTTTGGATAGGTAACCCCGACCTCACGTCTCTAGTAGAGGATTAAGCAGAAGATAATAAAATAAGATAAGATGTTTTTAAATTATGGAATCTGTACCGGAACCTATCATCTATGTCTCGTTTTTACAACATATTTTTGTAGACATGTATCATGGTATAAACGAAGGAGACTTAATATTCATTTGGACTTCCAATCAAACCGTCTTACAAACTGTATACAAATGTACTATACACAACGTCTTAAAATCAGTAATTCAGTAATCAGTATTAGTAATCAGTATTAATTGTTATATCTATTATGACAAGCCGTCCTAAACCAGATATTGTAAAACATGCCAAAACCATTATAAAACCACCACTGTTTCACAGATATG
Organism: Corydoras sp. C115; assembly: GCA_019802505.1. Lineage (NCBI taxonomy): Eukaryota > Metazoa > Chordata > Actinopteri > Siluriformes > Callichthyidae > Corydoras > Corydoras sp. C115. Next base: position 549,448 of record JAFMOC010000049.1, read on the forward strand.
CTATAGCCATTGAATGTAGTTTTGTGCCAAACACTAAATGTTGCTCTCTTGTGCCATGTGGGCGAAATTATCCTTAAAGAGAACCATCCATCCATTATCTTCCATTTTATCCTATATTAGGGTCGGGGGGGGGGGGGGATTCCCCATGCCCATCCAGGGGAGAACGTTTCGGGCGCTGGGCAGATACACCCAGGACAGGGCGCCAATCTATTGCTGGGCACACACTCACTCACACAGACACACACACATACTGTACACACTCTATATGGGGCTATTTGGAGAACTCAATTGACTTGATCCATGGTTTTGGACTGTGGGAGGAAACCGGAGAACCCGGAGGAAACCCACGCGGACACGGGGAGAACATGGAAACTCCACCCAGATGGGGATTCGAACCGGGAATCCCTATCGCTGAGAGGAGAACATGCTAATCACTAAGCCACCATGCTGCCCCCTTAAAGAGAACCCTTGTCAAAAATACAGAACTGTTTAATTATATCCAGGGGGCTCTAATGGCAAAACTCCCTCAAGCCAAGGGTTACCTGACAGTCTGGACAAATTATTTGCAGATGTAGTGCATTAACACCTAAATCTGTAAATTAAGGAAGAGCTTCGTGCGCACATGCACTTAGCAATTTACGGTCACTTAAGAGTTTCCTAGCAATGCGCCGGTTGCGAACAATCAAGGTCGTGTCCACCTGAATAAAAATTCACAACTGGAAACAGGTAGCCGTTTGGTACAAACGGGTCAGCAGCTATTAAATGACAATAACACTTGATCCACATCTTTTTGAAAAGTAGACAGAACAGAGAATAAGATTAAACCCATTGTCACTAAAGGCAATCAAGAAACTTGTTTTTTCACAAAACTGGGCTGCTGTGACGCAAGTGGAGAGCAGTGTTTACGTTCGGACTTTCCCCTTTTTATTCTTTCTACAAATCACTCTGACTCATTGACTCATTGACCAAAACACAGTGTGAACTATTAATAGATAACTAAGGAAGCGCTGCCATAGCAGATTGTGCTGCTAACCCAGTAAAGCAAATACAGGTAAAAAAGATAGAAGAATATAGCAACAAATGTACAGCTAAAGCTGATTGTTAAATGGTTTGGAAATTTGAACTTTTAATTTTAATAAGGAATAGACATAGCTGTATTCCCAACTAATAAGCTATATTTGATTAGCTGTACTGACAAAACCCAAACTAATTAACATAAAAATTAAATGATTATACTTCACTCTATATACACACAGACTATAGGGACAATTTGGAGCAGCCAGTTCACCTTATTCCATGTATTTGGACTGTGGGAGGAAACCGGAAAATCCAAAGGAAACGCACGAGGACATGGGGAGAACTTGAAAACTCCACCCAGATCGTGATTCAAACCAGGAATCCCAAGTGCTGAGAGGTGAAGATGCTATGTGAACATGCCCCCAATGACAAACTTAATTATATTTATATATTATAAACAAGTTGAAATTGATGGCTGTAACATACTCAAAAAGATTGGGTCAACCATCCATTTGGTGGGTATCTAAATTGCCCTTATATCGTGTGTGTCTGTGTGAGTGAGTGTGTGCCCAGTAAAGGATCTACCCAGCGTCCAAAAAGTTCTCCTATGGATGCACACACTATTTTTCTCCCTCTTTATCCCCCTCTAGTGCTTTTACTCTCACTTGATCTTTTTACAATCAATCCCCTTTAAAGAAATGCAAACCCTAATTTTACTACAATGCAATACAATTTCAACCAGCACACTGTGGTTTGTCTGCTGGGAAATCAAACATGTTCAGTGTTAAATTTAAATTACAGTTTAAATTTGCTGATTTTTTAAACCAGAGATATTAAGTTTAATTAATATTTGCTCTGTCAAATTATGTTCTGTTTCAGTTTCATCCAAAAATTTCATTAACAATAAAGTTATCTTGGATCTGGTTAAATCAAATGCCAGTTCCTAACCTATTCCTTTATCTTACCTTCTGAAGAACTGTCACATGGTCTTTGTGTTTCTGTAGCAAAAATAAACAATTACATTTTTATTCACATACAGTAAATATAAATCACATTAAAAAAATTCCAAACAATTGTACAGAAATAAAGCTTTGCTGATAAACTTATTTTTAATTGTAATGGAAAACCAGCGTCATCTAATGCCTGACAAAAAAATATTTAGGTGGATTATTTTCAGCAACATAGCACCTGAACGAACTGTATTATTGCCTTGTGCATTGATACAAAACCGGATAACATACAGACGTGTGGAAACACATTACAAAGAATCTGAGTTCATTCTTGTGTTTATTATTGTTATGCCGTCCCAACATGGTTTTTATGAGGTTTGTCTATTCAAGAATTTTTAGTGAATCCTCTTGACATATGCTTTGGGTAATTAGCATGCTTAAATACCCATGATCTTTAATGGAGTACCAGGTTTGGCCCTCTCTTAAGTTCTTTAAGTGAAATGTTTTGGTGGTCCTCAGATTTCATCAACTGTCAAGGCATCCAGTGGCAGCAAAATGAACCAAAAACATATTTTAGTATAAGGACTGTGTTCTTAAATTTGAGGGTCCTGTTTTTTTTTTCTTAATAAATAGTACAGTGATACGTGTGGCACGGTGGCTTAGTGGTTAGCACGTTCACCTCTCAGCACTAGGGATTCCCGGTTCGAATCCCCATCTGGGTGGAGTTTCTATGTTCTCCCCGTGTCCGCGTGGGTTTCCTCCGGGTTCTCCGGTTTCCTCCCACAGTCCAAAAACATGGGTCAAGTCAATTAAGTTCTCCAAATTGCCCCATGTAGAGTGTGTTTGTGTGTGTGTCTGTGTGAGTGAGTGTGTGCCCAGCGAAAGATTGGCGCCCTGTCCTGGGTGTATCTGCCCAGCGCCCGAAACTTCTCCCCTGGATGGGCATGGGGAACCCCCCCACGACCTTAATATAGGATAAAAGCGGAAGATAATGAATGAATGAGTACAGTGATACGCATTTGCAAAAGCTAGATTTTGGTCTCAGTTGTCCTCAGGCTATTTTCTTAGAAGGACTGTAACTTCCTCAGATTAGTGCTGGCTTTTTATTATTTCTCTCTGTTAATAGTGGGCTCCTCCTGGGTCTCCTACCATAGTGTCCCATTTTATATAGATTGACCCTGTGACCCTGATAACCCTGTGTGGACAGCATAATGGGATGTAACTTAATGTGTGCACAGTGGACATGAGGACATTCAATGCATAAATGTCAATGCTTTTTTAAAAGAGACTAAAACTGCATTCAAAAGTATCTACTTAGCACTACACAATAGACAAAAGCTGTAGGTGAGAATGGCCAGTTTATCTGATTATGCACTAGACATCAAGACATCACAAAAGGTTTTAATTGTATTATCCCACAATTCAAATGGGATAACATCATACTTAAGACATAATCATGTGAACATACTTACAAGAATGAATAAGCTACATGAACATCAAATTACATTTGTATTGTGGTTAATGAGATGCATTTGAGGTTTAGCAGATTCTACATACTAACTTACTGTAAAAGATTTTTACTTTATCAGTTAAATGAGGCTTATAGAATAAAATCAAGTACCTACTGTTTATTATGCGCTTTTAGACACTTATTTAAGTTATATAATATCGCTAAACCTAGTAAACAGGTAATTGATGCTTCTTGCTTACCCTTTTCTTGTAGTAAATCCTCCATTTGTGATACTCTTTTATTACCACTTCTATCCGTCTTTTCCAGTAGCTGCCTTCCAGCACAATAGCCTGGCAGACATCAGAAAGTATGCATAGTGAACCAGTGTCTCTCCCAGTAACACGTAAGATATTATAATGGATACAAATACCACTATCAGTCTGATTCTGTTTATGAACTTTTACTACTTTAAATTTTAACTACATTTAAACTAAAGATACTGCTACAGCTGTACATAATGGAATCCATTAAATTGAAATATAAATATAACTACATGATTCAGTGGTGTTACTTTGTAGCTAAAAAATATAGAGAAACAGAAAGAGAGAAACATCTGACATTAGTAAAGCATTGAGGAGGATCCATACGGCTGTGGGCCTACTTTGTTTGACATATTAATAAACGATACAATTATGGTACATATCCGCTTGTTTCAAAAGATATTAGATGTTTTGTAATCAAAATTATCAATGATGCCAATATCATGAGGCACAACTGTATAAACTGTGTTGACTGTAAGCATGTAATGCATTTTCTTTATATTTTTTACCTCAGGTTTGCGATGGGCATCTGCTTCAGACCCCTCCAAGGGAGTGACAAATCCACACACTGGATTTTTTCTTTTCTCCACATCTAAAGCATTTAAAAGTTGAATTGTTAGTGATTATAATTCAAGCAACTAGGAAATAAGGGTCTTGTATTAAATTTCATTTCATCCTTCTGTACAGTTCAATACAATAAATATTAAACTAACTTGGTTAAGCACAGGAGTTTTTTAAAGTCAAGTTTAGTTTTGTATTCTTTAATAAAAGCATTGCTAAATATTGTGGGTACTTTCATCAAGCACAGCAATAGTAGCCAATCATAAGTATCTGTGAGCTTGTATATTGCATGCAGGCATTTCTGAGAGTGTGTTTCAAATCCCATGAGAAGCAGTTTGGGAAAATGTGGCTGGTTGGATTCACATATCTTAAAGAAAGTTGTTTTCACACTTCATAATGGCAAAGAATGTAAAATTGATATAAAAAAGAACCTCTATGTAGCCTGAATGTACACTGACATAACAGCATATACAGTGGGGGGAAAAGTATTTATTCAGTCACCAATTGTGCAAGTTCTCCCAATTAAAAAGATGAAAGAGGCCTGTAATTGACATCAGAGGTAGACCTCAACTATAAGAGACAAAATAAAAAAATCTGAAAATCACATTGTCTGATTTTTTAAGAATTTATTTGCAAACAATGGTGGAAAATAAGTATTTAGTCACCTACAAACAAGCAAGATTTCTGAATGTCACAGACCTGAAACTTCTTCTTTACAAGGCTCCTCTGTCCTCCACTCATTACCTGTATTAATGTCACCTGTCAACTCATTAACAGTATAAAAGACACCACAACCTCAAACACTCATACTCCAAACTCCACTATGGTGAAGACCAAAGAGCTGTCGAAAGACACCAGACACAAAATTGTAGACCTGCACCAGGCTGGGAAGTCTGATTCTGCAATATGCAAGCAGCTTGGTGTGAAGAAATCTACTGTGGGAGCAATAATCAGAAAATGGAAGACCTACAAGACCACTGCTAATATCCCTCGATCAGAGGCTCCACACAAGATCTCAGCCCGTGGGGTCAAAAGGATCACAAGAACAGTGAGCAAAAATCCAATAACCACACGGGGAACTAGTGAATGACCTGCAGAAAGCTGGGAGCAACGTTACAAAGGCTACCGTCAGTAACACACTACGCCGCCAGGGATTCAGATCTTGCAGTACCAGACCTGTCCCCCTGCTTAAGCCAGTACATATCTGGGTGTGTCGCAAGTTGCATTGAGGGCATTTGGATATTCCGGATGAATTGGAAGAATGCCTTATGGTCAAATGAAACCAAAGTAGAACTGTTTGAATTGTGTACAAACACAACTCGTCGTGATTGGAGGAGAGTGAATGCTGAGTTTCATCCGAAGAACACCATACAAACTGTGAAGCATGGGGGTGGCAACATCATGTTTTGGTGCTGTTTCTCTGCAAAGGGACCAGGACGACTGGTCCATGTACATGAAAGAATGAATGGGGCCATGTATTGTGAGATTTTGAGCGCAAACCTCCTTCCATCAGCAAGGGCATTGGAAATGAAAGTGGCAGGGTCTTTCAGCATGACAATGATCCCAAGCACACTGCCAGGGCAACAAAGGAGTGGCTTCGGAAGAAGCATTCCAAGGTCCTGGAGTGGCCTAGTCAGTCTTATTTGGAGGGAGATGAAATTCCGTATTGCCCGCTGACAGCCCTAAAACATCACTGCTCTAGAGGAGATCTGCATGGAGGAATGGGCCAACATACCAGCAACGGTGTGTGCCAACCTTGTGAAGGCTTACAGAAAACGTTTAACGTCTGTCATTGCCAACAAAGGAAATATAACGTGTATAAAGTATTGAGATGAACTTTTGTTATTGACCAAATACTTATTTTCCACCATTATTTGCAAATTAGTTTTAATTCTTTAAAAATCAAACAGTGTGATTTTATGATATTTTTAGTCTCTCATAGTTAGGGTGAGCAGATGTCCCGCTTTGTGTGGGACAGTCACGCAATTTCATTACTTTTCACGCGTCCCACAAATTGAGACATTGTCCCGCATTGTTATTAAAAGTCAGACTGCAATTTAAAAATGCGTGTTTTATAATCTGGCATTAGATGGCTGTGTTGTCTGTTATCGGGGAGAGGCAGGCTGTTTGAATGTCAACCAATCGGGAACGCGGCCGCATGTTAGGTTTAAAGCACATTAAAGAACTGTCTGTTCTGTTTAATTGTACACGTAGGTAGGTAGGTAGGTAGGTAGGTAGGTAGGTAGGAAGGTAGGTAGATAGGTAGATAGGTAGGTAGATAGATAGATAGATAGATAGATAGATAGATAGATAGATAGATAGATAGATAGATAGATAGATAGATAGATAGATAGATAGATATTTGCAGTGCATTGGTGTCCCACATTGTCCCACACAAATAGTCTTTGTCCCACCATCTGGTGAATTGGAATCTGGTCACCCTACTCATAGTTGAGGTCTACCTATGATGTCCAATACAAGCCTCTATCATCTTTTTTTGATTGGTGATTCACTAAATACTTTTTCCCCACTGTAGGTATTTCATTAGTACTCACATTGAATGAACCAGGCTCTCCAGATTGCATTATTCAGGCGTATTTTGTCCCTCCAAAGCAACCTCAGGCCTTTGAAAGATTTCCACTTTGGGGACACAATCTTCCCACTGCAGAGAAATTCACACAGATATTTAGTTTCATTTTGATTCTGGTTTATCTTGGTTTGGTGAAGGGTAATTACATCACTTCCATTTTAGTGGTAAACTTTAGATTTTAAATATTAACCTGATTAAATCCACAACTAATGTCATATCAATCATTTGTCTAGCTCAGTTTAAGCATCATATACCTTTTGCACATTGTTCCAGTACATTTAACACCCTAATGACACAGTAGAGTAAGAAGATAAATGTGACAACAAAGTGATTAGTTCACTTTGTTGCTAGGAAGTCTGTATGTTCAGGAGTCCAGTTCATGGTAATGAGGGCACGCTTAACAGTTAGAAATAATAAAGAGCTCAGAAAAAATAACAAAGAGCCTTTTATATAATGTTACTGAATTGAATTAATAACGAATTAAATTGTTTTAAAAATAGATATTTTGTTAATTGTCTAAGTGTCACTATATTAACGCATCTTTACATGGAACTTATTACAACTGACTAATATATAGTGATATATAGCAAATTATATATATTGATCTATATAATTTGCTATAAAGCAAATTAAATTTGAAATTAAATTAATGAAACATCTTCAGGAGCACTTTGTAAACAAATATTTAGGAATCAGCAGATTTATTTGCAAAACTCACTTACAAAGTTAAGACAAAGTTAAGTTTTTTACACGGTATTCCGGATCAAGTCTTATATTTCATTAATTATAAATACATTAGTTATCAAAATATTTTACTATAACCTTTACATGGAGCAAACTTTTAATAGACCAATAAAAAAAAACTTAAATTCAAGATCCTTGAAAAAAACAGATGACAATAATGGAAATGAGGAAAAGCAAAAAAAAAAGGAGGAAGAAGTTAGGGGGACGGGCGGATAGAGTGAGAAAAAGAGAGAAAGAGAAAGCGAGAGAGAGAGAGAGAGAGAGAGAGAGAGAGAGAGAGAGAGAGAGATGTATTCTGACCTCGGTTACACTGTAACCCTTGTCTGACTGTTCCTCTGCCAACTACTGTCAAAGTCCATCTCACTCTCAGTGTGTTTTCTGTGTTTTCTTGATCTGCTATGTCACAACTCTTTCAAAAAATCCCTATGTGCCAATTTTCTCTTCTGTGCAGATATTTACCTTGCAAATAATATGGGACTCAATATGCAAAGATAAACTTATAAAATTATTTAAAATCTATAGATAATTCATTATTAAATATAAAACAATACTGTACACATTGATATTACATTACATTTAGTCATTAAGCAGATTCTTTTATCCAAAGTAACTTTAGAACAACACAAGTCAGTCAGTGTTTTTTGAGGAAAACCCTGCTCCACTGCAGTATAATCAAACCTGATCATTATCCAATCTGGCTTTGTCTAGATTGACCTTTTTTCATAACGTGATTGTGAAAGAGATGTGTTTTGAGTTTTTTCTTAAAAATGCTAATAGTCTCAGCCTCACGGCTGTTGGGAGTTGGGAGGATCGGTATCATTATAAACAACAGTAAATGATATGGAGTGTGACAGCTAAATAATTTTAATAAAACTTATGACAGCTAAATAATTTTAATCAAAACATGTGATATACATATATACATACATATATGCCTTACATACACACTGTCAATACGGCATTTTCAAAAGTACCTTTCCCCCAAAAACACTCAAATTGATTGAGCATAATGTGGGTTAGGCACTTATGTTTCAGTATAACGACAATAATAGCACAAACAATATAACTAAAGACAAAAATGTGTCAAGATATTTTTTTATTTACTCTGAGACATTCTATATTTAAAGAATGTCTTCTATTGACTATTGCTATATAAAGAAAAAACAAAAAAAAAAGTTTAAAGTTTAACTTTTATTTGAGGGTTTTAGATAAATTTCCAGATAAGTCATTTTTTAATGCTTATCCAGAATAGAATAAGAGAGGGGAGGTGAAAAGCTATGTCTTATCCCAGCAGTCACAGGTCAGAAGACAAGAACATACTTAACAGGTCACAACACACAAATTAACAAATTTTTGCACACATTCACATTTGTTGCAATATCTTAATTTCACCTGCAAAAGTATTTTTCAGGACAGCATGGTGACTTGGTGGTTAGCACATTCACCACTCATCACTGGGGGGTTACAGGTTTGAATTCTGATTTGAATGGAGGTTGCATGTTCTCCCCGTGTCTGTGTGGGCTTCCTCTGGGCTCTCCATCTTCCTCCCACATTTAAAAAACCTGGATTCGAGGTGAATTTACATTGCACCATATAGTGTTTGTTACTGTTGTTTGAGTGATTGAGGGATCGTGCTGAGCGATAGATAGATAGTCCATGTCCATAGATAGTCCATAGATAGTTGTGTCTCCCCAGTGCCTGAAATGCTCTCGCCTGGATGGGCATGGGGGACCACATTACCCCAGACCCCTGAATAGGGTTAAGTGGAAGATGATAGATGGATGAATGGATGGATGGTATCTTTTTGGACTGTTAGATGAAAGTCGCACCCATAAAGACATAAGGAGAACAAATAAACTCTGCACTGTAAGAAACTTGTCCACTTTCACCTAAAATTAACCCCAGGAGATTTTTTCTAATGAGTCGAAAGTTCTAACCACAGTACCATGAGGCCCATCTATCCATCCATCCATCTTTTTCCCCTTAATCCTCTACTAGGGTCAGGGGGGTTCCCCATGCCCATCCAGGGGAGAACATTTCAGGCGCTGGGTAGATACACCCACAATAGAGCGCCTATCTATTGCTGGGCATACACTCATTCACACAAACACACACTATATCCATCCATCCATTATCTTCCGCTTTATCCTATATTGGGCTCGCGGGGGGAGTTCCCCATGCCCATCCAGGGGAGAACGCCCCGGGCGCTGGGCAGATACACACAGGACAGGGTGCCAATCCATCGCTGGGCACACACTCACTCACTCACACAGACATACACACTCCGTATGGGGCAATTTGGAGGACTCAATTGACCTGATCCATGTTTTTAGACTGTGGGAGGAAACCGGAGAACCCGGAGGAAACCCACGGGGAGAACATGGAAACCCCACCCAGATGGGAATTCGAACCGGGAATCCCTAGCGCTGAGAGGCGAACGTGCTAACCACTAAGCCACCATGCCGCCCTACACACTCTATGGATGCTTCTAATATGCAGACATTTAAATATGAATAAGTTAAAGCCAGTAGATCACAGGGCAAAAACAATCACATTCAATCACCCATTCTCACTGCAGGATAAGTTAGAATCTTACATCTGACTCTGTTGCGTGTGAGTGCACAACATTCATTCATTCATTCATTATCTCCCGCTTTATCCTCTATTAGGGTCGCGGTGGGGTTCCCCATGCCCATCCAGGGGAGAACGTCTCAGGCGCTGGGCAGATAGACCCAGGACAGGGTGCCAATCCATCGCTGGGCACACACTCACTCACACAGACACACTCTATATGGGGCAATTTTGAGAATTCAATTGACTTGATCCATGTTTTTGGACTGTGGGAGGAAACCGTAGAACTCGGAGGAAACCCACGCAGACACGGGGAGAACATGGAAACTCCGCCCAGATGGGGATTCGAACCGGGAATCCCTAGTGCTGAGAGGCGAACGTGCTAACCACTAAGCCACCGTGCCGCCCAGTTCTATGTATCGTTAATGAAAAAAGTATAATTTGTCATGTGGTACGCATCATGACAATAAAAGATGGATTTATAAGGTGTTAAAATGAATGAAATACAATCTCATATTATACAACAGTGCATGAGAAATTACATTCATTCATTCATTCATTATCTCCCACTTTATCCTCTATTAGGGTCGCGGTGGGGTTCCCCATGCCCATCCAGGGGAGAACGTCTCGGGCGCTGGGCAGATAGACCCAGGACAGGGCACACATTCACTCACACAAACACACTCTATATGGGGCAATTTTTGAGAATTCAATTGACTTGATCCATGTTTTTGGACTGTGGGAGTAAACCGGAGAACCCGGAGGAAACCCACGCAGACACGGGGAGAACATGGAAACTCCACCCAGATGGGGATTCGAACCGGGAATCCCTAGCTGAGAGGCGAAAGTGCTAACCACTAAGCCACTGTGCCGCCGGAGAAATTACATATTAATATTAAAATAAGTTCACAAAACATTTTTAAAAATGTACAAAAATTAGTGTTAAGTGTGGCACTGTGGTTAGCATGTTTGCCTCTAAATGATGGGGATCCAGGGTCGAATCCTGATCTGAGACTTGATCCATGTTTTTGAACTGTGGGAGGAAACCGGAGAACCAGGAGGAAACCCACGCATACAACATGGAAACTCCACCCAGATGGGGATTCGAACCGGGAATCCCTTGCGCTGAGAGGCGAACGTACTAACCACTAAGCCACCGTGCCGCCGAGTGCACAACAGTAGAAGAAACTCTTAAACTCTTTAAACCTCTTTAATTGTAAGTGTAACAGATGAAGTTGCGGGTGTTTTTCCTCCTGTAAATGAGCGTCAGGTCAGGTACCTGTAAGCCAGTGTCATGCACTCGAAGAGGCGGGTGAGGGTCGGGTCGATGCTCAGTCTGCCGGAGCTGAAGGGACCGAAGCTGTAGGTCTGACAGCGGGGTTTGTTCACCGTGTCGAAGTCGTACTGAGCTCTTGTGCGAGTTTGAGGATCGCTGTGAGGTGAAGAGACCATAAAATGCCCGCTGTGGATGACTACTGCTTCCAGTCTCCTTCCCGAAGCGCTAACCCCCGTCTGCACCAAGATATCCTCCTGATCCGAGTCGGACTCGGAATCCATTGGATTCGATTTCGGTGGCTTGGAAAACTTCTCCAGCTTTGCCATTGCGATCCCCGAATTCGATTCCGACTGCCAAGCACGGCTTTAGTGCAGAAATCCCCCAAATCGGATCAGTTTTGAGTGGACCACGCCTCGTCTTCTCAAAAACGCCTGTTGCATGTCGACTCTCCGAGTCAAAGGTCGCATGCATTTCAGCACGACTAGATAATTCGGAATTCTAGTACGGATCTAAGGTTTTTGAATCCTAAAATTAAAGACACAGTGAGTGAATGATGTTAAAAAAGAACGCGTATCTTTGATCTCTGTGTCCTATAGACATGATCTCTCTTAAAGCGGTGGTGCGCCAGTTTCACAAAAAACCTTTCAACACACCCCACACTATACTTTACAGTCTGACCAGTTGTGCAGTTCTATTATTCAGTATTAGCTTTTATTGTTGTCTTTTTCATTAAAAAAAATATATACAGTCATACAAAAATGAAGGGTAGCCTTCATATAATACAAGGTTTTCTTAAGGCACATTAGGAAACAAATCAGGTCCTAATAAGGTTTTAAAATGAGATGATTATAAGCAGGGGCATTTTTAGGGTTTAGAAACATCATGGGCTTTAGCCCAGATCCCTTATTCCCCCCTTTGTCCTCTTTAAAAGGTGCCCTTTCATGATGGTATTTATCCATTTTCAAACTGTTGTTACATTCATTTTGTTTGATCATTTATTCATTATATTGGATAAATTTAAATAACACATGAAATATGTCTTTCAGAAGTGGATAGCACATCCAGTTGTAATAAATTATGGTTTTGGCTGACACATTTTGAATAAACGAACCTGAGCTTCGGCAGAAAAGCATGAATCCGTTTTACAAGTCAGTTGCAGATGAGACAGTTTTAACAAGGTTTTGCTTTGAAATACCGTAACTTTGCGACAGTTTGCGCCTTCAGAAAAAATTCTGACGGTTTCTGAAAGCTGAGAAGCTGCTCTTTACAGCCAACATACAGTTATTACGGTAACTTTACTCCCGATACTGGCGAAAAAATTATCTCACATAGACACACACACACACACAGAGCTCATTTGATCCGGGGCTATAACCCCGAAAGCCCAGGTCAAACAACGACCCTGGACATGATCTCTCTTAAAGCTGTGGTGCGCCAGTTTCTTAAATAACCTTTCCAACACACCCCACACTATACTTTACAGTCTGACCAGTTGTGTAGTTCTGTTATTCAGTATTAGCTTTTATTGTGGACTTTTTCATAAAAAAAATTATATACAGTCATACAAAAATGAAGGTTAGTCCTCATATAATAAAAGGTTTTCTTAAGGCACATTAAGAAACAAATCAGGTCCTTATAAGGTTTTAAAATGAGATGATTATAACATTTAAAGAGTGCTATTATTTAACTAAAACTAGGCCAAAGTACAAAAGCAGGACATAAAAAAATAAGTGCATGTTCACTGTATTTGTATGAATTGTCTATTTAAGGGATTAATGTACAGTGTCAATACAATAATATTTACAATAGTAAATATCGGATATAAGCAATATGGTTATGGGGAAAATTTGTGTCATCAGTTTCCCTACAATGTGTTTTTGGGGGGCATGGTGGCTTAGTTGGTAGCACTTTCACCTCTCAGCACTGGGGATCCAGGTTCGAATCCCAAACTTGGTGGAGGTTCCATTTTCTCCCCTTAAAAATTCCAAAACATGAATTTAAGGTAAATTGAATGCTTTAAATTGCCTCATATAGTGTGTGTTGTGTGGGTGTTTGTGTGAGTGTGTTCCCAGCGATAGATTGGCATCCTGTACTGGGTGTTTTTGCCCAAAACGTTCTCCCCTTGAATGGGAACCCCCCCCCCCCCCCCCGACCCTAGTAGAGGATTAAGTGCAATGAATGAATGAATGAATGTGGTTTTGGGGCAGCACGGTGGCTTAGTGGTTAGCACTTTCGCCTCTCAGATTAGAATTCCCAGTGCGCATAAATTTGAATGAGTGGAGTTTTCAAGTTCTCCCCTTGTCCTTCCAAACATGAATTTAAGTACATCTAATTTGCTCCTATATAGTGTGTGTCTGTGTGAGTGAGTGTGTGAGATCTAAGCAAAGACAGAGTGAGCCAAATTGTTGACAGGTCCCCATTCCCCATGCCTATTCTGGGAGAATGTTTGGTCGATGGGCAGATACACCCAGAAGAGGTCGCCAATTCTTCATCCACATATAAACTATAAAGAAACAATTATGGGCAATTTACCTTGAATCAATTGGACTGTGAAAAGATACCCACGTAAACACGAAGAGAACATAAAATTCTACCCAGATCAGGATTCGACTCTGGATCCCCATTATTTAGAGGCAAACATGCTAACCACAAAGCCACAGTGCCACACTTAACACTAATTTTTAAAATGTTGGCTTCATTTTTGTGAACTTATTTTAATATTAATATGTAATTTCTCATGCACTGTTGTATAACATGAGGTTGTATTTCATTCATTTTAACACCTTCTAAATCCATCTTTTATTGTGTCATGATGCGTACCACATGATAAATTATACTTTTTTCATTAAAGATACATAGAACAGGGCGGCACAGTGGCTTAGTGGTTAGCACGTTCGCCTCTCAGCGCTGGGGATGCCCCGGTTCGAATCCCCATCTGGGTTTTCCATGTTCTCCCCGTGTCTGCGTTTTCCTGTGAACGGTTTCCTCCCACAGTCCAAAAACATGGATCAAATATTGAATTCTCAAAATTCCCATATAGAGTGTGTCTGTGTGACATGAGTGTGTGCCCAGCGATGGATTGGCGCCCTGTCCTGGGTGTATGTGCCCAGCGCCCGAGATGTTCTCCCCTGGATGGGCATGGGGAACCCCACCGCAACCCTAATAGAGGATAAAGCGGGAGATAATGAATGAATGATACATAGAACAGGGCGGCACGGTGGCTTAGTGGTTAGCACGTTCGCCTCTCAGCACTGGGGATTCCTGGTTCAATCCCAATCTGGGCGGAGTTTCCATGTTCTCCCCATGGCCGCGTGGGTTTACTCCGGGTTCTCCGGTTTCCTCCCACAGTCCAAAAACATGGATCAAGTCAATTGAATTCTCAAAAATTGCCCCATATAGAGTGTGTGTATGTATGCATGTCTATGTGAGTGAGTGTGTGCCCAGAGATGGATTGGCGCCCTTAACTGGGTGTATCTGCCCAGCGCCCGAAACCTCCCCTGGATGGGCATGGGGAACCCCCCCGCGACCCTAGTAGAGGATAAAGCATAAGATAATGGATGGATTATACATAGAAGAGTAAGAGAGAGACTTTTGTAATCAGAATCGCTTTGTGGACTAGAAACAAGGTTAACGCGTGGGTCAACAAGCCAATAAACTGCATCTCCCATAATTCTACCATAACTTCCGGGTGGCAAGGTTCAAAAGGCGTGGAGTAGCAGGCAGAACCCGGTAGCGTTGCTGTGGTGTGCAGTGCGTTTAATAGTTTAGTGTTTTGTTCTCGGATGAGATGGACGCGGCACAAAGACACAGGTCTCTGTATAAAGGAACCACTCCTCCATGGAAAGAGACATACAGGAAGGTAAAGGTCTGAGAGCGGACTCATAAAGGAACGAAAGAAGCTCGATCGCTACGTTTTATTACATTACGATTTCAAACGAGTCATTTTATTTATTTTATTTATGAAGTTAAACCTTTGATAATATTTAGGAAAGGTCTGACTTGTTGTCGCTTGTTTAGATAAGACTAAAGCAAGATATTTAAATTATTCCTTAAATATTAATCTTTTTATTTCCATATTAACAATATCCGTCATATGATTCAATATGAATCAGTTCGAATCCTATTCTTAATATGTTTTTGTTAATAATATTTTTTATTATTGCTGTTATCAAAGTGTCGCTCAATAGGCTGACCGTTTCCATGGTAACATATTGTGGCCAACGCACGTGTTTTTTGGGCTCAGTTCCTGTAAAAGACAGACGAGCTGTTGTGAAGATTCTTCTACTTAAGGGTCAAGTTTTGCAATTAAACATTAACAGGGAACTACAGAACTTAAATAAAACAAATCCATCACGTTTTTGTCATCCATCCATCCATTACTTTCCGTTTAGTCCTCTACTGGAGGAGGGGGCGGGGTTTGGGGTATGATGCGCCAATCTATCGCTGGGCACACACACAAACACACTACATATAAGGTAATTTGGAGAATTGAATTGACCTTAATCCATGTTTTTGGAATGTGGGAGGAAACCCACACGGACACGGGAAGAACATGGAATCGGAATCCCCAACGCTGAGTGGCGAACATTCCACTAAGTCACTGTGCACCCCCCCCCCCCCCCCCCCCCCCGTTTTTTTCATTATAAAGTAAATTGCTATTGAAATACAGTCTTGTTTTGAAATACAGTCATCCCTTGTTATAATGTGGATTCACTGTAACTTTTTTTTTAATTTATTCAAAATAATAAAAAAATTATTCTGTATCACCTAGTTTTCACTACATTGCAGGATTTTGTGCTATATAGGCTTATATTGTTAAAATGATGTAGGTTTGAGAGTGTGGAGTGTTTAAGAGCATATGGTGTGTTTTTATAAGAGTGTTAATAAAAAGTAAGAAGAATGACTTATCTTAAAATAATGTCTAAGTATCTCAAAAGAATGAGATCGCAATTTACTTTAATAATGCCAAAGAAATGTGCTGGATAATAATAATACACTGGTGCAGGAGTTATTAACTGCCCCAACTGCAAAACTGTTCTGGCTTTCCCAGGTTGTGCAGACAATAATGAGTCCATTCTGTTAGGTGCCTGCATGTTGTCCCTGTACCTGCTTGGTTTCCTATATACATGCCAGTTGATGAATTGAAGTTTATTCATTGCTTTAACAATTAAGTTGTGGCATGTTGAAGTCTATATGTTAAATTTCAAAAACAAACAATCCTTTTGTCCACCAGCCAAAAATTGTCAAACCACCAGCATCCTGTAGGCAGTGTACTGTGAGCACTGATAAAGAAGAAGAGGATGACTAACACCCATTCAAGTGCAACACACTTCAAAAAACAAATCACCACCATGTCAGTGTCAGCTGAATTGATGGGGATTAATTTAATAGTTGATGGCTGATAACTAGCCAATTCCAGCTGCTCTAATGTTTGTAACTGTGTCTGTAGCGTTGTGTGGAAAGACTAAAGAACAGCCGCTCCCGGTTACTGGACAAGTATCGTCAGATGGGAGAGACCTCAAAAAGCTCTCTGGTCCAGGAAGTGATGGAGGTGGAGTGGAGTGCCCTAGAGTCATCTAATCTTAGGCTGCCTTCATTATGGAAGCGGGATGGGATCAGTGATGTATGTGGTTTAAATCAATGTTGCACCACTGACCTTTTTGTCATGGTTAAGTTCAGAGATCTCATTATCTTTTCCTGCCATAACTCAATCTGCAGGTGTACAGAGATGGTCAAGAAGATGATGAACTGACTGTTCTGGAAGAAATTCAACAGGAACTCATAGCACAAGGTTTAATAAATGTCCAATGGTTTTTATAACATTGACATTATATATAACATTATATGTTATATATAACATTTTTTTTTACAATTGTATGAGACCATTTTGGATAGTTTTTTTCTGTTCTGTCATAACTGCACAGAGAAAGGACCGGATGTCTAAGGTTGGTATGGAAGATGAGCAATTAACTTCTTGTATAATAATTCTGTGTAACCTTGTTTTTGACAGGAGACCAGCATGTCCTTTAATCAGTCTAAAGTGGCTTTCATAGTGTGTTTATTTAAATGCAGTTCCACAGCACTAAATGGTTGTTTTGTGAATATTTTGGAGAAGGTGACTGTGAAGGTAATGAAGAATTTTGTTTTTGTTAGAGCTTTCAATTATAGATGAATACCACAAACATCTACAGTACGAAGATGAGTACTTCAGTTCAGTTGTGGACGGAATGCAGGCAGAGGGGAAGCTTATATGTCCTGTTTGTCATGTGTAAGTAAAAGAGCAATGATCACAAGTTCTCGCATACTTTTTTTGTTTATTAATTAACATTTGTGTGTGTTTTGTATTTTGAACAGAAATAACTTGACAGTAAACAGTCATTTCACATCCTGTACCTGTGGCCTGTACATCAACACAGTGGTGAGTCACATGTTAGAATATTGATTTACTTCTAATTCGCAAATCTGGGGGTCCGGGGGGTAAACTTATGATAATGAGAGAAAGGATTAGGGCAATAGTTTGTGACCAAGTTGGTGTTTGATCATGAAGACTTTGTGTAATTAAAACTGCAGTAAACTACAGTAAATATTGTATACAAATATTTGTCATATTTAGTAAAACTGCCATCATTCACTTATTAGTTACACTTTCTTATTCATTTATTGTTTCATCATACATTTTATTAGTTCCACTCACAATGCAGATGAACTTTAGTTGTACAATTACAGACTGTAGTCCCTCTGTTTTTCTACATACTTTTGTTACTCATTTACTCGAATCTCTAATTTATGACTACTACAAGTCCCTCACAAAGCAGTAATTATTTTGGTGATGGGTGGTACAAGTGAATTAGACACAGCAGTGGCACTGGAGTTTTTAAATACATGGAATAATCCACCAACCAATACTGTCCAGCCACATGCATCATGTAGGCAAAGTCCTGTGAGTACAGGTTCCATCCATCCATTATCTTCCGCTTTATCCTCTATTAGGGTCGCAGGGGGGTTCCCCATGCACATCCAGGGGGGAATTTTTCGGATGCTGGGCAGATACACCCAGGACAGGGCACCAATCTATCGCTGGGCACACACTCACACACACTATATGGAGCAATTTGGAGAATTGAATTGACCTTGATCCATGTTTTTGGACTGTGGGAGGAAACTGGAGAACCAGGAGGAAACCCACGTGGACACGGGGAGAACATGGGAACTCCACCCAGATTGGGATTTGAACTGAAATCACTAGCACTGAGAGGCAAACGTGCTAACCACTAAGCCACCATGCCACATGAGTACAGGATGTCTAACAAATACTGAAGCAGATCACTTACCACTGCAAAGTGGAACAAAACGGTAGATGTGTCTTGATTGCATAGTAAATGAACAGTCTCATAAACTCCAGCGGCACTGCTATGTCTCATTCCAGTACAAGTCACACCATTACCACCACCACATTTAATTTCACTGTAGTGGTGTGGATAATTCACCACCCAAATAATACCTAATCTGCAGTGATCCTGTAGGAGTTCTGATTGTTTGAGAGGAGAGTAAAGAGGACTAAATGTAGGGGAAACAGATGAACCTTCACAAAGATCTAACAAAGATCTAGACTCTAATAGACTGGCTGATAAAAGTATACATGATCCATTTTAACAACTAATTTTATGAAGTAATCCATTATGCCTTTTGTGAGAATTTAATGCTTATGCATTAAAACAACCAATCAAAACCCAGAGGAGGATCTAATGCAGTATCATCACCAGTAGTAATAATCTAAAACACATTCTAAACAGAATTAAAGAAACCGAGCCTTGGTAGAAATAATTTGTCTTTTTTTTTACTTTAGACTGTAAACTACAGCATACACCAGGCACTATTTCAATTTCAGTGTCCCCACAGGGAAGAAATATAACATCAGAAGTGCTACAGCATCTGCTCGAGATTAAGGTCTCTGAGCACATGAAGGACTGCATTCAGAACCCTGTTTTCTCATTGGCATTCAATGTGGATGGGGCATCTAATCTTATGATCAGCTGCAAGGTACAAAGCATGGAAAGTGCTTTTATTTCTTTTACAATAAATGTAACTTTTTTGTAATACAATTGTCAAAATTGATTGGACAATAATCATGGCATATCAGACCTCGTTAATAAATTTTAAATAAAAGTAAAATGTTAAGTAGATGCTTGCTGGGAAGTAATTAAACATCTCCAATCTTTTCTTTAGGTCTGTGATTATCTCTCCATTGTCCTCTGAGTGATTTGCATGCAGCAAATGACTGAAGATGTTTGCTTTTATAAATGTTTAACTTATTTGAAATAAAGAGTTATTATTTATTATATGATTTATCTGGCAAATGAATGTGGTCACTACAATGAGAAAACTGATATAGAGTAATCTGAGTCTGCTACATGTCAAGTTTAAAGAGATTTTGTTGCTTGACAAAATAAGCACACAAAGCATGTGATGTGTAGTTTACATTTATTTATATAGGATTATTTACAAAAGTTTTCACAGTGGCTTAAGAATTTTTAATCCTGTTTAAACTTTTCAAAGAAGACCTCCTCTCTGAGGTCCTGAACATTAAGGGACAAACTAAAGAGGATTAACAAAGTATGTAGAGAAACAAATGAAATACAGTCTGCAATCATAACTAAATTCATCAATATGAACTGAATTAATGAGAACGCAAAATGTACCTAAAAGTTGCAGTTTAGATTTTATTTCTTTTATTAGTTACATTTGTCTATTTACTGTAAAGATGGACTTTGTAGTTCTACATTTCAAGAATGTAGTCCATCTGTTTGTGGACTACAGTACATACTGTGTACGTCCCATTTACTCTGATCTCTAATGGTCAGGGCTGTGGTGGTAAATAATCAGATGACAGAATAACAGTTAAAGTAAAAAATGTTTTAATAAGATTTGCAAATCGAGAAACCAAACAACCAAATGGAGGTTGTTGTAAGCTTCCGAGCTCACGACTGCTCAGCCTCAGTATTCATACGAAAAACACAGGCAATAGAAAAATAGGTATTACAGTTCTGTCCAATAATAATGAAGAAGACCAAGTAAAAAAGAAAAACACAGGTAGAGGAAGCTATACCATATATGATTTCCAACCCTTCACAACCTGTTTGCATCCGGAAAGGAAAGTTTTGGGGCACTTCGACCCAGAACCTTGCTCACCCCACTTCCAATGCACCTGTTTTGTGAAATAACATCCTCCCAACACATTCTGTCCCATAATATCACTTCTCTCATTTCCTTTCAAGGTTATGTAAAGTTTTGTGAATGTCACACTAAAACTAAAATGTGTTAATAAAATATAATACATAATGAATTTCCACTACAAGGACCCCAATAGTAGCACCACAGAGCAGGTATTAGTTGGTTGGTGCATTATTCCTATCCCAGCAGTGTCACTGAGGTGTTTAAATGAAACTACAGCAGTACTGCTGCACTAAAACCCTCTCAGCGCAGAACTGACAATAAACCCAAATTATACATTTTCTGTGATGCACCTGACCAATAGAGAATAGAGAACCAACAAGGACTATCAAAAAAAGAAAACAGATGTACTACAGTCTGTAATTGTAAAACTACAAAGTCCATCTATATGGTAAGTGGAGGACAGACAACGGAAAAGGTGTGTCCAGACTTTTCACTGCTATAGGTACCAATTAGTCTACCCATCACCATCAGTAAGCTCCCATTTTCTCCCATGTATTAATATTGAGGTGAACATAACCAGAAGCTTGGTGACATGGTGACTTGCACATTTGCCTCTCACCGCTGGGGATCCGGTTTGAATCCTGACCTATTATCTAGTGTCTGTATGAGTGTGTCCAGCGATTGATTGAAGCCCTGTCCTGTGTGTATCCCAGTAACACTGCCACCTCTATTTTATAAAGGACACTGTTCTTAACAGATTGTATAATTTAGATAATTTTATGAATGAGCATAGGTTTTTCTGATGAAGTGTTTGGTGCATGCAATGTTCAGCTTTATCTGCTGTAGAGAAAGTAACCAGACATGCTGCACTGCTTTGGAAACATTTATTCTTATTATGCTGATGTTGCAAAGATGACAGAAGGACAAGAAAACATTCTGCTATAGTATTAAATATTTTTACGAACCAGTTAGAAACATTTTCCCTAGACGCAAAGCAGGTCCAGGGCCTAATAGAGAATAAATAAAAATGTTCAGTTTGAATGCTTCATTTGCGTCGGGAAAATGGTTCATTCTGCAACTTTTTTCAAAAACGAACTGGAACATTTTCATTAGGGGTCAAAGAGTAGAACAATGTGTACGGGCTGCTGAAAGTATGACATACAAAATAAAGTATAAAACATATTTACTGTTATCTGGGTTTTCCTTTATTAGTATTTCAGATGATGAAATTAGTTACACTTAATGAAGCCACTGAGAGTCTCCAGGAATTTGATGTACTCTTGATGTTCCAATGAGGTGCTCAGCTCAATCAGCTCATCTGCAAATGTGTTGTCGATTCCACGGTCTGCCAAGAAGTCCATTAAATGATCATACAGAGCCTGTAAACAAAATACCAAATAACCTGATTATCATCACAATAACAACTATTACTTATTCATGATGAGGCTATGCTGTAAAAAAAATATTAAAACATGTACCAGTGAACAGGCTGGTGGTTCTGTTTGATACATAAATACAAGTCTACCACAGTCCTGTGCTACTGAAGCACTCAACACGCACCTGTTATTTAATGTTTCTGACTCGTGTTAAACTAGCAATTCATTTTTGTATACATCAACATACATTATTAAACGGGTAGTTTCAGTCAATTCAATTTTATTTATAAAGCACATTTAAAACCGCAGCGGACCAAAGTGCTGTGCAACAAAATAACAAATAATAAATGAGGACAGCAGAATAAAATACACATTAAACATATTAAAAATGAATAAATAGAAGAGAAATCGAAGAAATAGAAGATCACCAGGTTAACCAAGTTCATAGGCCAAAGAAAAGAGGTAGGTTTTAAGGTGGGTTTTGAATTCCTCTATGCCTGTTAACGACCTAATATCCAGGGGTAATGAATTCCACAGTCTGGGAGCAGCAACAGAAAAGGCACGGTCCCCCTTTTGTTTCAAACAAGACTGTGGGACAGTTAACAACAATTTATTTACAGACCGAAGTGACCTTTGTGCCTTGTAAGGGCATAACATGTCATTAATGTACAGTGGTGCCATACCATGAAGAGCCTTAAAAACAAAAAGTAAAACTTTATATTTGACCCTAAAGCTAAAAGGAAGCCAATGTAAATAGGCCAGGACAGGTGTTATATGTTCCCGTTTTTTAGTACCAGTAAGTAATCTGGCTGCAGCATTTTGAACTAGCTGCAAACGGGCCAAAGAAGACTGACAGACTCCCATGTAAAGGGAGTTAGAGTAGTCAAGTAGTCCTTATATTTCATTGGCTAAGCCATTTGTCCCTCCATGAAATTATTCAAAAGAACGCATTAAAAAGGTTTGTAGGTTTTAACCTTATTAAAACCTACCTCTTTTCTTTGGCCTATGAACTTGGTTAACCTGGTGATCTTCTATTTCTTCGATTTCTCTTCTATTTATTCATTTTTAATATGTTTAATGTGTATTTTATTCTGCTGTCCTCATTTATTATTTGTTATTTTGTTGCACAGCACTTTGGTCCGCTGAGGTTTTAAATGTGCTTCATAAATAAAATTGAATTTAATTGAATTGACTGAAACTACCCATTTAATAATGTATGTTGATGTCAAGAATTTGCAGTTTAGATTTGTATTTTCATTTATGGATGTATTGTGTATCACACAATACATCCATAAATGAAAATACAAATCTAAACTGCAAATTCTTCACTTTAAAATCTGGACTAGATTACTAGAGGAAGAGCAGATTATTAATAATTTTGTTTTCAATAAATGAATTTATGAATCAAAACTTTTTTTTAATTATAGTGTGTAATCATTTTATACAAGCAATAAGGCACTCAAGGCTGTGAATTATTATGAATAAATCATGAGGAAAATGTTGTAACGGCACTCCGCTTCATGAGGTGCCTAACACCTCTTTCCTGTGATTTATTCATAATAATGTACACCCTCTCGTATCTTATTGCTCGGCTTATCCGTGGCTTGTATTTGTCATTTTCCAGCCAACACTCGTTAAAATGACAACCTCCCAGCATATCGGTGCCATTTTCACTGACTGCAAGGGATGAGGAAAACACGAAAACTGACTGGCGGATAGCAGCCCCCACACAAGCTGCTAGCTAATGCAGCCTCCTGTCATGTTACTTCTGTTATCACTGGCTCACTGTGTTAGCGAGGGTACACAGCACAGATTGGAAGCGAGCAGGTCTCATACGAACTCTTTGAATCAGTTGGGAGTAACTTCAAAAAGCCGCTTTTCCTCTTCCTTTCTTTATAATGCTATAGAGTAATAGTTATTAAAATTTTATATTTACCCATATTTAAAATAAATGAATAAAAAAAAATAAAAAACACAATGTTGCATATGGGGCAAAGAGAGTCGGTTCCTCTTGAGCCAACTGCTCTTGGATTACGAAAGAACCAGAATTTTTTGTCACACATACATGGAGGCGCAAGCAAAGCCTATTTTTTATTATACTCTGCAATTTTTTCTTTAAGCAAACTTATTTAGTCAGATAGTTATTTATTGTAGAGTAAATGCAGTTAGAATTTCAAGCACTTTCTCCAAAATTCCTGCACTTTCCAGGACTAGAAAAGCATTTTCCAGGATTTCAAGCACCCGTGCGAACCCCAACAATGACGGGCAACAAGCAGACAGGGCTGTGAGGCTATTCTTAAAATGACATGCACTTTGACAAAACTCAATTTGCGCCAATTGACAATTTTGCCTGGTAAAATGTATCGGGTCCAGCAGGACATTTAATTAGGGTTAGAGTAAGGTGTAGCCATAGTGGAGGCTATCTAATACTAATCAAACTACAGTGTGATGTGTTTATATCTGATTATTAACAAACACACTCCAATCCTATCCAATCATTTCTCTTACCCAGTCCAGAGAGTCGGTGTTGAGCGTGTAGCTGCTTTCTTTCCAGTCGTCTTCTCCCTCAGGCTGGAAACTGACCTCACGGATGGTGAAGATATCGCTCTCCTCTTCTCCTTCACCGTGGCTGATCTGTACAAACAACGTTTGACTTTCATTGTGTTGATAAACTAGGTATTTCATTAACTGTGAGTGTAAATACAAAAGTACTTTAAATACTACTTTAATATTTATCAGAGACTTTAATGAATGTTTCTCATCTATCTTCCCCTTAATCCTCTACCAGGGGGGTTGAGGGTTTCTCCATGCCCATCTAGGTAAGAACGTTTGGGTCACTGAGCAGATACACACAGGACAGGGCACTAATCCATCACTGGACACTCACACAGACAGACATGGGGGCAATTTTGAACAGGGCAGTGCTAACCACGCCCATACTGAATTTTAAAGAAAACCAATGTACCAGGTGATTTTTCTATAAAGTTTAAAGGCAATTAAAGACAATATGCAATGAATCTAAAATTCATTTCAAGTCTTACCTCATCCTCTGGGAAATGACAATCAAACACCAGGGAGTTTTTTGCCCCCTGCTTGGTCACTTCAACAACAAAGTTGGGTGTGGATACAATGTCAGGCTGAAAAACAAATAAATATCACACGGTTACACTTCCATAAGTTTACAAAATCATTCTAAAACAAAAAGTTATCACCACCTACAGTAGAAATACAAAGGAATCCTTTATATATTGTTAGAACAAGAATAAAAAAAACAAGTTTTACTGAATGTTTAATTATAACACCCCCATTAATCAGTTACTGCAACTGTTTATACAACCAATTAAACAATATGAAAAAAGTACCCTCTGCTACTTACAAAGCATCAAATAGCGTGAAGATTAGCAAAAATGTACCATTGTGCCAAAAAGGTTGCGTGTGCTGATTTATTAGCAATTGATCAGCTGTCTTTAACAGTGACATGACTAAAAGAGTCCTGCTTTTACCATGATAAAAAGTAATGTTTTGATTTAGTAAATCTTCTTACATAACATTAAAAAGACATCTTCCAAACATGCTTAACTACACTGCATGTAGCCTGCATGTCATCCTTTTAATTAAATGCTAGAGGATAAGAAGGTATTTTATTATCTCTAGAAAATACTTTTACTGTAATCATTAAAACACAAAAGTACCCTTGAAATATTGTAGCTATTTAATAATTGTGGATTGTAAAATAAATGTAATAAATTATTACTAAGGTAATAATATATTTTTAATTTTTCCATGTTTTACGAAAACCACACGAATGCAGGTCTCAAAACTAGGTCCTTGTTACTATGAAGCAAGAACGGCAACCACTGCGCCACATGCCAACCAAAGTCCCGATAACTTTCAATTATGTTGCCCAAGTTTTCGATAAAGCTAATCTTCATAAGGAAGACCCAGGACTTATTTTATAAGCATTTTGCCAAAAGTGATCAATGCCAATCCAAACAAAAAAGCCAAACCCAAAACTGCAGAACATCTGTATAATAAAACCATATAGGCAGACAAAAGTTAAATGTTGTTCAATATGAAAATAAATATAATATAATATAATAAATATTGCGGCATGGTGACTTAGTGGTTAGCACGTTCGCCTTTCAGCGCTAGGGATTCCCGGTTCGAATCCCCATCTGGGTGGAGTTTCCATGTTCTCCCCGTGTCCGCGTGGGTTTCCTCCGGGTTCTCCGGTTTCCTCCCACAGTCCAAAAACATGGATCAAGTCAATTGAGTACTCCAAGTTGCCCCATATAGAGTGTGTATGTGTGAGAGAGTGTGTGCCCAGCGATAGATTGGCACACTGTCCTGGGTGCATCTGCCCAGCACCCGAAACATTCTCCCCTGGAAGGGCATGGGGAACCCCCCCGCGACCCTAATATAGGATAAAGCGGAAGATAATGGATGGATGTAATAAATATGGGGGGGGGGGTTAAACTGGTTGGTGTTCTATAAAAAAAATTAAATAACAGTTTAGTTAAGTTTTTAAGAAAGATACATTTATATTACAAGATAAGATACATCTTTATTGATCCCACTATGGGGAATTATATCCACTCTAAAAAATATATAGAAAAAAAGACTTTGATAAAACAAAAATATTTATAATTAATTATACATATACATAACAATAGGACTATTGCTTCTGGGTTTATCATCTTTCCAAGCACCCCTGCATCTCATTATAACAACAACAAGTACATTCAAAAGTCTGTGTATGGACATAGTTCTGTATTAGCAGACATATTTCTGCACATACATAAACATTTAAAATCAGATCTTTGATTTATCTGCAAATCTAAACAATTGTAATTAATGGATAGATACTGTTACCTTTTAAATTTTGCTTACATTGAAAAAGTGTTATCAAAATGCTGATAAAATGAGTTTGTGCAGTTTACATATCAGGTTTGCATCTATAAGCAAATATAAGTGGGTTGTACCTCATTGTTCTCTGCGTTCTGGCCCTGCTCCGTTTCATTCTCCAGCGTTGGAGGAACACTGTTATTAACGTTGAACGTGACGATCACCCTGTGATACACAAATAAAACGGTATTTTAAAGATCTCATCTCAGTTTAACAACAGATGCTCTTGGTGTTCTAACAAATTCAAAACTAAAGAGCCAAGCAGCTCCAGATTACTGTAAACTAGGGGTGAGTTGCAATATTCGCTGATTCGACGATTCGATTCGGAGAACCGTAGCCGACTATGAACCTCATAGTCGAATGTACCATTTTGACCACATGGGGGCGTCCATGGCTGCTGCTAAGCATTAGTTTTTACATGAAATGTCTTTGTTTTCGTTATATATATAGCCTTTTGTCAAATAAAAGTATCCTGTCACAAATGTCCGTCTTTCCCCGGAGATGAGCGGCTCCGCGGGGAAATCACGAACGCCGCTCGCGCATGAGCGTCTCCCGGGATCCGGCTACGCGTAAGCCACAGCGTCAGCCGGTCTAAACAGAGGGAGACGCTCTCACGAGTGCGACCTGCGCGGAACGAATGCGCAATAACACACCGAGGCAGAAATGCTGATGGAGAAAAACTGGGACACCGGGATAAAAACCAAAACTAGAATTTGTTAAAAAAAGTGGTGCCGAAGCACCGACAGAACAAAGTAAACGAACAAAGCAACATCGGGTAAGGTAACCACAAATTAAAGACGTGCACTAACCCAACCAATCACCCAAGTGAGATAATCAGAAACCAAACGAGGGACAGGTGCTGCAGGTGATTGTTACACATCCTAATTTCTGTTAATATTTTTTTAAATGATGTGTGCGCTTTAACCCATTTACGGTGCTCTAGAAAAACATGTAAAATATTTTTAAAAAATCTAAAAAAAAAAAACACGCTTATAGCGCCATCTTGTGGTGAAATTTTAACTGATTCGACTATCAGTCGACTATAGGGAAAATCTGACGAATCAGATTCGACTATGAAAAACCTTAGTTGAATACAGCCCTACTGTAAACATACTTCTCTCCGGAGATGCTGCGGACAAGCTTTGCTTCAGTGCCATTCAGCTCCAGCTCCCATCCTCCAGACATCTTTGGAAGAGTCTTGTTCTTTTGAATCTTCTTCTCTTCTTTAATTTCATCTGTGAGAAATTCTGCAAATGCTTTGTCACCTGAAATACATGGCCACTAGGTCAGAAATGTAAAATAAATGATAACTTAAAAAATAGAACTGACAATAACTGGGCAGTGGTAGGCTTGTGATTAAGGAACTAGCCTTATGATCTGAAGGTCCCAGGTTCGATTCCACCAAGGTCTATGGCTGAAGTGCCCTTGGACAAGGTACCGAACCGCAATAAGTGCCCTTGTATAAAAGCACATGTGCTTACTTCACTCAGAGTGTGTGGTTGTTTCACTGCAGGGATGGGTTAAATGTGAAGGACAAACTCCTCTATGTGTATGTACAGCAAGCAAAAAAAGGAGATCACTATCAATAAAGTGGATGATTCAGAGAGCAAAATGAAAAGTCACAGTGTTTTTTATAACTCCAAAAGCATGGCCTGGGTCTGAATGGATCTTACAAGAGCAACCACATCCTCACCATGTCAATGTCATTCAAGTAGAATTACCAAAATGGTACGTGCTCTGTGGTGGGTCTGACCATTGGGGAACAGAGTAAATTGAACTAACAAAGCACGTTAAGAAACAGCTAGATTCCAGTCTGTAACAGTAGAATTACAAAATGAATTTATTTGGTAAGCAGTACTAATAAAACGGACATCATACAAACGTGGTGTGCGAGTGAAAACGTATATGCTCAGACATAAATCAAGCCGAATTAAGTTTGTGATTAACTTTTAGTTAGCTTAACCTTATAGACTGTTACTATAAGAAGAAGAAGAGCACAAAACACTTTAGCTGCTTACTCACTTCATAAAATGTTAGCGTCACCAAACACGTGTCAGTGTAAAAACGTAAAGTGATGTACACGGCCAAAAGTATGTGACCCCCTGATCATCACACCAATAATCAGTTCACTGGACTGCCAATGATCATTAACGTTGACACTTTTCTTTAAGAAACGGGCTTGAACAAGTCTATCATGACTATCAGTAGTAGAGCCTGGTGACCCAAACAGATCCAGGTGAATCAGAGACACACTCGTGTTGTGGAAGTCGGCTGTTTTCTGTACCTTCTGTATGGAGCCCCCCGCATCCACAGGGCGGCAGGCCGTGCTTGCGGCTCAGCAACCTGGATGGCGTGCTGGCCGCGTCGCTCTTGCTGCACAGGCTCCAGAGGGAGCGGGTGAACGGGCGCGTCGCGGTGGCGGCGGCGGCAGACGGAGCGCTCAGCGCGGATCTGACGAGCGGCTCGGCGGCGGCAGCCGGAGCCCTGTGTGAAAACCGAGCCGCAATGGCGACCGCGCGGGTTAAAGACTTCAACATGGCTCTGTCTTCAGTCTGTCTTCCTCACAACCAGAAACAGCAGCAGCAGCAGCAACGCGCCTCACGCACCAGAGACCCGACAGCGCTGGAAACACGTGGGGAAGGACACGGTGACCTCTCCGGCGAACTGTACACTCTACCTCGGAAGCGGATGCCTGCAACACAGGAAAGAGGCGTCACCGGCTGCGTCTCCACAACCCTGCCTTCTGTATGTGAAGAGCCCTCTGTAGCACTCACACGCTGCTGAGTTGCTCACTAAGTATGGCGCCTAAATAGGGAGAAAGCAATAACATATGGGGGGCGATTTATTTACCGTAATATTTTTTATTAAACTTTGTAATGCTCTTTACTAATTCACGATAGTTTGAAGAACTGCTGAATAACTACAGGGAGTGTCCATTTTCGGGGTGAGCGTGTGATTTGTAGAAAACGGGTTAGACTGAGGGGGCACGTCATATTAGGTAAATGTATTGTGAGGTAAGGCCTCAGGAAGTCCTTACCATATATGGATGGTTCATTCACACACACACACACACACACACACACACACACACACACAGACACACACACACACACACACACACACACACACACACACACACACACACACACACACACAAAATTAAGACAGTCCACCTATGGATTACATACAGAGACACGGCCATTGACACACACACGGTGGCTTAGTGTTTATCACGTTCCCCTCTTAGCGCTAGGGATTCCCGGTTCGAATCCCCATCTGGGTGGAGTTTCCATGTTCTCCCCCTGTCCGCTTGGGTTTCCTCCGGGTTCTCCGGTTTCCTCCCACAGTCCAAAAACATTGGATCAAGTCAATTGAATTCTCCAAATTGCCCCATATAGAGTGTGTCTGTGTGAGTAAGTGTGTGCCCAGCGATCGATTGGCACCCTGTCCTGGGTGTGTCTGCCCAGCACCCGAAACGTTCTTCCCTAGATCAAGTTCAAGTAATTTATTTATATAGCGCTTTTTACAACAGTACATTGTCACAAAGCAGCTTTACAGAATGAAAAGCCTTTAAACCCCCAAAGAGCAAGCCGAAGCGACAGTGGCAAGAAAAAACTCCCTGTTATGTTGTTATTTAAGGAAGAAACCTTGGGAGGACCAAGACTCAGTGGGGGACCCATCTTCCTTGAGCGGCCAGGCAGCAACAACAGTGTAGGACAGCCATGTACAGATATTAAACAAATGGAAAAACTAACAACTGGAAAACTATATGTGAGTCCATTAGGGGGCGTCCTGCAGGACCGCCTTGTCAGGTTCCATACAGTATTCGTCAGCAGAGCCATGGATGAAGATCTCCAGGAAGCCAGGGGACACCTCAAAAGAAACAGACAAGGAAGGCAGTTAGAGCTAATAATAAAGCACGGCATTTAATTCATAAGTGATTTATTGACACAGTGCAGCATGTGACTCCGGCATCACTGACTAGAGCAGCAGAACTAAAAGAGGCAGATACTGCAGACTCTACATAGTTGAGATGGCGCCCCGGAACAGCATCAATTCAGCGCCACACCCCCCCATTAATGATGAGGTGGGTGAAGAGGTGAAACGCCAGCATACACTGATCACAGATTACCCCCCAACACAGCCAAGCCTGAGACCTACATCTTTATCTACAGGGGATTAGTTAAACACAAGATTAAATAAATGTGTTTTTAATTTATTTTTAAAGATTAATAGTGATTCAGAATTATGAACAGTAACTGGAAGGCTATTCCAAAGTTGAGGAGCCTTGTGGGAGAACGCTCTTCCACCAGTAATTTAATTTATTCTAGGAGCGAAGAGTAAACCAGCACCTTGAGATCGGAGCTCACGTGTTGGCTTGTACGATTGAATCAGCTCACTCAGATACTGTGGAGCCTGATAAGCATGGGGAGCCCCCTCCCCCTAATATAGGATAAAGCGCAGGATAATGGATGGATAGATGTGTTCAAGGTCAAGTTTGACACATCTGCATGATGGACTTTAGAGTTTTTACTCCAGGACGAAAGGTGGCGGTAAAGAGACTAAAGCTGCTTGTAATTGAGCGCGAGTCAGTTTGTCACATGGTCCGTTCTGATCGTTTCATGTTGCATTTTATCGAAGAAAACTTTAAAGCTGCGTTTCTTTATTTTTCTTCTTTAAAAGTTACGGGACTGTTGAGCAGCCATGCAACTGTGTGAAATCTGCAGCGAACAACTCCCCAAATATAGATGTCCTGTCTGCAAAGTGCGATAGTAAGTAACAAACTGACAGAACACACAGAGCAGCACTTCTTATGTTTGTTTCTGCTGAAAAAGCTTTGAAATAAACTTAATGTTTCAGTGTGAATTGATGTCTAATAAAGCAATAAGGTATGAGAAGTGTTGTTAGGTTACACCTCTTTCCCCTAATTTATTTACAATAATGTACAACCTCGAGTAAATATTGTTTTTATTTAAACGATTACAAACACACTATGATGAAAAACAAGGTTTAATTAAAGATGTTTGTGTGTTTAAACAAAATCGTTAATAATCTTTCTTTCTTTCTTTCGCGACTTAATCTAGTTTGGATTTTAAAGTGCACATGAACTGTGTAACAGGGTTCTGGTGCTCATAATACAGAACACAATTTATAACAACAGCCGCAACAGACTTTGTGCTCATTGGGAATCATCTCGCTGGCTATATTAATCTGTGTTTATATTCATGGTACATGATTTGAAACCATGTATTGTTTATCACGCATTGACAGGAGTGTCAAGCAGTCAGAGGTGTGCATTATTGTCAGTAATGTCACGGCTGGACAAACGACCCAGCCAATCAGATTTCAGGACCGGAACTACCTGTTTTATAATATTGTAATAGTGTTGTTATGTCAAGGCTCTATGCCAGGTTCTTTTTTAACAAACTCACCGTAGCATGTATATATAGGGATTGCTTCGTGCACTAGGGCACATTCATGCTGTAAAAAGGGCCTTCCCCATTCTTTTGGAAGCATACATTGGTTCGCAATACATGGCTCAGTGCTTGATCTTATATCCCTGTGGTAAATCAACTAAACAAAGATATTTCAGATTCAGAGGTGTGCCCCAGTACTTTTGTTCAGCATTTTGTATAAAATCATTTCACGTTTATCTTATTGACTGTCCTTGTTATCTTAGCTGTTCACTAGGTTGCTTCAGGAACCACAAACTTGACTGTAAGTCATTTCAACTATTTAAAATATAAGAGCTGAACTTATTAAGTTGGTTTAACCCTTATGGTCTGTTTTCTGCAGCTTCATGTCAGCCAGTGAAAGATGCAGCCTCTTCTGTGCCCATGCCTCCTTTACAAACCTGTGGCAGTGGTGGTATGTGTTGTCTTTTGACATTTCTTCTATGATGTATGCTGGTGTTCACATGTTGTAATGTTGCATCACTACAATATTATGATTAAAGACATGTGAGATGTAACCTTTCCCTGCTTTATTTAAACACCATATAGAGTACTGGCATAGTTTAAATTCTACATTAATTCCGAAGAATTCATAAAAGATCATGCAGCTACTATTTACTGTGTAAAATCTGTTTTCAGCACTATGTGGTACATCACACATCCAACTCCCCATGTTTACAGGATATACTTTAAAACACATTCTGATGATACCATTTTACCATTTAGTGCTTCAGGCATTTTGTCCCATTCTTTCTCCAAATGCATAAGATGAGCCATGATACAGAGTCATCATCACAGTTGCATTTTTAAAGTTCTCCACACATTGAAGTTCTCTAGTGACTGTACCGTCTTCCCCCAAAACCAGGCCTTTGTAATGTGTGCCCCGTGTGTTTTTGGAACATCTTCATAAAATACATGGATATTCCTGAGAAATATGACAACTTAGTCAACTTATGTTGCTCTAAGATCTCAACGTGCTTTTCTGCATTATTGCCATCATGACAGAAATGTAAATTACTATTGTTAATTAACTTTTGTAATAAGTTCACTGACCTAATCCTGTTTTTTTGACTTATTGGTGATGACAGTCTGGCTGATCCTTGTCTATGGTCTAGCACAGCATTAATTTTTTTTCCCGCTTTCTTAGTTCTGTAATACTCATTTATCTGCCCAGGATACACATATACGCTGTGTAAAGCTTTTTACAGTTTCTGGACATTATGAAAATAAGACTTGCTTACTGTTTTTGTTGCTTACTAATAATTCCCCATGTTGATAAAAGTATCAGTCAATCAGAATTCAACCATTTTATTTATTTGTATAAAAATCATGCACTCTAAATTAATTCATGTGCTTGAAATCTGAACAGTTGTACACTTTCAACTGTGTCATATTCCAGGATGACTTTATTCCATTCCCCGCATAAAGCAAAGTCCATTAAGGCTTGGTTGACATACAGTAAGACAGATAATCCATTCACAAGCAGCCTGTGATAGGGTAAATTGTGTTGAAGTAGGAAAAATCACTAAGTTGCACAGGGGTGGTAGCCCACAGGACTAAAAACACTGAGTAAATTGTTAAATTGTTGATGTTGCAATGACTATTGTGCGTTGCTCTAAATAAGTGTGTAAATATTAATGACATTTGTCAGGCTCATTGTTTCAAATCATTTTTAGCTGAAGCACTCTGGGAGGTTGATGATTTGCTGGATGAAGACAGCCAGTCGGACAGAGTTCCCCTGCAAAAACTTCAGAAATTAGGTACTGGGTTTGTTTAATTCCATGTCTTGTACAGGTGGATTTGATCTTTTTACATGACGAAAAATGACCGTTGTTGGAGATCAGTTATAGTTTTAGTTATTTTTTTATGTAATCAGTTTAAAATATTGAATGTATTATTTTGTGACGTTTTAAGCAAATAATGTTTAGATGCCATCTCAACTAACATGCTGACATGGAGTTCGTACATTGCTGTTTTTGCAGGCGAATCGACGGCGCTCCTGGATTTGTTGCAGAACCCCCATCTACGGAATCTTATGTTTTCTATAGATTCATCTGAGGACAAAGCCCAGGCAATGAGAAAAGCTATGCAGGAACCATTATTTGTAGAGTTTGCCAACCAGTGCTTACATATCATTGAACCACCAGAGAGGGGAGTTGATGTTGAGGAGGACGATGATGATTGAAAGAAATTAAACTTGTAAATATCTAACAAAATGGAGTTTGGGAAACAGTTATGTGTGGAGAGTTTGTCATCAGTGGTGCATAGATTGTTGCTCTATGCACTAAGGTTTTGTTATTTTTTTTCCGAGGACATTATGACTTGTTGCTCAGTGTTTTGTGTGATGACACGATTGTGAGATTATTCAGTCCTTGTTTGTCAGTTTCAGAGTGGTTTGCTTATCTTCATGTAGACAGAAATCACTTAAGAAAAGTGACCAAACTACCAGAAAGGCTATAGTTACAGTTTGACTGCAGTGAAGAGAAAAGCCACTCTGAATATGCACTGTAGCTATATATTTCCACATTGTACTCCCAAATCCCCCACTTTACAAACTCTGAGGCAGGTATGGTGTATTAAGTGATGGTTTATTGAGAGTTGGGGTTATTTGCATATTTATAAAACTCTGGTTTTGTTTTAACTTTTGTATTATTTCCTTTCCATCAAACAATTTTCTAGTAAAATGCATTTACCAAACTAAAATTGAGCAATTATTCAGAATCAATTTCAAATGTATTTGCATATTATACAAATAATATAAAAAAAATCATTTAGTAAATAGAGTATTAGTGGTGGTGCATTATTGGTTTATTTATCAAGTGAATTGCTACAAAGGAAAAAAATGGCACACTTTACATCGAGCCATGTGTTTATAATACCTGGTTATCAAAAGCTTTAGTTAAACAGTACATTACGCAAGGTCATTTAAATACATTAATACATCAAGGACCTGGTTTTAAAAAGCAGCCAAACTAAGTATTTAAATAAATTACAAGAGAACTGACCGCTTCAGAAGTCATATAAAAGCAACTCTACAAATTTCAAGTTTTGCAGTTGAGTCTTAAAAAGTGACAAAGTACAGGTCTAAATGTGTACATCATGTAGCCGATGACCAGTTACAGTTAATATAATACAAGCAACAGCTGAATGTTTATCTTTTGGTTGGCACCTTTAATCACACAGAGAAACAAACACTAGCTTTAAAATGAAGTAGATTTAAATACATCCCTTCCCTGACTTATGGCTTACATTTGCCATTGCCTGCACTTATATCGTACATACATATATAATACCTTCAGAACTATTTAACCCATGTAAGACTAGTTTAAATATATTAGTAAAGTGGTGGGCCGTGCATTTTAAAGTTAGGCCTTCAGTAATGTTACATCTCAATCAACCCGTCAATCACTATTTTATTGTTATAAAAACATATGAAGCAGAAATGCAGTACAAAGAGCCACTGCATCGCAGATAGATAACTCATGTAGCCAGAATATAAAATTCACCAACAATAACCTAAAATTGCAATAATATGTAGGAAAATACCACTCACCACCAAAAGTCTATCCTCTTTTCTTTACCTTACAAGGAGTTTAATTAGTTTAATCAAAATGTTCGTTTTTATTGCCATTGAAGCTAATGCTAAAAGTCGAGTTGTATTTCTGAAAATTCACTGAAAATGTCTGACCGAAGCGGTAAACTCTGACTATTCAATCATAAGGCGTAAATACGATAACATAACATACACCTGCTAGAGAGCCTTGGCGTCACCAACTTTGACACCAAAATCTGATTGGTTAAAGCAACAACAGGGCCGCAGAACTGATAATAAAGGCCTTAGGCAGATGATGTTGAAAGATGTGATTAGTTTAATGCTTTAATAATAAAAAATGCCTGGAATGGAATGAAAGGAAGTGGAGAGAGAGCATTTGAAATTATTTAATAAGTATTCATTGACAAAATGTGATTAACCTCGGTCTGTGATTCAGATATATTTTAAGTTTTAGAAAAGGCATTGAAGACCCGGCTGGCCCACCACTGTGTTAGTATAATTGCTAAAATACTATAGTAATCCTAAAACTAAGCTTGGTCCGGAAAGTGATACTTACTATAATAATAGTATATTATATAAACAATAATAATAAGTGTGGCAGTACAGAACAATATAGGCTTTTCCTTCTATAAAAATTAAGGCACATTAAAATTATCATTGTCCATAAATATACAATAAAAAACAACCCTTACATTAAATTGGAGACCTGATCTGGTTTATCATAAAGGACATTACTAAAGCTATAAAACAAACCATGTGAGCCCCAGATAACACACATAGCTGAGTTTTCTGCTAATTTTTACTGTTAATGATGGAGATCTGTACTTTAAAATATATAATATTTAGTGTTTAGAGTAATTTTTTATTACACAAGAGCTCGTTAGAGTGAAGTCTGAATGGCAGGCAAAAGCAAAAAAAAAGCTGGTGTTTTTAATTTATCTGATCATCTTTTCTTGTCATTCTTGCCTCATATTCACAAACTGCTCAACAATCACAATAGGTTCTTATGGGTTAACCAAACTGCCTGGTTCACCTAAGATTTGATCTACATGTTCTTTTTAAGGTGCAAGTATTTGGGTGCAAAATTGGCTTTGGTAGTTTTTGTTGTGTAACGGATGGTCAGTTTTTTTCCAACAAGATCAGATTTAAACCAATGACTTCATCATAGTTAGATCCTGGGTAAGTGTTGGCATAGCGGAGAGGAGACCTCTGCATGTGGAGTTTCACTGAGCCCTAGGATAAAAAAAAAAGTTGGCACATCAAACAAAACCTGTTGCACACAAGGGTCTCACAACTGTTATCTTTACCTTTTTAAATCCAAGACCATATATATTTAGCCTATTTAGTGTATGCAATGGTGAAAGAAAGTGTCAAAATTAATGAATTAATAATTAACAAATTTCTTTTGTTCCGTTTCAGCCAAAAAATGCCACACCAACCACCGGTATACAAACTCAAACACATAGCCATACATTTAAAACAATCCTAGTGTCAGTGCACAAAGTAAGGTCCATGAAGGCAAGGTTTTATGAGATTGGTGTGGTAGAACCATCCTGCACAGAGGTCTGACCTCAATACCAACCAACACAACAACTAGAACAGAGATCATGATTTAATTGGAGATAAATAGCTCTTTCACTGCAACCTCGCCATGCACATCATTGTTATCCTGGACACAGGTGCTTTGACAGAGAATAAAGTTTACATGGGTTTGTCATTTACTTTTGGGACTAGTCTGTCATACTTTTGTAGCCATGAAAATATTTGACGGAGTTCACTAACTTTTATATAACATCTGCATTAGGTCTTTAGACAGACACCACAACCTTCAGATTGATACCCTCACCACTGAGCTACTATACCCATACAACTTTTAAACAAAGCTGTTCATCACTGCTTATATTGACCATTTATATTGATATACAATATTATTAAAGTATTTATTCTTATACACCCAAAACCTATTATCTCTAGCCTGGTATGAGTCAGATCAAGATAAGGTATATAAAAAAATACAGTCCGCTCTAATGTCAAGACTCCACCATGAATTTTTCCTATTATCCAGCATGGAATTTAGGTGAAAGTTATCATGGCTTAAAAGAATCCAAAATCATGAAATACTTAAATATCTGATTTAAATATAATGACAGCTGTAACAATATTATACATGCCGAATGAGCTGAACTGATTTTTTAGAACTAAGCACCCAGCAAAAAGGTCTCACCTGTGGCTGTGCCCGGATGGAGGCCACTCCATGATCAAACTGGTTGGTCTCCACCTTGTACTCTCCTGTCCTGAATGGGACTTTAAGTGTTCCGATGATGGACATAACCTTGTGAAAACCTGGAGTACTTAGGGTCACAGTAATGCCAGGTGTTGAGGTCATGACCAGGCTCAGTGGCCAAGGGGCCACCGGCACTGGCTCACAGAAACCAGAGAACTGCATAGATCCTCTCTCTGCTAGAAAAGAGCGCGTCTCCTTCTCATTCAAATCCTCAGCATCATCCAACTCTGCTTCAGCCAGGGCATCCATTAGAACCTGTGGATTATATATATATATATAATCCATATAATGGTATATATATAAATTGCGTGATCTTTTTTGGTGTGTGTGTAAAAAAAGTGTGTAACATGCATAACATACATAAATACACACAAAGTTCCTGGCCTAAAAAAACTCAGCACCAAAAAAAAGGTCACACTAATATTATGTTGGACCGCCTTTAGCTTTGGTTACGGCATGTTTATTCCTTATTCTCTGGCAAGCCTTTTTTCCGGTTAGCCTTACTGATTAGTGGTTAGGCTACACAGCTGTTCAGTCCCAATCCCTTAAGTTCCCTTTGCATTGTGCGTGTGGAAATGGTCTTACTGTCACTATTAAACATAGCCCTGAGTTTTTCTGTTGCTTTTCTTCGACTTGATTTCACCAAACGTTTAAGTGATCGCCGATATCGTTCATTCAGGACTTTTTTGCGACTACATTTCCTAATCGAAGACGATGGGTCCCCACCATCCTTCTAGTTTTTAAAGATGCGTTGGACAGTTCTTAACTGTCAGTAAGACTAATTAAATTGGGACAGTTGGACAGTTAAGAACTGTTTCTGCAATTTTCTTAGATATTTTCTCTGCTTGATGCATGCAATTGATTCGACCCCTCTCAAACAGACTAACATCTTGTCCACGACCATGGGACGTGACTTTCAACATGGTTGTTTAAAACACGAGAAGCAACTCATTGCACCAGTTGAGGTTAAATAAGTCAAATCATTTTCTTTGTTAGTCCCCTGTTGGTTCTCTGTTCTCTATTGGTCAGAAGCATCACAGAACAGGTATAATTTGGATGGTGTATTGTTTATTGTCAGTTTTGCAATAAGACTGATGTGGTGAGCGTTTTTTAGTGCAGCAGTGCTGCTGTAGTTTAAACACCTCTTAGTGACACTGCAGGAATAGGAATAATGTACCAACCAAATAATACCAGCTCTGTGGTGCTACTGTTGAGGTGTGAAATCTCTTCAATCATGTGTGATGTGTCATCCTTGGATGCTCGACAGGCCTGATTACAATCAGAGGGCAATTAGTATCTCCAATTTATTTATCCATCAGCACGTCGTTGGAATGTGGGAAGAATTCAAAGCATCTGGAGAAAACCAACTCAGGCACAGGGAAGACATGTAGACTTCAACATGCAAACAGGGTTGATCCAGGGACCTTCTTGTTTTGAAGCATAATATAATTATATATTACCCAAATCTAAATACCATGTGATGATATCTATTAGTTGTCAACAAGACTTCAGTTTCGGGGACACAGTACAGAACTATTTATCCATTCATATTTTATCTTCCACTTAATCCTCTACAGTACAGAACTAGAAAAAGAAAAAGAGTCGATAAAGAAATCTAAATTTCACCCACCCTCCAAGACCGCCACTTTGTTTGGATGACTGAAGCAGCTTTCTGCCATCTCTTCACCTCTCTCCTGACCATCCAGGATCGAATCACTTAAAACACAGGGAATAATTATAAACACATATTTATGAATTTTCACTCCTGGAAAACAAGTGTCGCTGTTAACTGATTAAAACCTGCCTTAAAGAAGATGACAATGAAAGTAAAAAGACCCATATATAAGAAGTAACTGCTGCAATAGGAAAGCATGTCAAGCATCTTAAAAAAGAAACTTGGTTATGAGCATAAATTCCAAACTGCAAACAGTCATTGTACTGAAAAAACACATCCAAATACTAAGAGAATTCCATCCATCCATCCATTATCTTCCGCTTTATCCTATACAGTGGGTTGCAAAAGTATTCATACCCCTTGAACTTTTCCATATTTTGTCACATTACAACCACAAACATAAATATATTTCACTGGAATTTAATGTGAAAGACCAACACAAAGTGGTATACAATTGTGAAGTGGAAGGAAAATTATACATGAATCAACATTTTTTTTACAAATAAAAAACTGAAAAGTGCGACGTGCAAAAGTATTCAGCCCCCTTTTCCCTGAGTGCAACCAATTGCATTCAGAAGTTGCCTGATGAGTGCTAATGACTCAAAAGGGTCCTCCTGTGTGTAATCTAATCTCAGTACAAATACAGCTGCTCCGTGACGGCCTCAGATGTTGGTTAAGAGAATATTGGGGAGCAAACAGCATCATGAAGTCCAAAGAACACACCAGACAGGTTAGGAATATGGTTTTGGAGAAGTTTAAAGCAGGCTTAGGTTATAAAAAGATTTCCAAAGCTTTGAACATCTCACGGAGCACTGTTCAATCCATCATCCGGAAATGGAAAGAGTATGGCACCACAGTAAACCTGCCAAGACAAGGCCGTCCACCTAAACTTACAGGCCGAACAAGGAGATCACTGATCAGAGAGGCAGCCAAGAGGCCCATGGTGACTCTGGATGAAATGCAGAGAGCCACAGCTCAGGTGGGGGAAACTGTCCACAGGACAACAATTAGTCGTGCACTACACAAATGTGGTCTTTATGGAAGAGTGGCAAGGAGAAAGCCATTGTTAAAAGAAAACCATAAGAAGTCCCGTTTGCAGTTTGCCAGAAGCCATGTTGAGGACACAGCAAACATGTGGAAGAAGGTGCTTTGGTCAGACGAGACCAAAATTTTACTTTTTGGCCACAATGCAAAACGCTATGTGTGGCGGAGAAATAACACTCTGAAATATCACTCTGAAAACACCATCCCCACTGTCAAATATGGTGGTGGCAGCATCATGCTCTGGGGGTGCTTCTCTTCAGCAGGGACCGGGAAGTTGGTCAAAGTTGATGGGAAGATGGATGGAGCCAAATACAGGGCAATCTTGGAAGAAAACCTGTTGGAGTCAGCAAAAGATTTGAGACTGGGGCGGAGGTTCACCTTCCAGCAGGACAACGACCCTAAACATAAAGCCAGAGCTACAATGGAGTGGTTTAAAAAAAAGAATATTCATGTGTTAGAATGGCCCAGTCAAAGTCCAGACCTAAACCCAATTGAGAATTTGTGGCAAGATCTCAAAACTGCTGTTCACAAACGCTCTCCATCCAATCTGACTGAGCTTGAGCTGTTTTGCAAGGAGGAATGGGCAAGAATTTCAGTCACTAGATGTGCAAAGCTGGTGGAGACATACCCTAAAAGACTTGCAGCTGTAATTGCAGCAAAAGGTGGCTCCACAAAGTATTGACTCAGGGGGGCTGAATACTTTTGCACGTCGCACTTTTCAGTTTTTTATTTGTAAAAAAAATGTTGATTCATGTATAATTTTCCTTCCACTTCACAATTGTATACCACTTTGTGTTGGTCTTTCACATTAAATTCCAGTGAAATATATTTATGCTTGTGGTTGTAATGTGACAAAATATGGAAAAGTTCAAGGGGTATGAATACTTTTGCAACCCACTGTATTAGGGTCACGGGGGGTTCCCCATGCCCATTCAGGGGAGAACGTTTTGGGCACTGGGCAGATACACCCAGGACAGGGCACCAATCTATCGCTGGGTAAAATGTGTGTGTGTGTATATATATATATACAGTTGTGATCAAATTTATTCAACCCCCACTGAAATAAAGTGTTTTGGCCAGTTTGACATTGATTTGGATCATTTCAGTCATCTTATTTACAATTATATCAAAGAGGCACTTATAAATTAGACAAATATAACATAATATTTATGATGGAATAACCACAAATGTCTTTACTGTGCTCACATCATTATCAGTTTTATTCAACCCCCTAGTGACATTATTTTTTAGTACTTAGTACAACATCCTTTTCCAGTTATGACAGCTTTCAAGCGTGAAGCATAGCTTGACACAAGTGTCTTGCAGCGACCTATGGGTATCTTAGCCCATTCTTCATGGGCAAAAGCCTCCAGTTCAGTACATTCTTAGGCTTGCGCACTGCAACTGCCTTCTTTAGGTCCCACCAGAGGTTCTCAATTGGATTTAAGTCCGGTGATTTCAATGGCCACTCTAGAATGTTCCAGCCTTTCATGTTCAACCATGCTCTAGTGGACTTGGATGTGTGCTTCGGATCATTGTCCTGTTGGAAAAACGTCTCCCAAGCCGCAGGTTTGTGACTGACTCCATCACATTTTCCTCCAAGATCTCCTGGTACTGAAGGGAATTCATGGTACCCTGCACACGTTGAAGCTTTCCTGTACCATTAGAAGCAAAACAGCCCCAAAGCATAACTGACCCCCCGCCATGCTTCACAGTAGGCAAGGTGTTCTTTTGTTCATAAGCCTGGTTCTTCCTCCTATAGCGCTGGTCCATTGTCCCAAACAGTTCTAATTTAGTTTCATCTGACCACAGTACACTGTCCCAAACCTTTGTGGCTTGTCCACATGACTTTTGGCATACTGCAGTCGACTTTTCTTGTTCTTTGGAGTCAGCAAGGGGGTGCGCCTGGGAGTTCTGGCATGGAGGTCTTCGTTATGCAGTGCGCGCCTTATTGTCTGAGCTGAAACTTCAGTGCCCACATCTGACAGGTCTTTTTTTCAGTTCCTTAGCAGTCACGCGGGGATTTTTCTCCACATTACGCTTCAGGTAGCGCACAGCAGTCGCGGTCAGGATCTTCTTTCTGCCACGACCAGGTAACGTTTCCACTGTGCCCTTTAACTTGAACTTGCGAATGATACTTAATAGTGTCTCTTGGAATATTTAACAACTTCGCAATCTTTTTATATCCATTGCCATTCTTGTGAAGAGCAATAACCTCTTCTCTTGTCTTCTGGGACCATTCTCTTGCCTTCACCATGCTTGTAAACACACCAGTAGATGTCTAGAAGGAGCTGAGTATCACAGTCCTTTTAAATCTGCCTAATTGGTGCTTATCATGCTTCATTGCTGCTCGTTGACATCCACAGGTGGTTTCAATACCTGATTGAAAACACTGGAATGAACCTCTGTTCTTATGAGTGGTAGTTGTAAAGGGGTTGAATAATTGTGTCAATGAAGAAATCACAAAAAGGCCATTTAATACTTTTATGACAAAAACAATTGATGCTATCTTAGTTGCATTTAGTTCTTTAACAAGTCCTTGTAAGATTTCATTATGAACACAATTACAAATGTGCACTGAATTCCATAAAACCCTTCGCAGCATTGGGGGTTGAATAAATTTGATCATATATATATATATATATATATATATATATATATATATATATATATATATATATATATATATATATATATATATATATATGCATACATTGATTGCTTTATACTTTATACTTAACTGCAAATATCTTTTAGATTGAAATTAACCATTTAAATACATCTACAATGTACTACAAAACACCACAAAAAAAAAAAACACCATTCAGTCATCACTGTTTTTACTTTACAGCAGCATCTTTGTTT
The DNA here is from genome assembly GCA_019802505.1 of Corydoras sp. C115. Taxonomy (NCBI): domain Eukaryota; kingdom Metazoa; phylum Chordata; class Actinopteri; order Siluriformes; family Callichthyidae; genus Corydoras; species Corydoras sp. C115. The sequence continues at coordinate 593,256 of JAFMOC010000049.1, forward strand.
AAGTTATATATTCATGTCTCCATCATTAAGTCTCAAACTGAAGTGCTTTATATACATGTAGAGTACACGATAAGCAAAAAGATACCGTAGTCTGATTACTAATAGCAGGTGTTTGTTTGACTAAAATGTTGGCTGTGATCTTAATCTGTGTTGTACTGGCATATACAGGATAAGTGAGGTCATTAAAGAACAAGCAGACAGGTCCAGCTGGTGTTTCCTTAACTACAGAATCTGTCTAGGGCCAGAAGGAGCAGGGTGAGGTAAGGTAAAGGCTCTGCAAGTCACTTTGCTGCGTATACAACCTTTCCCATAGCCGATAGTGATGATGCAGTTCAGGATTAGGTCACATCAAGCCAAATGCTGCACCTTTAATAAGGAAACTGCAGCTTTGAACTTTTTCATAGGAGGCCATCAGGGTTTGCAGGTAACTTAATGCTCGCAGTTCACAGTACTCATGCCTTTAGCAGCCGGTAGGTATTACATGTTGCAACGGCCTTAAGGAATACTCAAACAAACCTCCTACCTCCTAGGGGGAGCCAATTCTATTAATATCTATGTTTATTTAAAAATAGATTTTGTAAACTTCCCCAAAATGTTTTATGGTGATTAAGTGTTATGTGCTCTGTATGGCTGTATAAGGCAGGTTAAGGAATTTTGCATTAAGATAATCACATTTTAATTTAAAATATAAAAGAAAAATCTTCTTGAAAATTTTAGCTTTTGGCTTTTTTACTATTATGTTGATGTCTTAAATAACAATAATTGGGTACAAGAATAAAAAAATCATTCCACAGTTCATACATGTAATGTAATGGATGTTGTACTACCTGCTTGAATGCGAGTGGCACACTTTGTTCTGAAAGCTTGTTGGCGCCGCTGGTATCTACGCCAACAGCACTGTATAGAGAAGGCCCTCTGAGAGCGTACTCGGTCCCTGTGCTCCTCTAAAAGCTCCAACTGAGGAAAGACAAAAATACAGTAAGTGCATTTCTACACCAGTTCAATTCAGCATTTTTATTTATTTCAGCATTTAATTATTTGTTAGAATCACTGGAAGCTCAGATCAGTTTTTATTTCAAACTAACTATTTTGGCTACCAAGGTAATAACAATACTTTAATCTGAGGGTAAGTAATTTTACATAAGTATGTCCAAAAATTAACAAAGGCCCAATCCATCTTACACTTTGCCAACAGACTATTTTCACACCTTCCACCTGCGTCATTTAAATTCAGCAGTGGTCTCAAAATGAGGTGTGTTCAGGTGCATTTCAATTTAAATTTGGAATATATGTGAATAATGCAAATATGACATGGAATTTTACCATGGCATGTGTTAGGAAGACTTTAGTTTTTCCACAATGCAGCATCATGTTGTTGTTGGCGTTAGCAGAGAGGACTGCACTCAGAATGTCCTGTACCATAAAACCCAGTTCTGATGGTGGAGAAAAAAACACATATTAGACAGACACACCAACTAAAAAGCACAAACATTTAGGTAGTGTTTATGCTTGGCCTATTTTAATCAATTCTTATATCTTTCTCTTTTATTCTTAACATGCTGGCATGTAAAATCCATAACAGCAAGTAAGTGTAAAGTTCTCATAGAAGCTGTATCTTCAAACTGGCTTTATTCTTGTTACAGCTGTAGTTTACATTTAATCAATTCAATTCAAGTTCAATTCATAACGTAAAAACATAAAATCCCCCATGTTTAAAAGACTAAGCACATCTACACTGTATGAACAAAACCACAGCAACAGGGTCCTGGGTGTCATTTATAAGGCACCTAGATCTGTTCAACCTATCTCAAATATTGAACAACCTGCTTAATCTGCATGCTGCTGATTTAATCCTCATGAAGTTTCTTTGTTATTAGTATGACATGTGGTTTGCAAGGTATGAATAAAGGTAGTACCTAAGTAATAGGAAAAGCAGACATGTCAATTTTTTCTTACCATCTATGTTACATATTTCAGCTGAAAGCCTGGTGTTTGTGATCAGACCATAACGCTTAACAAAGCTTGCATAAGGAACCCTGGGAAAAAAATATTATTGTGTTTATAAATGCATCTAAATAACTCCACATCTTAAAGTCAACACTATATTGCTGCAGCACCGGAGGCAGCAATTTCAGGACCACAAATCTAGGACCCAATTTTGGTGAACCCCAAGTGGAAAAATGCAGTTTAGGGTTGCAATCCAAGACCTTAAGGGTAACAGTTTATTACTACTTTATTTAATTTCTTACGTTTTAAAGTAAAATACATGAAAACACACAGGTGCAGACAAAGAGCAATTTTAAACAGAAATACTCCTGGAATTATTCCTTCCAAGAGAACCAGAAAGAGAGAGATATAAATGCAAAGATAAATAAAACCAAATGTCATTGATAATTGGTTTCTAAATTTCACTACTTAAACTTTTTATTGTAAAGTAGTTAACAGCACAATTGCGCTAAGTTTACATTAAACAAGTACCCAACATGCCAATGATTCCTAAGCCACTTATCATAGTTTGATGCTCACACTTGGAGTAGATAATATTTAATTGCTGTTCATTTCAGAAGACTAGAATAATTTTAACATTTAAACTTTAGTTTTCTACACATATTCCAACTATCTGAAGGTTCACAAAATACCAGAAGCTGTTCCCTGGAATTGCGGTCCTGAAACTACAGTCCTAAAACTGTAGCCTCTTGTTCTGCAGCCAGAACCCTTACCAAAAAGTTGATGTAATGGAAACAGTCAGCATAAACATGTGAGCAACACTGACATGGACCAAGGACAGGGAATAATGATGCCCAAATCTTTATGAATAAAGAATTTTATTTGCCCAAAAGTGTATACATTTTCTGTTTACATGTTTATCAGAAAATGATGTGCCTACATTTTATATATGGTAATAATTGACACATTACAAATTAAAAGCCAAACATACTACTGAATGTCCGGATTTCCTTATTACTGAACGTCCTACATTCTGGTGGTTGGTCTGTTATCTGGATAGTGGAATGGAATACCTGATGGGGAATCCTGCTGCGCTGATGTGGATCGTCTCCACTATTCCACAGGCCTCAAGCTGTGTGATCACCTACAAACACCATCACAGTTAAAAGATCACCAGGCATAGGCAGTGTCTTTCACAGCATTAGGTTTTTGGGCCTCAAAAATATTTGAGGCCCCACATGAAGAAATATAATGATAATAATTTAGCCGGACTGTTTAAGAACTACAGAGTTCATAGTTTACCTCTTCCTTTTTGAAGGTAAGTGGCATGCAGTCAGGGTTGGGTTTGATACAGCGTGTGTAGTGTGGGGTGGTGCCATGCAGAATCTTCATCAAATTCTCCAAGGAGTTCTGTGCAACATATCACATGAACTAGTTAAAATACGTAGACACATATTTATGCTAACTTTTATTAAGCAGCATGAGAAAATTCCTACAAGAGTTAACAAGGTATTATAGATTGAGGATGTGATTAATAGGAACTGGTACAAAAGGGGATGTGCAATTGTCCATACATAATTTATTACATCTATTCTCAGTATTACAGTACACAGTGAGTGCAGCAAAGGACATTCCAAAGATGCTAAATACAGTTGGTTTGCACTAAACTGAAATAACCTGTATTATGTTGTTTTAATTCACATAGTGCTTGTAGTTAAGACACCAACCTGAAGGTTTGTGTCTTTCACTGCAGGGATGGGTTGAATGTTGAGAACTAATTACAGTTAAAGATTCATTAAAGTCATTGGGTGACGGCAAGGAAACAGGTTGCCAGTCTATTACAGTGCAGGCATTCACGCCTAGGGAAATTTAATGTCTCAAGCTACCCGAATTCATGCCTGTTTTCACCAAGTCTGTGACCTTCTCACTCTGAGGTCAATAGAAGTGCCTACTGAGCCCTCATGCCCTCCACTGGTTTATGTACAATTTAATTAAATTACCTTAAATTTGGAGACCACAGTAACTACTTTGCTGTGCCTGTGTGAATTCTCTTCATTTTGTGAAGCTGAAAAAAGACTCTGCAATAAGCAGTCCTCCGACTTCTGCAGCAAGCCGAGGAGTTCAGGGGGAACTGGATCCTACATATTGATTATAATAAAAACAACAGATATTTTAGAAAGCAACTTCGAACAAAATAACTTGCAGACAAACCAATCAGCATCCTGCTTATATCCTCTCTCTGAACATCGAAAGTAAATCCAAAATATTTACATAATAATTTCTCATGAGAAGTTGTGTTAACTGCACCTTATTCTTCTCCATCATTCCCACAATCTGGTAGTTGACTTTGCCAGCATAATGAGTAACAATAAAGTGTGGATCCTTGCTGAACTTGTCCCAGCTCATACTGCTATTATCTGACAGCTCCTTCACTAGACGCTCCCGGAACTGCTTAGCATCAGACACCCTGTTCAGACGACACTCCTAAATAAGAATGGAAACAGATATTTATAATACAGAAGTTTATTTAAACACACCCAGACCACTTCAACTTTGAAATAAGGTAGCTACACAGTAATAACATTCTGTCCAATCATCCGCAGATCACTGATTCAAATTCAGACAATGCTTACACAATGTCTATGGGTGGCAGAATACTAGGTTGACAGCTTATTTCTGTATGGTCATGGTTGTTCTTTTTGAACTGCTGGTCATGCTGGACATATCACCCACCTCTATATTACTATATTTAATGTCAAACATACACTTGCTGTCTGCAGTATTTCCAAATTGCAATTGGAAGAAATAAAGACACTGCGTAGTTGTGGAAGCAGTACCAATGTGTTAGTAATCACAACATAGTGTCAGGATCCATGGCATCCCATGTTGGAAAAGCATTTTGTTTTGCTTTTTGCAAAACAAAAAGCGGGGTTGTAGCACTGAACTCAGTTTCGTTTTCCATGTTTTGTTTTGTTTTCATTTATTCAAGGCTGTTCCACATTTTAGTTAATTACTGGGTCACCTGACTTCATTATTTGTTATTTGAGCCTGCTCTGCTCTCATTCTTGAGTGAGCTTCGATAATATATAGTTATATATAACATAACTATATATATATTATCTATACTATAATATATATAACAGTTATACATATCAAATACTATAATATAATTTCTTATACAATATAAGTTCTGATTGAATAAACTATGAACCCTTTTAAAATTTTCATACAAGTATATCAAATAGCAGTGGTATGACGAAAAGAACTACTGTCCCACTCATTAGTTTTTGTAAATGCTGGTTATTTTCTCTTTTTAGGTTTGTTTAGTTTTTCGTACATGTTTAAGTTATGTCTCATACTATATTTTATACATGAGCACACCTCATTAAGAAGGGAGAAGATGCTGACAGGGCTTCCTTCAATAAGATCCAAGCAGCCCTGGTTGTCCTGGTAGCGGATGAAGGACCACTGCAGGCCCTCAGCCACGTACTCCTCCTGCTGGGCCTTCATGTAGTGAGCTACGAAGTGCTGCTGCAACTTTTCATTAGCATAGTTGATGCACAGCTGCTCCAGGTTGTTTAGCCGAAAACACTCAAACCCATATACATCCAAAAGACCTACAAAGGACGTCATTGGTGAAATAAGAGCTAATGCAGCACCAGCTCTGAAACAGGTGTAGCTCATGCAGAAAAGCAGACTGTGTTTTGAGTAATGTGTATACCGATAAAGTTGCACCATTTGGATTCATCTGCACACATGCTGTTGTTGATGAAATTGACCAGCCAATCAAACAGCCTACATAAAGAGAAAAACAAACAATGTTATTGTATTTTTAAATTTAGCTCACATTTAATGACTAAATGTAGTCGCAAACAGTAATGAGCTGATTTAATAGCCTAAAAATTTTGAATGAGTGCAAAAACAGTCAGGTATTATTTGGTTGGTGCATTATTCCTATCCCAGCAGTGTCACAAAAAAAGAAAATAGATGTACTACTGAATTTGTCAATATGGTAAGTGGAGTAAATAGACATTGGAGCGAGAAGGGGGTGTGTTCAAACCTTTCACTGGTATTATACCTCAATATTACTTCAAGATATAAGAACATGATTGTACAGTAAAAATAAGTAAAGTAGCAATAGCTACTGCAATATGTTTATTGGGTAGAACTTTTTTTTTAATCATAGTCTTTTTAAATAAAAAAAAGTTATCTGTTTCAGTTCCAAAGCATTTAGAAGAATAAATGTTTGTGTAATACTTCAAAGGCAAGTAATGATCTCAACCCTAGAACACTATCATTTTTCAAGACCCTATTCATGTTTTAAGCAATGTCTCTGGACTGGATAGACAATTCACAGGCACAGTTGGTGTGTATTATGAGAGGCCAGATCTCAGATATTCCTATAGTTCAATTTCGTAGCAGTGGTGGGGGAAAGAAGAAAGTGATGTGCCCTCAATACAGCATTTATTACAGCTCCTTGTTTGAACTTGCCACTGTTTTCATTATAAATTCCACTTCTTAATAAGCAATGAAAAATGATGAAGAAACATTAACATTATGTGAGTCATTTGTGTATCTACCATGCTTTTAAAAACACTTTTTTTCTCCAAACATACACATTTATACCATCAATTACTGTAGCTGCAACTTAGTCTTAATAAGGAGACTGGAGCTTACTGGGCATAGATAACTTTCGCAAGACAATCCCGTCGAACAACACACTCGCTCTGAGAACAGGGCTTGAGTAAAGCACTCTGCTTGCCAGCTCGCAATGTCCGTACTTGCAAGCAAGACTGCAGCTCAACTGCTGGGATCTGCAACAAGTCTGCTGCTTTGTGAAGGAAACCTATGCAAACAACATGCATAAAGTCATTGCCTGACACATAAATGAACAATGATTTTGAGTAAGTTACCCCACAAAAGCATCAGCAAACAATTGTACAGCTCCTACTCTTATGTCTTTATGTTATTTTCCTTTCTTTAAGGTTTGTAGGTTCGCCTAATCTGGTATACATCTCATGATTTTTAGTAGCACTGCTCTCCAGGACCTTTTGCACCAATTGGAATCCAAAGGAGCCTGCTGTGGTTTCAACATGATGGACTATTCAATAATAGACATCATTAAACCAAAGCTGGGTCATTGCATTTGTTAGTTGTAGAACAGCCATATCAGTTAACAATTTGTGGAGGTGAATGTTAATATATGATATCAAATTAAGATTATTCTCTTCCTGCTAACTACAAAAAAGGTCAAAGTGCAACTGAACACACTTAGAGGAAAATGCTATGTTGTTGATGTCTATTTAATTAGCTAGAGTTCCTCTTATCATTTAAAGAGAGGAAGGTCATTTTTCACCTAAAGTCCAATAAAATAAAAACACCTGGAACACAAATGAGTGTTCCATTCCAAACTAGTGCCCTTAAAAGAATTCATCTATTCAATGGTTAATTATTAACACTGTTAATTTGTGCTTAAACAACCCAACTGTACAGGGTTAGCATTTGAACAAAAAGAACAGGACATTGTTGCTTTTCTTAAACCAAGGCTTACTTACATTGGGAGGACTCATCAAGTTCACAGAGCTCAGATTCAGGGGCAGGATTAAACTTTAAGTTCCCCAGCTGCAAGAGCCCTGCTAAAATCTACATTGGGAGTGTATCAGAGGACAGAAATAAATATATATCCTTTGTATCAACTCAAAACATGAAAGAAAAAAATTTAAATCCTTATGAAATTTTCACAACATACCCTAAAAATGTGTGACTGTTTATCAGCAGCAATGCCAAGGCAAACCATTGCTTCAACTGTGTCCTGAAAACAATCCTCTATGAAGAGGTAAAAGCAGAAAATAACTTTACCCATCATAATCCTAAAATTGTCATTATTTTAATAAAGAAAAGAGCTAATAAGAACCTTCCAAACTTCTCTCTGCATTGGGCAACCAGGCAAACTTTTGGTCACAGGGCATTTTCCACTCTTGCCTCTGTTTTTCAGTGGCTCCCTTCATCATCTAGGTTTTGAATACAGCACAAATATCAATGCATTTGGCTCTGTCCCCTAACTGAAGTATATTTCCGATCACAATTGTACTTACCTGGTAAAATATATGAAAGTTTCTCTCATTGGGAGCTTGAAATGCCACCCTGGTTTTCTCCAGCAAATAAGTTTGTACTGAAGCTCCTACCAGCAACTGGGCACTAAAAGCCAACAGAAAACATTTAGACTGTAACCTCTGATTAGTACAAAATAAAATGAAGCAAAAACTAAAATAAGAAAGAGGATCAACCTGTTTAGCTGAAGCTGAATGTATTTCCCAAAACGACTGCTATTGTTGTTGCGTGAAGTGCAAGCGTTGCCTGTGGCACAGATGAAACAAAGCAGAGAAGAAAAAGCTTGATGGATAACATTCTAATACAACAACTACAAATCAAACAATGTAGGTAAAAGAAAAAAGCATCTCAATGCATAAGTGGATCCTATCTGTTAAGAAACAGAGCTTTGTATTGGTTTTTCCCAATGTTTATATAATGCCTATGACTTTTCCTATTTTGTCAGCTTAAAATGGCTTACTTTTATATTATAGACAGATCACAGATCTTGGCTTATCCTTTTTCCAAACAAATTATGTCTTCACATGTGAAACTCAAAGTTGCATTTGAAACAGTTTGTGAAAATTACATTTACATTTAGTAGACGTTTTAACCCAAAGGGACATACAAACGAGAAAACAACACAAGTCAGTAGTTAAGGAGGAACCAGTTACATTGAAATATTCATCCATCCATTATCTTCTGCTTTATCCTATATCAGGTTCCCCATGCCCATCCAGGGGAGAATGTTTCGGGCGCTGGGCAGATACACCCAGGACAGGGCACCAATCCATCGCTGGGCACCCACTCACACACACACACACAGACACGCACTCAAACACACTCTATATGGGGCAATTTGGAGAACTCAATTGACTTGATTCGTGTTTTTGGACTGTGGGAGGAAACCGGAGAACCCGGAGGAAACCCACACGGACACTGCTGAGAGGAGAACGTGCTAACCACTAAGCCACAGTGCCGCCCTACACTGAAATATTATCATATTATATTATCTGATTATCGGGCGGCAGGGTGACTTAGTGGTTAGAACGTTTGCCTCTCAGCGCTAGGGATTTCCCGTTTGAATCCCAATCTGGGTTGAGCTTCCATGTTCTCCCTGTCTCTGTGTGGGTTTCCTCTGGGTTCTCCGGTTTCCTTCCTCAGTCCAAACACATGGATCAAGGTCAAATGTATTGTCCAAATTGCCCCATATATAGGTTGATAAAAAGCTGATATTCATCCTTCTATTACTCACCAAAAGCCTCCATGATGGGGTTGGAGTCCAGCACTCGCCTTTCAATCCTCTCAACTGTGTGCAGGCACTTTTGTGAAGAAGCAGCCACAGTGGCATAGTACTTCATCAGGCAACGTGATGTCCATGTCTGACATATAACACAAAACAGAATCAACCAGTCAACAGAACACTGAAGAGTCGAATTAAGCAACAACAACAAAAAAAAACACAGGGAAACTAAAAACACCTGTTTGGTGAAGTAAAATCCAACACACAGTCACACTTTAGACAACATATGAATTTTACCAATTCTATATTTCACCTTATTATGTAATTATTAAACACCTCAAAAAGACAGATGAAAAATGGCAAAACACGAAGCACAGTGAATCCAGGTTCAAATCCCAATCTGGTGGAGTTTATATGTTCTCCTTGTGTCCGTGTGGGTTTTATCCAGGTTCTCCAGTTTCCTTTCACTGTGAATACATGAAAATATGTATTCATAGTGAAATGTTGCTTGCCCTGTTCTAAATTGCCCCTATTAAAATTTCCATTATATACGATGTGTGAGTGAGTGTCTGTGCCCAGTGATGGATTGGTTCCCTGTCATGGGTGTTTCTGCCCAGTATTCAAAACATTCTCCCTTTGATGGGCATTTAGAACCCCCCACCCCCACCCCACCCGGTGACCCTAATAGAGGATTAAGCAGAAGATAATGAGATGAAATGAGATGAGCATTTCGACCGAATTATGTTGAAAATAATACAAACTGCTCTAAAACAAAACAACTTCATTAATTGAACTGGGGCTTGAACAATCAGGCTTCTGCATCACGATTTAGAAGCTTAAACATTAGGCCAAAAACTCTCTCTCGTTTTTGTTGTCACTGGAATTGGTGTGACCTACCTTTCCAGCTCCACTTTCTCCTGAAACCACCAGTGACTGATTGGCAGGTTCAACCTGACCCTGAACATTCCTGTACGCCTCCTCAGCTACAATAAAGATGTGTGGCTTAAAATCCTGCACACAAACAATTTAACTCTTATTTAAGAATGTTTTTAGTCAGATTTCACTTTTGGGACTTTTTTTAAGCAGTTTATGCACTTAATGTACACTGATCTACAAAAAAACAATAACACCCATATTGCTAAATGTTATATACATCATTCTGAGTGTAAGCTTTTCTTTCATTAACTGAGGGGTATCAACAATTTTGTCCACGTGTGTAACAACATTAACATTTTGTGGTGTGTTTACAGTCCACAGATCTTAACTCTACAGAGAATCACTGTGATGAAACAGAACAGATTTCTCAGAGTATCACTATGGCCATAGAGAAGATTTGTCCTCATGGACAAATATTATTGCAGCACCATTATAACAATGTTATGAGTAATTACTGCAGTTCCAAAAAGACCAAAAAAGGGCATCATACTAAATGGGTGTCTCTAATAAAGTGGTTATTCAGTATATATAAAAATATTATACAAATTATGTGATTAATAATTAAAAGCACAATACAAAGTAATAATAATTAAGTAGAAGTCTGGAAGCTGTTATATCTGCAAAGGCAGAACCAGATTGGATTATGGAATTTAATAAAAGCCACTATAGATGTATCATACAAGTGTCCCAATATTTTTGCTCATATAATATATTAATATAGTGTGTATCTTTTAATGTATTCAAGTTCATCCAACTATTATTTAGATATTAAACTGAATAAATATTAACATGTTTTATTCTGTTTCAGGTATTATGGCAATGTTACCTGAGGCTGAGCAGCTAAATGGTACTCATGCATGACATCAAGAGAGTAGAGGTGAGGGATGGGCTGGAATGGGTTGAGTGCCACCAAAGTGCAGCCTGCATGAGTATAAAATACTCTGGCACTGTAACGTGCATGTAGGCATTTCAGCACTGGAACACAAACAATAAGGAAAGAATTAATACAAATAATATGTTTCAGCTCAACTGATTTTGACAGATCGTGTTAAATAACAGAACACATTAAAATGTAGAAACTTTAGCTTCCATAATCTTTTTAAACCTGCCTAGAAATAAAGAAAAATACCAATAAACCCCAGTGACTTTGAGCAACAGTTAATTCTGATTGCTGCCTCTAATAAAAATAATCAGACCATGAACATATTGTCCACGTCATATAGTTATTAAATACTTAAATAAAGTCCAAATACTTAAACAAAATTGCAAGACAATTTCACATGTATACATTAAAATATATTTAAAGACTTTTTCTTTTTTATTGATGCCATTAATGATTCATCCACACAGATAAAAAAAAACTTGAAAAATTGCATCAAAAATTGAATTACTAAAGATTATTATAATCCAGTTTCAATTTAAACTTGGTACCTGTATTGGGGGTTACCGGATTGACTTTAGTGAGGTCATCGTAGGTGTGAAGCTCAGACTCGTTTACTAAAAAATCTTTCACATCTCCTTCCAGTGAGTCATTAATAGAGTTCCAATGAGTTTGAACCTGTTCTGTCTCGCCGTTCATCTGCAGTTATAGCACACACACACACACACACACACACACACACAATCAGCTTGTGTACAACATATACACACTTGCTCACATGTCAGAACCTCATGGAATTTATAAATAATAAATCACAACGATCACAAAACCGTTATTTTCCTCTTCAGACTATAAACAATTTAGAAGTAATCTGGTTTGAAGGATGTGGTTTCAAACACAGAGTCCACCAACAAGTTGCTAGTGTGGGCCCTTGAGCAAGGCCCTTAATTCTCATTGCTCTAGGTTCTTGCATCATGGCTGACCTTTAGCTTTGGTTAAGAATCTGTAAAGTAACGTAATGTAAGGTAATAACGAACTGCTACACTTTATATTATTCAATTGGCTCCGTTACAATTCAAAGTTAATAACAATTGTTAATACATATTTAAAGAGTATGAGAAACCTGATTTAATTAGCTCTCTTTATTTGTTTTGAATCATAATGTTGGCACAGTGATGTTTGTTTTTGGTGGTTACCACACAGAAACCTCATTAATAATCCACTGCAAATCTGTCTTGTCTTCTATTATTCTTTTTCTAAGCAACACCAGAACTGCCAAAGAACCATTTAAATTTGCAGACGGATAATAAACTAAATAAATCTTAATGCATAGTTAATTACTACTAATAAAATATCCTTTATTGAACTGTTATATAAAGCAATAGAACCATTAAGTAGTTGTAAAGCAATAAGGCACAAGAGGGCATGAATTAGTGTGAATAAATCACAGGTATTCTTAGACGCGATACGCAGCGGAGTTCAGTCACACATTTTTCCCATGTTATATTCACAATAATGCCTCGAGTTCCTTACTGCTTTTATAAAACGGTTACAAACATATTATAATGAAGAAAAACAAGGTTTGATTCATAAATGCATTTATTGCAAACAAAACGGTTAATGAACTGGTCTCCAGCAACATAACCCAAAAATTAAGTACCAGGATATTGCTTTTTGTGAAATATTGCTTTTTAGATCCAGTGATAATGGCACCAACACTACTAACAGCTAAAACCTAGCCAAAACCTGGAAAAATACTTTTTGTCTATTCCTCCAAACTTTCACACAGGCCACAATAATGATTTAACATGTGTGATGTTATGGAAAGCAGAATAATCAGCATTAGGATTGTTGCAGACTTTAAATTTTTTTTTTTATTGCGTTTGACTAACAGTATTCAAAAATTCATACAAAACTATATGTCACCAATAAACATTATGATTATGTATGCTAATTTATTTAATATGTACTAGCATGTTTTTATTTGAATACAAACATATATTTAAAAGTACAATATATATATTCACTTCTTGATTAAAATACAAGCTGTACTTGTGAAGTGTGAAATATGATTTTATTTTAAGGAATATTTAATATGTGTAGTAGACTTCATTAAGTGGTTAGACACTGCTGACAAGACAAAGTCGAGGCAAAGAGAGACACACAAAGCCGCAGTCGAGCCTAATTATACACTTCCTTTGACGAAGGACAGAAAGCCTCTGTAATCCACAAGAACAACACTGAGTGCAGACACAAACAGGTATAGGGCAGTTGTGTCAGTCTGGTCAACTGTTTAATGTGTGAAACGTAAAAGGCTGTTACATTATGCAAGGACCAATCAGAATTATAGTATTTTAAAGCATTTCAAATAAAGAAATTAACCTGTACTTTTGTCACACTGCAGTTTATTTACTCCATCCAACTATGTCATGTGATATTTATGATTAAAAATTGATGTGTAAAACTGATGGACAATTTTTGCTATATGAACTATATCACCAATTTATTAAACTGATTTGCTGATATGAATTACAATGTTGTGATGTAAATAATACATCATGTGTTTGGAACTAGTTCAGAAAATGTCAAGAAAATCACAGCACAGTCAACTTCCTGAAAGGAAGATTTTCGCTCCTTAAGCAACCTCATAGCATCAGTGTATTGGAACAGATCTTTTAAATCACTTAATTCAGGTGTTTTATTCTTTAATACCAAACACCTAGCAATGCACTTTGGACAACTGTATTCATCCAACTTTGTTTGGGGAAGACCTTTTTTTCACAAAGCAAAGTCTTTTAAAATAAATGGTTGAGTGAGTCTGGTGTGGAAAAATTTGACAAGTCCATACAGAGCCCTGACTACAGCCTCATCAAGCAATGAATTTTGGGATGAGATCTCTGCTGACGAGGGACAGCAAAATGACGGAACCATGTGCAATGGTTCACTGTCCAGCCCCCATGTACGGTGGGGGCATGGTTGAAAAAAAATATAAGGTGCTCAGAAGGCCAGTGCCGGACATAAAGCTGGTAGCCATGCACTATAAAAAGTAACTTTGGGAGGAATGTGTTCACTGCAGACGCAAACCCTGAAAAAACACAACTTATTAAATGTAACGTGACCCTCATCCCTAATATAGGATTAAGCGGAGGATAATGAGATGAGACTAAATGGTGTATTGCAGAAATAAATCAAACTTCAAATTTGTTTACTTTTTGTTAAATAAATGTTTAAGTAAAATGAATAATGAATTTTATAGAGATAATAGAGATTTTAGTTTTTTTTGTTCTAACATTTCTTGAAATAGAGTTTCTAGTTTCCACAGTGTGTTGCATATGACAGCTGAGATTTCTGTAAATAGCTTATAAATCAGTCATTATGAATAATATTTGGTAACACCACACACTGTAGCCACATTTAGGTCTGCTGTGTGTGTGTTTAGATTAACAGTTAAGATCAGGTTTTGTTTTAACAATAACTAAAAACATTCTTCTGTGTTTTATAAAACACAATATTCTTTAGTTGCAGATGAAACGTCGATTTTACAAAAGACAATGGCAAGAAGCTGGAGTTGTAGACCAATTCAGATAGCTTGTAATAACAACTGGTTTTAATCTATGGCTTAAGTGCCCCAGAACCCCTTATTGGATTTAGAGATTTTAAAAAACACATACTGACATACACTGACAAATTCACTGAAGCACATTTTCACAAAGACCTTTAATACAGCACATGTTTATTGAGGATATCTGATATCTGTTTACATAGAAACATTGCCTGTGAATCAAAGCTTGGACTTTTTTTCTACCTGCCATATTGGACAACATGTCACACTCAATTTTAACAGACTACATTGTTGTGTGTAATTGAGTGTGAAAAATAATATACCCAGCAGCCACTTTATTAGATACACAGCCCTCTTTCTACACTCATTATCCATTCTATCAATTCTATTTGCCATATAGTTTAACTTTGTGGTTCAACAATTATAGAATTTATTAGTCCTCTTTACTCTGTTTTCCAATTATTAGGCCCCCCACAAAACCATCACTGATCTGCTATTGAGAAGGTGGATGATTCTCAACACTGCAGTGCCATTGATGTTGTGAGCGTGTGTTGTGCTGGCTCTAGTAAATTTTTTAACACTGTGACCACTCACCGTGCAAAAAGACACTTTTATTTTATTTCATCACCTTGAAGATGCACAGTTAAAAAGTTGATGCTTCTTCTCAAATCCTTCATTAGTGCTCAAAGAACATTGCCTATATACATTGCCTTTTGCTTGGTGGATTGTTTGGTCAATGATCAAAAAATCACTGATCAAATCTTAACGGCCACACACACACAACATTAATGTCACTCCAGTGTTTGGAATGTAGTGTATTTGTAGAACTAAATAGTGTATCAATTAAGTACATTCTACATTTTACATTTTTAATCCAGTCTCTAGATCAGGTGACAGTGCTCGTTTTATTGGAAAGTTTTCCATGTCTTTTTCTCAAACGAAACAGTGGTGGTCTTTTCTTATAATATTTAATTTAGATTTTACAACAAAATATGCTATAGTCCACATGGGGTTGCACAGGGTTCTTAATCCATCAATAGCAGTTTCTGTGTGATGTAAGATGCATCCCATGTATAAACTCTGGATCCTGTCATTTTTTAATGGCGGAGTAAAAATTAGGTTGTTAATTTATTTTTTCTTGTGTCTTGATGTGGCAGTTGTTGATTTCTGTGCTACTGTCTAATATCAAGATTTTGAATCTGAGTATATTATACACTCTTGTAAACAAATTCTTTCTTTCTTTCAAAATTTTTTTGTAAACTGTAAATTATAGTGTTCTCTTTAAATCTCTTTATCTGTGTAAATTTAAGTATGTGACACCGAAAAGTATGGCACCTTAATTTCGTTATACCTGGTATAATGACAATAAAGATATTCTGATTCTGATTATATTTTTTTAATTCTGCAATTTCCTCCTGGGGATCAATAAAATATTCTAATTCTGATTTATTATGGTTTGTTTTAAATAATTGAGCACAGGTTGTGTATTATATGCTGTGCTGGGGATTTAGAAGTTAGTTTGAAGAAGTCGCTGTGGTTACACATTTTTGGGCTCATCCCAGGACCACTGAAGTTACCAGTGTAGGTGCTTGATCAAGGCACTTAACTGTCATTGCTCCAGGGGTGCTGTATGTAACGCTGTGCTCTGACCCCCACCAATTTAAAGTACTTGTAAATTGCTTTATGAAAGCGTCTGCTAAATGGCCTGATGTAATGATGTAATTCATGTATATTACTTAAATGTTTTGTAAATAAGTCTCCAATTTAAAAGAATTGTTGTTGGTATTACAATATGTACAATTAAGCTTTAGTGTTCTCGCTGAGGTTAAAGACAACCATAGGTTTTGTTAGATCCCATGTGAATGTCAGGCAACAACATACCACTGGGCAAATGTAAAGCAAATGTTACAGAAGGAAAATAAAGATTGTCTGTTAAAACAATATTTAAACTCTTTGGAAAGCTTAGTCTCAAATATTTCTAAGCCCATTATAAAATCACAGATTATTACCATCAATTCAATATGCAAATCTACTTGGCCAAGCATCAAATAATGATTTGATTTAATTCACTTATTTTATTATGTGTGATTGAGAATTGAAACTTTTTTCAACTAAACCCACAACTTTTTGTATACACTTAATTCTGTGCATTGCATTGGACCTATAATAGCAAATGGATTTAATAACAATAACAGTAAAGGGATAAATAATCACTGCTTAATTACATTAATGTTCAGCAAAACAGTAACCTCCCTGTGCATAGTGACAGCAGTTATTAGAATTAGTTTAGGTTTAAAACGATTTTAAAATCTTTAATTACCACCCATTTTAGTTCGAAAATAGTGGGGATAAAAAAACAGTTGTTTTCAAGTAGAAACACAAGAAACACGTTTGAACTAAAGCAGTATATTAATCACTAAGTTCAAATCTGAAGATAACAGCAGACTCTTATTGTACTTTAAGACTTTTCTGTCCAGGTATTTGCGTTCCAAATCTACTAAATCTAAACGACAAATTTCTATAATTCAACATTTAAAAAACGGGTTATCCACAGTGTCGGGATAAAACGGTTTTCGTAAAGAACGTATTAAAGCGGTCATGGTGGTTAACGTACCGTCCCGTCTCGTGTCCTTCCACCTTTTTTAAAACTTCTGCCTGTACTTTTCGCGGTTTCAACATTTTTCTTCATTAATGAAGATATCTGCTGTTTATTTGCCATTTTCAGAAGGCGTCCATTCAAAAAGTAATCTAACTTCCGATGACTTTTACTCAAACAAATCCACCGTGAGTCGACTTCTGACTTCTGAAGCTCTGAGTCAGAAAATACCCAACTGAAGGACAGAACAGTGGCGCTCGCCCGCCCGCCCGCCTCACTGCAGAGTCCCTCACCGGTTATACCTTAAAGCATGTTCTGTTTCCACCCGTATTCCGTCAAACCCCGCCTTCAGCCTTCAGCTGCGTGGCTCACCACCACGTTCAACACACTCTCTCTCTCTCTCTCTCTCTCTCTCTCATCTCATCTCTCTCTCTCTCTCTCTCTCTCCCTCATCTCATCTCTCTCTCTCTATCTCTCTCTCTCTCTCGCTCTCTCATCTCATCTCATCTCATCTCTAGTTCAAGTTCAAGTTATTTATTTATATAGCACTTTTTACAACAGTACATTGTCACAAAGCAGCTTTACAGAATGAAAAGCCTTTAGACCCCCAAAGAGCAAGCCGAAGAGACAGTGGCAAGAAAAAACTCCGTTATGCTGTTATTTAAGGAAGAAACCTTGGGAGGACCAAGACTCAGTGGAGGACTCATCCTCCTTGAGCGGCCAGGCAGCAACAACAGTGTAGGACAGCTATGTACAGATATTAAACAAATGGAAAAACTCTAACAACTGGAAAACTATATGTGAGTCCATTAGGGGGCGTCCTGCAGGACCGCCTTGTCAGGTTCCATACAGTATTCGTCAGCAGAGCCATGGATGAAGATCTCCAGGATGCCGGGGGACACCTCAAAAGAAACATACAAGGAAGGCAGTTAGAGCTGATAATAAAGCACGGCATTTAATTCATAAGTGATTTATTGAGACAGTGCAGCATGTGACTCCGGCATCACTGACTAGAGCAGCAGAACTAAAAGAGGCAGATACTGCAGACTCTACATAGTTGAGATGGCGCCCCGGAACAGCATCATTTCAGCGCCTCACCCCCCCATTAATGATGAGGTGGGTGAAGAGGTGAAACGCCAGCATACACTGATCACAGATTACCCCCCAACACAGCCAAGCCTGAGACCTACATCTTTATCTACAGGGGATTATTTAAACGCAAGATTAAATAAATGTGTTTTTAATTTATTTTTAAAGATAAATAGTGATTCAGAATCATGAACAGTAACTGGAAGGCTATTCCAAAGTTGAGGAGCCTTGTGGGAGAACGCTCTTCCACCATCTCTCTCTCTCTCTCTCTCTCTTCTCATCTCTCTCTCTCTCTCTCTCTCGCTCTCTCATCTCATCTCTCTCTCTCTCTCTCATCTCATCTCTCTCTATCTCTCTCTGTTTTCTCTCTCTCTCAATTTCAATTTTTAAAAGCTTTATTTGCATGACAAATGATACATTTGTACTGCACAAAGCTGGTGTACAAAATAAAACAAAAACAATTACAAATTTAGAAAATTACAAAAAATGTACATAATATACAAATACAATGAAATAGTATAATATATACATTCATTCATTCATTCATTCATTCATTATCTCCCGCTTTATCCTCTATTAGGGTCGCGGTGGGGTTCCCCATGCCCATCCAGGCGCTGGGCAGATAGACCCAGGACAGGGCGCCAATCCATCGCTGGGCACACACTCACTCACACAAACACACTCTATATGGGGCAATTTTGAGAATTCAATTGATTTGAACCATGTTTTTGGACTGTGGGAGAAAACCGGAGAACCCGGAGGAAACCCACGCGGACACGGGGAGAACATGGAAACTCCACCCAGATGGGGATTCGAACCGGGAATCCCTAGCGCTGAGAGGCGAACGTGCTAACCACTAAGTCACCGTGCCGCCTAATATATACATATATATTTAAATATTTAAATAAAAGTAGAGACGTGTGTGTGTGTGTTGGTTGGTTTGGTCACTCTCTGTCCCTCTCCTGTGACAGGTGTATGTGTACAGTGCTGCCAGTACACAGCTCTCCCTGTGTTCCCCCAGTAGGTGGGGCAGTTTTTGGGTGGGGGTGAGGGAGGGGAAGTTGGGGAAGTTGTAATATTTCTCTCTCTGTCTCTCTCTCTGTTCTCTCTCTCGCTCTCTCATATTCTCTGTCTGTTTCTCTCTCTCTGTCTTTCTCTCTCCAGACTTAAGATCAAAGTAGCTTTGACTGTATGCAAAACAATATTGCCAAAGCATTATGACAATAACAATGAACATATATGGAAAGCAACACAATAAATAACAAAAAAAAGCCAATAAAGAGAAGAAACAAATAAAATAAAACAAAATAAAACAAAATTGTTTACAATGGACCTGTATTCTTTAAGTCACACCCCGTAAATAAACAAATATATATTTTTATTTTTTATCGATCCATCCAATTTTATCTATATTAAAATGTTTGTGCGGAATGGTGGCTCAAACTTTGGAATAGCCTTCCAGTTACTGTTTGCAACTCAGAATCACTGTTAATCTTTAAAAGTAGATTAAAAACACATGTATTTAATTTTGCATTTAATAAATTCCCTGTAGGGCGGCACGGTGGCTTAGTGGTTAGCACGTACGCCTCTCAGCGCTAGGGATTCCCGGTTCGAATACCCATCTGGGTGGAGTTTCCATGTTCTCCCTGTGTCTGCATGGGTTTTCTCCGGTTTCCTCCCACAGTCCAAAAAACATGGATCAAGTCAATTGAGTTCTCCAAATTGCCCCATATAGAGTGTGTATGCGTGCGTGAGTGTGTGCCCAGCGATGGATTGGCGCCCTGTCCTGGGTCTATCTGCCCAGTGCCCAAAATGTTCTCCCCTGGATGGGCATGGGGTACCCCTCCGCGACCCTAATAGAGGATAAAGCGGGAGGTAATGAATGAATAATTCCCTGTAGGGTGGCACGGTGGCTTAGTGGTTAGCACGTTCGCCTCTCAGCGCTAGGGATTCCTGGTTCAAATCCCCATCTGGGTGGAGTTTCCATGTTCTCCCTGTGTCCGCATGGGTTTGCTCCGGGTTCTCCGGTTTCCTCCCACAGTCCAAAAAACATGGATCAAGTCAATTGAGTTCTCCAAATTGCCCCATATAGAGTGTGTATGTGTGCATCTCTGTGTGAATGACTATGTGCCCAGCGATAGATTGGCGCGCTGTCCTGAGTGTATCTGCCCAGCGCCCGAAACGTTCTCCCCTGGATGGGCATGGGGAACCCCCCCGCGACCCATATATAAAGTGGAAGATAATGGATGGACGTACAATCCCTCCTCACGAGGTACACGAGTGACCAGTTTACGGGTGGAATAAAAAAACCGCGAAATACGTTCAAATGTCAGGCAGCAGAGTGGGGCTGTGTCCGAAATAGCGTATTTCCCCCTACTCCCTACAGACTACAAATTGGATCTTCTATGTGCAACACCTCGATGACGTGATCGTTCCCTGATCCACCACAGCGCATTTCAAACGGTGCTCCCTATAGATACTTATCGACGCGAGTCATCTAGGATGTATCTTAATAACACAACTCCCTAACAGCTAGGGCCCTATCTAGAGACTAGAGAGTGGTTGCGAGAAGACCCGCCCATATGTGTTAAGCGTCACACCGGAACAGCAAAAGAAAACCCAACACGCGGAAAACTGGGAATGAAGTAGATTATTTGAAAGCGTTAAAATATTCTAAACTCATTAGCTTATTGTTACAATATGTCATGTCATTTTAAAGGCAATCTCGTTTGATTCTTACAATGAGCCCATTCGGCTTCTAAGTCTCGATCCGACCTGTCAGTCCGAACCAACTGGAAATTGATGTCAAAGGTAAAATCGTTTAGTTTTCGTTACATTGGGTCATTCTGAAGTGAACGTTCATTGTATTGTTTGTTGTATTTTATTGCAGCTGACGCAGCAGTAATACAGCATTTTGATGTTTGTGTAAAAGCTACCCGATATGGTAACAGGCGCTTATTTACGAAATTACATCACACATTCAGAATAGTTTATTAACCCTCAAGGGAAAATTGTAGTCACAGGTGCTCCATTTACAGTGTTATAATATGCAACAGGAATAGGACATGAAGTACTAACATTAATAATAAGCCCAGAAAAATTCTAAATAATCAAACAAAAACTTTTACTTACTACCTTAGTATTTAAATAGAAAATACATCAAAATAAGTCAACTAACAGTGATAAGGTTTTATATATATATATATTCATTCATTCATTATCTCCCGCTTTATCCTCTATTAGGGTCGCGGTGGCCATCCAGGGGAGAGCATCTCGGGCGCTGGGCAGATAGACCCAGGACAGGGCGCCAATCCATCGCTGGGCACACACTCACTCACACAGACACTCTCTATTTGGGGCAATTTTGAGAATTCAATTCACCTTGACCCATGTTTTTGGACTGTGGGAGGAAACCCACGCAGACACGGGGAGAACATGGAAACTCCACCCAGATGGGGATTTGAACCGGGAATCCCCAGCGCTGAGAGGCGAACGTGCTAACCACTAAGCCACCGTGCCACCCTTATTTATTTATTTATTTATATATATATATATATATATATATATATATATATAATGTATGTATGTATGTATTAATTACACTTGTGAATCATATATCATCAAATGTGATGAAATACTGCACCGAATATAGTATTGCACATATACACATTGATTAAAATTTGGTATTTTAAACATAAGTTATGGTATTACACATTGAGAGAGGAGTTACAGAGTTTGAAAGGTAGGAATGACCTCCTGTGGTGCATTTAGGAGGAATAAGCCTTAAACTGAATGTGCTCCTCTGACTTACCAGTGTGTCAAAGAGTGGGTGAGAGATGAAACCGGCTCCATACCCACAACATCACCAGCCTTGTGGATCAGATTGTTCTGTCTGTTTGCAGGTCATTTAACACACACGTTTATTCAAAGCGATCTACAAGTATCCCAACTTGATGGTCGGGGTTGCATTTTATGGTCAGCCATAATACAGAGACGAAATATCCTTTGAGAAAATGACAGTTAAGGGCTTTTCTCAAGGACCCACATCGGTAACTTCAATGGACCTGGGGTTTAAACCCACAACCTTCTCATTGCTAGTCCCACACCAAAGCCACTGAGCTACTACACCTATGAATTCTAACATCATTAACTCTTTTATTCTGCTGTGTTCTTTCTTGTAGACAATGGACGAGGCAGAAGTAAAGGTTGCTTTTGTGAGCAACCTCAATGGCACCACTCTGGCAGAAGTTTCCCTTGGATCCTCTCTTGCTCCTCTTTGTCTTCTCAGCCGAGGCTTGTTTTTCATACTGTTTCACTTAAATAATGGTGTTCTCCCATTAAATGTTGGTACACACCTTATCCTTGATTTTACAATGCTCATAATGCCGCTGGTTTTATCGTGTACTGTTCTCAGTAACATTCTCCACTGGGTTATAATAAGTTTGCTTGGGGTCTGTGTCTCTCTAATTTTCCATTTGTATAGAAGAAGAAAATTTCCCTCTTATAAGTCGATTGAGAACTTTACACGCTGTCATGTGGAGTCCAAACAGGTCCCATTCGTGACTGTGTTCCGGGTGCTAGTCAACGTGAAGACAGCTATCAGCATCTTGGCTGTGGACTTCAGCGTGTTTCCGAGACGCTATGCCAAGACAGAAACCTATGGGACAGGAGTCATGGACTTTGGTGTGGGTGCCTATGTGATGGCCAATGCTATGGTATGTCCTGAAGCTCGGGGAAAGGAGCTTCAGGGCTCAAAATGTAAGTGTTTTGTTAGGCAGCTTCTCTCCGTTTGGCCTCTGGCCCTGCTCGGGTTTGTAAGGCTCGCAAGCGTAAAGGCAACTGGTTACCACGAGCATGTCACAGAGTACGGAGTCCACTGGAACTTCTTTTTCACGCTTGCCATAGTAAGAGTGGTAGCTTCTACTGTTCTTGCTGTGTTTCCCATCAATGTGTCCTGGCTGATTGCTTTACTGTTAAGTGGAGTTTACCAAGCTGTCTTGGAGCTCACTGATCTAAAATCATTTCTCACCCAGAATGGAGAGCGCAATGGCTTCTTGCAGGCAAACAAAGAAGGACTCTTTTCTGTTGTAGGGTATACTGCCATCTACATGGCTGGTGTTCAGGTGGGTGTCTATTTAATGCAGACGCGAACTTTGCTGAAAGACTGGATACAAGTCATTCGGAACCTCCTGTTGGGAAGTTTTGGACTTTGGGTAGTTTTATATGTGTGCCAGGCACAAATAGAACCTGTTTCACGTCGAATGGCAAATCTTTCATTCTGTATCTGGACTGTAGCGCAGTCTTTGTTTTTTCTTGCTTGTTTAGGTACAGCTGATATTGTGTTGCTTTTTTCTAAAGCGCTCTCAAATTTCTCTTCTGTGTCTGTGTCTTGGAATCCTGCAGGCAGGTCTCAGGCACAACAGAAATTACAAAACAAAGTAGATTCTTTTTGCCTTATTCGGTCAGTAAATAGAAATCAATTATTGTTTTTCCTTGTTGCAAATGTAATGACTGGATTGACTAATGTACTTGTCGACACTTTAAAAAGTAGTAATTTCTTTGCTGTTTGTGTTTTGTTGTCATACATGTTTTTGAATTGTTTATGTATATTCAGTTTACATGTTTACAACATTACAATTAAATTCTGGTAATGTACGTTGACCTACTTATTGCTTTATTAATTATATGTATTGTTTAAAAAAAATAAAAATCAAGTTATGTAAATTAGCCAGAATTTTCATTTTCATTTGATATGTTATTGAGTTCTAGTGAAACAATAATTATAAATGTACCAACAAATATTAATGACTTACCTGAAATTAAAATTCATTCATTCATTATCTCCTGCTTTATCCTCTATTAGGGTCGCGGTGGGGTTCCCCATGCCCATCCAGGGGAGAACTTTTCGGGCGCTGGGCAGATACACCCAGGACAGGGCGCCAATCCATCGCTGGGCACACACTCCCTCACACACACACACACACTCTATATGGGGCAATTTGTAGAATTCAATTGACTTGATCCATATTTTTGGACTGTGGGAGGAAACCGGAGAACCCGGAGGTGAAATTAAAATGTTTGATAAAATAACAAAGAATACATTTTATTTTTTGGCAACGCAATTAAATAGTTTGGCTGACTTTATTTTCTTATTTGGCTGAATTCTCTGGCCCACTTTTTTTTAACTTCCCCATCAGAAAACTTCATGGCTCCAAGACGAAGCATATTTTTCATGAGTAAGAACAGTGCTATATTTGTTGGCATCATCGCATAATTTGCATGATAGTCCATTTGCGTGTATTTTAAGCTGTAGAATAAAGAACTAATTCTGTGGGAGGGGGAAAAGTAAGTGAAAAACACCCAAAACTATTTTATAGGTTAATTTATATATTTATTTTGCTGTGCCACTGAGCCCTGTGAGTGTTGGGGAACGGTGTTCATGGCAGAACCCACTGCTCGCTGAGGACTCCAAAGGTCTCCAATAACACCATAAAAAGTTGCTAGATTTGTCGCTAGTCCCCTCTTTAAAATTACTAGAGGGTCTGAAAAGTCACTAATTTGGCTAATAATTTCACTAATTTTTTCGTTTTCACTTATTTGCATAGTAGATTTACTCTCTGTCCATAGAGTATAATGCAGGTGTGTCCACACTTTTCTGGCCCGATATCTACTTTTCCATTGGACAGGTCATCGAGATCTACCAGGCTTAATTTTGTTTAAGCCTGTATTGTAATTTATTGCATTGTACATGTATTTGTCTGCCAGACTGCCAAAGACTATTTTCCATTTAATGTAAGTTTAGGACAATAAAGTTTTATTCTGTTCTATTCTATTTATATATATATTGAAACCTGTTTACACACATCATGTTAGTATTGTCATAGAAAAGACGTCTTCAGATTGCCATTTTCACAGAAATTGCTTTTTTATTAAACACATTCTAGCAAATAGCATATAGAGAAAACTTGGTTTTAGTACACCCCAACGACCAAACAATGGAAGTGCAATGGCTACTTGGCAAATCAAGCAAATGCATTTTGAGTTTGACGTTGTAAAAAAATATTCATCCTCCCACTCTAAATGAAAATGGTACATTTTAGTTCTTTTGGAGCGAAGTCCTTCACTCATTTAATCAAATAAAGTGCAAAAACACAAACAAACTATCTAGTGTAGATTATTCGTGAGGCAGTGCTTCGGATTTAGGGGCGTGGCCACGGGCCTGTTTTTGGAACAGCGAGAGAAACGGGGGGGGGGGGGGTGCAGACTGCTCGCTTGCAGAGATCGCGATTCAGAATGACTCACATTGTGTGTGTTAAATGTTTGTGCGCGTGTATAAACGCTGATGAGCGCTTTTTTCAAACTTCCATCGCGATCTACCTGACACCCCTGCGCGATCGACCAGTCGATCGCGATCGACGTATTGGACACCCCCGGTATAATGGAACAATCCCAGCAACTTTGGAACCTTGAGAGTGGTGGTTGTCATAGCGATAAAAATAATAGAACATTACTTAGAAGTTAGATCATTTGTATTCAGACAAAGCTCAGGTGAATTATTACAGAACGCTCCTGCAAATTGTCAGAAGGTTGTTGACGATTCCACAAATACATTCAGGTAAGAGTAATGTGTCTTAATACTGAAATGTTACTGAGATGTTGTAGGATATATATATATATATATATATATATATATATATATAAATAAATAAAAATATATATATATATATATATATATATATATATATATATATATATATATATATATATATATATATATATATATATATATATATATATATATATATATATATATATATATATATATACACTCACCGGCCACTTTATTAGGTACACCATTCTAGTAACGGGTTGGACCCCCTTTTGCCTTCCGAACTGCCTCAATTCTTCGTGGCATAGATTCAGCAAGGTGCTGGAAGCATTCCTCAGAGAGTTTGGTCCATATTGACATGATGGCATCACACAGTTGCCGCAGATTTGTCGGCTGCACATCCATGAAGTGAATCCCCCGTTCCATCACATCCCAAAGATGCTCTATTGG
Organism: Corydoras sp. C115; assembly: GCA_019802505.1. Classification (NCBI taxonomy): domain Eukaryota; kingdom Metazoa; phylum Chordata; class Actinopteri; order Siluriformes; family Callichthyidae; genus Corydoras; species Corydoras sp. C115. The sequence continues at coordinate 619,658 of JAFMOC010000049.1, forward strand.
ATTGAGATCTGGTGACTGTGGAGGCCATTTGAGTACAGTGAACTCATTGTCATGTTCAAGAAACCAGTCTGAGATGATTCCAGCTTTATGACATGGCGCATTATCCTGCTGAAAGTAGCCATCAGATGTTGGGTACATTGTGGTCATAAAGGGATGGACATGGTCAGCAACAATACTCAGGTAGGCTGTGGCGTTGCAACGATGCTCAATTGGTACCAAGGGGCCCAAAGAGTGCCAAGAAAATATTCCCCACACCATGACACCACCACCACCAGCCTGAACCTTTGATACAAGGCAGGATGGATCCATGCTTTCATGTTGTTGACGCCAAATTCTGACCCTACCATCCGAATGTCACAGCAGAAATCGAGACTCATCAGACCAGGCAACGTTTTTCCAATCTTCTATTGTCCAATTTCGATGAGCTTGTGCAAATTGTAGCCTCAGTTTCCTGTTCTTAGCTGAAAGGAGTGGCACCCGGTGTGGTCTTCTGCTGCTGTAGCCCATCTGCCTCAAAGTTCGACGTACTTTGCGTTCAGAGATGCTCTTCTGCCTACCTTGGTTGTAACGGGTGGCTATTTGAGTCACTGTTGCCTTTCTATCAGCTCGAACCAGTCTGGCCATTCTCCTCTGACCTCTGGCATCAACAAGGCATTTCCGCCCACAGAACTGCCGCTCACTGGATGTTTTTTCTTTTTTGGACCATTCTATGTAAACCCTAGAGATGGTTGTGCGTGAAAATCCCAGTAGATCAGCAGTTTCTGAAATACTCAGACCAGCCCTTCTGACACCAACAACCATGCCACGTTCAAAGGCACTCAAATCACCTTTCTTCCACATACTGATGCTCGGTTTGAACTGCAGGAGATTGTCCTAATGTACCTAATTGTACCTAATAAAGTGGCCGGTGAGTGTATATATATATATATATATATATATATATATATATATATATATATATATATATATATATATATATATACATATATATATATATATATATATATATATATATATATATAGATTGTTGAAATTTCTGACTCCAAAGATATATATTTTTAAAAGGTAACTTTTAGTTACACTAGTGCAGCGGTGCCCAATACGTCGATCGCGATCGACCGGTTGATCGCGCTGGGGTGTCAGGTAGATCGCGATGGAGGTTTGAAAAAAAAAGCGCTTATCAGGTATCAGCACTTTTTTTACAGAACAGTATCTGAAGCACTTATACACACGCGCACACACATTTTAACACACAATGTGTCTGAATCGCGATTTCTATCGCTGTGCACGCGAGCAGTCTGCCCCCCCCCCCCGTTTCTGTTCCAAAAACCGGCAAGTGACCACGCCTCTGTGCCTAAATCCAAAGCACTGCCTCACGAATAATCTACATTAGATAGTTTGTGTTCTTGCACTTTATTTGACTGACAATATGAGTGAAGGACTTCACTACAAAAGAACTAAAATGTTCCACTTTCATTTAGAGTAAGAGGATGAATATTTTTTTACGTCAAACTTTTTTTTTTATGTCAAACTCAAAATGCATTTGCTTAATTTGCCAAGTAGCCATTGCACTTCCATTGTGTTTGGGGTACTACAACCAAGTTTTCTTCGTGGTATTTGCTGGAATGTGTTTAATAAAAGAGCAATTTCTGTGAAAATGGCAGTCTGAAGCAGTCTTTTCTATGCTGATTCGACAATACTAACATCCATCTATATGGGGCAATTTGGAGAATTCAATTGACTTGATCCATGTTTTTGGACTGTGGGAGGAAACCGGAGAACCCACAGGGACATGGGGAGAACATGGAAACTCCACAGATTGGGATTCGAACCGGGAATCCCTAGTGCTGAGAGGCGAACTTGCTAAACACTAAGCCACCGTGCCACCCCAATGCTAACGTGATGTGTGTAAACAGGATTCAATATAAAAGCCAAAAAAAATTATTAACCCTGGTAGATCTCCATGACCTGTCCAATGGAAAAGTAGATCTCGGGCCAGAAAAGTGTTGGCACCCCTGTACTAGTGCTTCATGCACTAAATAGGTTAAGCTTGAAGACTCAGAGGTATGCAGAATCATAATTCTGTCTGAGGCTTCTCTAATACATGGACAGAAACTATATTAATATATATTACAAGGTTAATCTTATAGATGCTTATATTTTACCATTAACAGGAGATAAATTAGCCTTTGATTTCCAGTCTTAAAAGAACAGCTGAAAGATTAGTTTTAGGTAATACAGAAATTTTTTTACAATTAAAAACCTTTTATCATAAGTAAAAAGGTAAGATTAATAAAACATTACAATATAAAGTTACAAGATTTTTCTAACTATAATCACATCTACTGCTTTATTGGAAATGAATGTCCCCTCTAGGCAAAAACTCACAAGCAGGGAGAAATGTTGAATGCCGGAACCAAGAGCGTGCTGAGCCGAGCAGAGCAAGGCAGGCCTAGGCCACGCAGAGGGAGGCCAGGCCGAAAACCGAACAAAGCAGAATGCAGCAAGGACCGGAGCAGAAACCTAAGCGAAGAGAGTAGAGAAGAGCTGGTTGAAAATATTATGCAGTATATACGAACTACATTTCCAGGATATTTTAAAGGTTAGATCCGGTTTGGGGACAAATGGCAAATCCTGAGATTGATATGTACAATTGAAATATGCCAAAGATTGTATATATATATATATATATATATATATATATATATATATATACATATATATATATATATATATATACAGAGAGAGAGAGAGAGAGAGAGAGAGAGAGAGAGAGAGAGAGAGAGAGAGAAAGAGAGATAGATAGATAGATAGATATGAAGCATAGTATGAAGTATTTTTTTATTTGTCATTCCACAATATAAAGCACAGCACAATATATGTGGAACGAGACAGCATTCCCAGGAACAAGGTGCTACATATAACAGCCAACACAAAGGGCATAGATAGATAGATAGATAGATAGATAGATAGATAGATAGATAGATAGATAGATAGATAGATAGATAGATAGGTAGGTAGGTAGGTAGGTAGGTAGGTAGGTAGGTAGGTAGGTAGGTAGGTAGGTAGATAGATAGATAGATAGATAGATAGATAGATAGATAGATAGATAGATAGATAGATAGATAGATAGATAGATAGATAGATAGATAGTGTGAGTGTGATTAAGCACATTTTACCAACGACTATTTCGCCATTGTTTTTAGAACAATGTTTAATATTTCTGTGTCATTCAACTTTAAACATGCATTGATACAATTTGGTAGAAGACATCGTTGGGTTGGGTTAATTTCAACATTTTATTGTATCATATATATATAAATAATGAATTTGACATATAACGTAGTAAATCTAACCCATATGTTTCCTGTAAATAAAGTCCCTGTCTCTTTATGAGAATGCTACTATGTCGTGACGACACCAAAGGCAAAGGGCATAGAAATTCTGTCTCTGCAGACGCGTCGTGTCGTATTTATTGTGTTAAACGTAACCAGTCGGGTGTGAACCTGGTAAGTGCGAGTCTTACGTACATCTGCCTTGTAAATGACTTGATAATAATGTAACTAACGTCAAAAATACATAGCTGCCGTTGCCAAAAAAGGCGTGATGTAAACTTGGGTCGATTCGAGTAATAGCGTGAGACGGGCCTTGTTTCAAACAAGATGTTGCACACTACACAGTACGCCAAATTCAATCGACTCGCATTAATAAGTCCACACTCTATTTTAGTCTGCTAGTGTTCGGTTTGGGACGCATCCTTTGCGTTAGGAGTTGTCAGACAAGACGCGGTCGGTCAGCTAGAAGACCTGTGGAGGTAAACGTTTACTTCCGTTACCGCATTTTCGTCAGTGTTGTAACTTGAACTGCAGATTTGGTCTTTTTTTTAGATATTCGACTTAATATTTTAGTATTGTGCATATGGTGTTAATTGAAGTAGGGTGCAGGGTTCTTTGGATTTGCTGCTAGCTTGCTAAAAGCTATGTCCTACTAGCAGTCGTCGCCTGTAGGTTTAAATTCAGTAGTGCATAAAGACACAAAACGAAAGAACACGATTAAACATCAGGTCGTTACTAATGTCCTAACTGATCTTTGTATTCGGTCATGTTTTCTTTGCGCTTCTCATTTTGCCCTTGTTTGGTAGCTAGCTCAGCGTATAGTTGACATTATTTAGTTAGCACTTAGCTTGTGGACGTGCGTCAGTACAATTGGTTTGCTTTTTTTTTTTTAAAGTCTAACTTCTTTTTTTTTTAAAGCGTTGACGTGTTTTATACAAGTTAACGATGGGGCGGGACCCTTAAACCCACTGTTGTGTAGAATTAAGACCTTACTTGACTCGTCAGTGCAGTGAAATAGTGTGAGTGTTTAGATAAGAGTTCCTGCTGTGCAGCTCTACTCCATATAGTCTGAATAAATAGCACTAAAACGTACAAGTGCTTCTCTGTATTGGCATAAAAACTCTTCATCGAGTTCAAATATCAAAAAGGACACGTTAATATTGGGCGTAGTTACCGAGCCTGCTGGCTAACATTTGCTAATCTAGTAGCCAAGCTCTTTATCCACAGATTGTAGCAAACCAGCTAAAGAGCAGCCCGAAGGAACAGCTACAGAGAAGGCCACGCGTTTGAGAACACTACACAACAGATAATCTGCTGCAATTCACTTCAGAATTAGAAATAATGTTTTTTTTAATTGAAAAGCACAAATAAAACGCATCAGAGCTGTGCATTAAATAGTTATACGTCCGAAAAAATGTGTTTAAATTCATGTTAGCATTTTTATCAGAAGCTTTATTAGCCAGGCATGACTATAAATTATACACCTTACAACCCATCTTTCTGTGTACACACACATACATACATCCATCAATGCATTCATTCATTCATTCATTATCATCTGCTTAATAATCTTTCCACGTCCATCCAGTGGAGAATGTTTTAGCCGGGGCAGATCCGATTTGGGGCACAGCCAATTTACCTTGCACCCATGCTTTTGGACTGTGGGAGGAAAACTCACACAGACACAGGGAGAACATGAAAATCCATTACACATACATACGTACATTAATTTGTTGTAAACACTTATGTATTGTAAACTTTAGATGAAGTAGGTAGCTAAAGTAATTTGGATTGGGGTAAAATAGCAAGCAAAATAGTGAGATTAGTAATAGTGGTCTTTGCCGTAGGCACAATTATCTATAAAGCCATTTGTGTACTTTGGGGAAACTAAGAAATAGCACACAGTAATTATATACAGGTTTATGGTTATCCTGATGTAAACTTAATTTTCTCAAGTTGTAAGGTATAGGGTCTATATGGTTAGGGATGGCCATTGATTCTCCTGCAGGCACTTGTGGATGACCAGCTGTTGATCTGTAACGTGTGTTGGTTCATACTGCAGCACATATGCCACAACTGTCTTTAACACAATCTATCTCTAAGTAGGATTTGCAGCATAAATCACAACCCTAACACCTTGTTCTTTTTACATTTTGTCTTTAGAAATATTTCAACTTTCCAAATTCTAGGAAATCTTTTAGTGACATTTTTGTGCCTTTTTCTGCATTTTGGAACCCTTTAAAAACAAGATATTCTTAAATACATTGTAATCTGGTTGAAGTGGTGCATGTGAGTTTGTGTGAATATGAACATGCTTGCTTACTGAAAGAGCCTACTGGTGAAACTGTGCGAACTACTTCAAATCTGTGTAGTGGGTGATTTCAGATGCAACATGGGTTTCCACTTCATTTCCTAAAATAATGCTGTTTGTACATGGCTACCCTGATGATTAATCAACAGTAAAATTTGGAAACATTTGAATATTATTTTGATTTGGTTGACTCACTTTATCTTAAGTTTAAGATAAAGTGACAATGGGTCACTTTATCTTAAATTTATGTTGAGTACTTGTACAATCAAGATGATTATGGGACTCTTCAAGCCTAAAACTAAAAACATATCTGATGCGCTTTAGTTACAGGTGTGGACTGACTAAAACGCATTAAAGATAAATTAAAATTCAGTCACTCGGGTCACATTTGGAAGTGGTCTGGGATGCTTTGAATTGTGTTCGTTTAGCAGTGTAAACAGGAATCCATTCTCTGCTATGTTTACAGCACCACCTACTAAACACACTCAAATTTCCACATATTTATTTGTCACTAATTGCTTTCTCAATTCCAACATATAAGACATGATGGATTTGTGCCTTTCAAGACATGGTTCATTGTTCAAAAAGTGGTGACACAGCAAAAGCAAATCTGCTAATGTGTATTTATATTGTATTAAGGTTTACATAATCAAGGTAAACAGTGATACATAGTGACTTTTAAAATTTAATGCTGTAAAAAAAATGTGGTAAACATTAAAACTGACTATCCAATGCTTGTATTTAGATGATAGAAGTACATTTTAATATATTGGAAGATGGCTATTTAATTTAGACCAGTTTTTTTCTTTATTTCTCTGTTTGCTTTCACTCACCATCGCTACACACACTTTATTAAGGTTTATTTTCTTAACTTCCATTTAAGATCTTTTGAGTTTTATGAATTGAATGGCCTATAATGACTGCATCAGCTGCAGGGACATTAAGTAATGTATGTTCAAATTGGGTTTCATTTTCTATTTCTGTAAGAATGTATCAGATTGTACTTTATATTAACTTAGGAATAGAACACTTATCAGATACGTGTTTGAATTTTAAAAACTTTGAAGCTTTTTATAATTTTTTTTGTGCTTTGATGGTTAGGATTAAAACCGTATAATAGCAATCAGATGTAAATGTCTACTTGAAATGCTTGTTAATTGTTTCCCTTGTTGTATTAAGAGAAAACGACAGAGACGGCGACAGAGACGGCGACAGAGACGGCGACAGAGACGGCGACAGAGACGGCGACAGAGACGGCGACATCACCTGAGAGAAAAAGTATGGCCCGTCTGGTAGCTGTTTGCAGAGATGGGGAGGAGGAACATGTTTTCCTTACAAAACAAATTCCTTTATTCATCGATGATACGCTAACGGTAAGAGTAATGATGTTACTCAAACAGCTCTGCTTTTTATTTGAACTATATAACAAAAAAAATCCAATGCTGATTGATGGCTAGCTTTTCAATATAAGATTGATGCTTAACCAGTTAGCAGAACATGTTGTATTTGGAAATTTGTATTACTAAACAGGGACCTAATTTTTGTTTTTGTATTGTATCAATTAAAGATTTTATATTTTATCCTGCGGCACGGTGGCTTAGTGGTTAGCACATTCGCCTCTCAGCGCTAGGGATTCCCGGTTCGAATCCCCATCTGGGTGGAGTTTCCATGTTCTCCCCGTGTCTGCATGGGTTTCCTCCGGGTTCTCCGGTTTCCTCCCACAGTCCAAAAACATGGAACAAGTCAATTGAGTTCTCCAAATTGCCACATATAGAGTGTGTATGCGTGCGTGTCTGTGTGAGTGAGTGTGTGCCCAGCGATAGATTGGTGCCCTGTCCTAGGTGTATCTGCCCAGCGCCCGAAACATTCTCCCCTGGATGGGCATGGGGAACCCCACCGCGACCCTAATATAGGATAAAGCGGAAGATAATGAATGAATGAAGGAATGAATATTTTATCCTAATTTCCATTGATTACAAGTTTACAATTTTTATGTATTGGAGCAGGCATAGTTTTTTTTTGTAAGTTTATGCTGTTCATATCCATGCTACTGGATGATTTGCTGTCTATCTATCAATTGATTTGATGAATATAGCTGTAAATATATAGGTACAGGTTTGTAATGATTTTGGTGCTTTTTCACCTGGTCAGACATATGTAAGTCAGTAACTAAGTATTTGAAACTTTTTAAAGGACAAAAATTGTTAGGGTGCGTGTTTCTTGCTACAAGACTTACACTGTGTAGACTATTTTATTCATGCACAGTGCAATTTCTGATTATACAGATGGTGATGGAGTTTCCAGAGACAGTGTTGGATTTTGAGAGTCATCAGGTCAACAGTTCACATTTAAAGCAGTTTATTGAGGTATGGAGGTTGTGTAAGATTACTACTTTGCTTGACATTGTCATGCTGCCAGGTGCAGCTGAATTCATAGTACTGAAAAAAATATCCTGTTTATGCTGCTCATGTTTGTTAATATTTGCCTGTGGATATTTGGATTTGGCAGCATCATCGTATGCTGAAACAGCAGGACCTGAACACGGCACTGATGGTGAGGTCACGCGAGGTGTTCAGCACCCTCTCACAGCTGGTGCCATGTGTTGGTTGCAGACGCAGCGTCGAGCGACTTTTCTCCCTGCTTGCAGACTCTGATTACTTCGCCCTCGTGCCCCTGACTGTGGACTCAGCTGGCGAGCTGTCCATCACGAGGGCCTGTGTGACAGATCCCCGCAAGCTCTATTCACTTTTTTATATTCATGGGTAAACTGAAACCAATAACACACCTTTCTAGTTAACATGTGAATGCTCACCTTTTTGTCAATGTGTATAATTTTTTTAAATCAATGCAGAATATATCTAGTACAGTTGCCATTGAAATTGGCAAAAAGTCTGTTATCAGCTGCTTCTGATGTTCAGCCGATAAATAACTTTGTTCACATACAGTAACATTACACGCATTTAATGATTCATAGCTTGCACCTTTATTTAAAGACTCATGTAAGAGGCACTTTATTAGTGTAAAATTTCTAAAGTGCATGTTTATATTTTGGCAGGTCAAAACTAAATGGTGTTATAGATGGCATTCCAAAAAGCAAAAAGAACAAGCGCTGTCAGCTGCATTCTTTAGATACCCACAAACCAAAACCTTTAGGGTAAGTACATTTAATTATGTTTCCAGCACTGCAACATTAATCATTAATGAGATAACCGGACCACTGTATTTAAGATGACAGCAGTATTTACTGTTGTGCTCTTCTCAATGTACTTTTTGTGTTCTATTAGGTTGTAGGTTATTTAATGAAATATGATTTGTGGTCATGAAAATACATCTGTGTATATTACAGAGGTAGCTGGTTGGATGTGTGGGAGCTGATGTCACAGGAATGCCGGGACGAGATGGTTCTGATAGACAGCGCTGGTTTGTTAGAGACTCTGGAGGCATATTTGCGTAAACACAGGTAAAAAAAAATTAAGTGTGAAAAAATTTTAAAAAGTGTTTGTATTTAACTTCAACAGGAAAATTCTAAACTCTGACATGTCCACAAATTTTCCCCACAGCTTTCTGACTTTATTCCAAACATACTACACTCTTTCACCACCAATCTGTTCTTTTTTTTAAAGGTTCTGCGCAGATTGTAAAAACAAGGTGTTGAGGGCTTACAACATCTTGGTGGGAGAACTGGAATCTAGTAAGGAGCCGGGATATTGTGCTGCCCTGTATGAGGGTTTGCGCTGCTGTCCGAATGAGCATCACATCCATGTATGCTGTGAGACAGACTTAATCGCTCACCTGCTAGGGCTTGCAGAGCCTGAGTTTGCTGGGGGACAAGAGTGAGTTTGAAGCCACATTAATGTTTCTCTGCTTTTTTATATTCCCTGTTGTACAAGATTTTAATCCTATGATTAGCAGTTTTTATGTTTAGCAGTGTATATTTTTCAGTAGAGAACTTCTGTGAGTACTTTATCATGGAGTATCTAATACATTTTGTTCTAGTTGCACAGTGTATATTTAATTAATGTGGTCATTTAAATAACTATAGGTTTAATCAAAAGTCCCTAGAAAGTACTGTCTGATTTGAAAAAACCCACTGTAGCATTAATATTCAAATATGTAAACTTTTTTACTTAAAGTGCTTAGTTGATCCTCTGGTAATATTTGCTGACACCATGGTGACACCATGGTATTTATATGATAATTTTTAATCAGTCAAAAATTTCCATGTCAAGTTTATTTAAGTCCTATTTTGAGCACCCACTAGCTTCTGTTTAATCTTATTTTTACACAGGTAAAGGAGCGTAAACCCTCTGATCATTTTAAATATTGTTTTACTTTATATATTTATCTGGTAGGAGAATTTTTGCTTGTTTCCGTAAAGCTTTCCTTTCAAAAAGATGACCTATCAGCAGAGTATGCTTTAATTCCACGCTACCAATACCATACCATACCCCTTTTTAACAAGAAGAAACCCCATGCTGGATGTTTCTTCTTTTTTCCCATTCTGATTTAAATAGCTGTCTGAAATATCAGCATTTATGAAACTTACTCAGTTTACATTAACAATCCTGCCACAGTCAATATCACTTTAGCATTATATTGCATCATTTCGTTTGTGTTAACTAGCGCATAAGTTTTAGTGTACAGGTGATTCTAATAAAGTAATCTGTGATTGTAGATGTAACTCATTACCAAAGTGTTAGACTTATGCTTATTCAACCAAAACTTTAATCACATTTTTATTGGTATTTTTAATCAAGAATTTCCACTTGATTGCATTTACGTTTATGACTAACCTTCTCTTTAACGTTTACCATATGATAATTTTAACAAATATTGGGTTTAAATACCACATTGTATTAGTTGATGTCCTTCACAAGATAAAGTGACTCTCGAGTGATTTAAAGAAAAAACAAGTCCAATTTTAATGTCGGCTGATCTGTACAGATAGAATGACTGTGGTTTTGTGTAGTCGCAGGGAGAGGCATGCCAAGACCATTGACATTGCCCAGGAGGAGGTGTTGACGTGTCTGGGGATCTATCTGTATGAACGACTGCACAAAATCTGGCAGAAGCTGCGAGCAGAAGAGCAAACCTGGCAGCTGCTCTTTTACCTCGGTATCGATGCATTGCGGAAAAGCTTTGAGGTACAAAGAGGGATTTTCCTGAAGTTGTTATGGTGCTGAGTCCAGGTGGTTTATCTGCACTAGGGGTGTGAATATTAATAGATTTATATGGATGCATTGATTTATACTGATTCTATGCATCGATACAACTGTAAGAGTATCAATTAATTTAATTTAACATCCAGGCGGCATGGTGGCTTAGTGGTTAGCACGTTCGCCTCTCAGCTCTAGGGATTCCCGGTTCCAATCCCCATCTGGGTGGAGTTTCCATGTTCTCCTCGTGTCTGCGTGGGTTTCCAAAAACAGTCCAAAAACATGGATCAAGTCAATTGGGTTCTCCAAATTGCCCCATTGTGTGTATGCATGAGTGAGTGTGTGCCCAGCGATAGATTGGCGCCCTGTCCTGGGTGTATGCCCAGCCCCCGAAACGTTCTCCCCTGGATGGGCATGGGGAACCCCCCCGCGACCCTAATATAGGATAAAGTGGAAGATAATGAATGAATATTTAACATTCACTCTGACATTTATATACATAATACTTACTCCAAAGCTGTTACCTCATTATTGTCGTCCAAATTCTTATGCTTTACAACAGGTAGAAGGCAAAGGAAATTAAATGTTACACACTCAAGATACAGTATGGTCCTTAAAATCTTAAATAAATGTTGCATCCCATATCAAACTAATATGGGACACAGTTTTCATAAAAGATTTCCGCTTTTCCAAACAGCAATGTTTCTCACAAAACCCACTTCTTTTAAGAATATAGGCTACATGATACTCCACCACGTCCTTAAAACTGTAAAATGTGACAGTGGGTGTTTTCAGTGGTGCGTGGTGGACTATCAGAATGCATACATCAGAACACCGCTGCAGACATGTAAGAACACAGAATAACCGACAGTGTTAAAGTAATTCATACCCTAATCATCTCCTGAGGCTGATACTGTATGGAACATTATGATCGATTTAGTATCTGGCTGTGCTTTTTTAAATATCTATTAAATATATAATATGTTTTTTATTACTTATAAGTATACACATTTCCTGAATTAAAACGTTTGACAGTAGAGGTCAGTTTTAATTGTCTTTATTTAATAGTAAATAGACTTGACCTGCACAGTAAGAATTAGACTTACTTTATTATGTTCTTATCACGATTGCTCTTCTTGCACTTTATTTGACTCTTTTTATGGAGTAACTGTTGCATTTACAGTGTGTTGATCACAACTGCTACAGTGTGTTTGGAATAGAATTTATTAAACATTTGTATTTCAATAAAAGGCTAATTATTTTTTTAATTAGATTTTTTAAAAACTTAATATATTTAACGTATGTGTGTGTGTGTGTGTGTGTGTGTGTGTGTGTGTATGTGTGTGTGTGTATATATATATATATATATATATATATATATATATATATATATATATATATATATATATATATATATTAAGTAATGAATCATATTGAATTGTATCATGGGAAATTCTTAAATTCAAATTGTCATGAAGGCTCTGATTTACACCCCTAATCTGCACTCATGGTTTTATTATAATATTGCAAGGTTATATCAGGTGATGCGTAGATAAAATTTGATTGGTCATTAACAGTATTTAGCAATAAAAAAGTTTTTGATAGACAGTTGTTTAAAGTAACAGGTTATTGCTATTACTAATGTTTAATAATGCTGTTGTAAAAGCATTACCTATTTTTAAATCAAATATAAGTCCTGTCATATTTCTCTTTTTGCTATTGAGTGTTAATAGCTTTCAGGATACATTTTAATCTCTCTCCACTGTGTTCTGTGTTACTACATTCTCCCTGCTTCATCCTGTAAGACTTATAAAAATAATCTCAGCATTGTCTCCCTTTTAGTTTATCTTATGTAGTTACATAATTAATCTTACTACTAATCTATAGTTACATAATAAGTCACAATGGAACAAAAACATACAAATATATGAGACCTATATCATCGACTTGTGCTCAGATGGCCGTGGAGAAGGTGCGTGGAATCAGTCGACTGGAGCAGCTCTGTGAGGAGCTGTCGGAAGAAGAGCGAGCAAAAGAGCTGAAACAGGAGAAGAAGAGGCAGAAACGCAAGAACAGACGCAAAAACAAGTGCGGTTATGAGCAAGAGGTTGAGGGATACAAAGAGGAATGCCTGAATGAGGTAGGAGGAAACCTTTTGGTACTTTTTAAATGTTAAAAGTATTTCATTAAAAAAAAAAAAAAAAGTTAAGACTGTCTCCTCTTTGTGAAGTGTTCAACAGAGTCAGTAGACGGCAGGTGTAAACCCTGTTACAACAGTGAGCCGGTCATTGTACCAACTGTGGGCTCCACTTTCAGCTGTGCTAATTCCTCGCTCCTGGGTTCCCCCACCATCAAGAAAGGTACAAAACTTATTGTATCTGCAGGAGGGTAATTACAAGAATAACATTTATTAGTAAGATATCTGATGCTGCTTATTCAAGCAGTTATTTTATCGGCCAATTAGATTTTAAGTGATTTACAAGTTAGAGTACAGGGTTGGCCATGATGCATTACCCCTGGAACAATGAGACTTGATCAAAGACTCCACATTGGTAACTTTGGTGGACTTGAACTCTAAACCTTTGTACTTTAGCAAAATTGGTGAAAATGTAATTTTAGTTACTATGGAACTAAACTCCTGGAATCTTGGGATTTTTACTTCTCAAAATCTTTAGGGGTAGTTTATATGTATTTAATTTTATATATTAAGGAAAATAAAATAATTTTGGCATTTTGCACATTTTATTTACCAATAGAAATGCTTTTTTTTTTTTTTTTTTTTTTTTTTTTTTTTTTTTTTTTTTGTTCAGCTGTAGCAACTGATATACTATTTATTATACAATCCTACAAAACCCCTGTGCAATGCCTATGAACCTCCTCTTCTGTGTCTTAGCACAGACTGGTTATATTTGAAAAACAAAATGATGCCATTTTAATGGAAATGGGGCACAGAGATGACTCACTGATCTAATCCTTGTATATTTAGGTTTGTCACCTCACAGCAATGTCAGCGATTGTGGCTATTCCTCTAGTATGGAAGGTAGTGAAACGTGTTCCAGAGAAGGCTCTGACGTGGCCTGCACCGAGGACATGTGTAACCATGATGAAATAGGTACCAATTTGTTTTGAAATAGTCAATTCTTTTTTCTTATGCTGATTTTAAATGTTAAGATTCTATAAGTGGTTTTCAGCCCTGGCCATGGACCCTGTTCCATTTGTGTACTGTAAACTCATTATCATACTTCACATAATAAAAAAAAAAACTTTATAAACTGAAGTTTTTGGTGCATCACTGCTGTTTGATACTTTACATCTGAACTGTTTTGCCAACATATTTTCCACAAAAAGATAATCTAACTCTTTTGTTTGATGTAAATATAGTTGGCTAATTTGAGTACGTCGTAGGATTTCTGGTTTAACATCTGGCAGTGGCAGGGGCGTAGAGGAAAGGATGGCGCTGGGGATAGAGGAAAGATCCAAAGGCCGATTCCAAAAAAAAAAAAAAAAAAAAAAAACAGTATAAAATAATCTCATCATTATCTTCTGCTTAATCCTATACTAGGGACTAGGGTTGCCAGAGGGGTTCTCTATCCAAGGGAGAACTCTTTCGGGTGCTGGGCAGGAAAGGCCACCAATCCATCACTTGGCACACACACACACTCTCAGATACAGACACACGTATACTATATGGGACAAATTAGAGCTGCCGATTTACCTTGTATAGATGTTTTTTTACTATGGGAATTGTTTGTCATAGACAAACTGACAGTCAGGCCTTCGGGAACTACAGAGCAAACCAATTAAAATAAATTGGCATCTTTTTTTTCTTTTTAGCTTATTTCCAGTTTAGTGTTTATTTTGAATTTAGCCTTAAAAGTGTTAATTAAATGACTATAAAGTTTTCTGACTATACTAATCTGGCTTCTTTATAAACCTATACTAATTAGTCTTTTAACATGACTGTAAAGACTCCTTGTCTTTCCTCATTGTTGCAGGAGAGTATTCATGCAGTCGTCACTGTTCTGAAGACAAAGTGGAGGATGGAGAGGACAGCTGTGTGGAGTGCTGGGCAAACAGTGAAGGGCATACCAAGGGCAAAACCAACAAAAGGAAGAAAAGAAAAAGCAAGTGTTTGTTGGGTTCAAACGAGCATGTGAGTAATACTTAAAGGACCGACTTAAAAACATTTTCAGATTAATTTTGTAAACTGAAATGTAATCTGGTTTGCCTATATAATTGTGTTGGGAGGACTTTTTTTTTTTTTTTTAGTTTTTCCATTTTAGAGCAGCACTGTGGCAAGTTCTTTAGGAAGTTGTAGTATGTGCAGGTAGAAGCTGCACTTGACCTTAAGTGCTGGTGCCTTAAATGTGTGGTAGAGGTGATGCAGAGCGGTGTATGAAAGTCTAGCCTCTCGTCTATAAAAATCTGTTTATGCTTGTGGAGTATTTATTTAGGACACAAGTATAAAAAAATATTTATTTAGTTATTAAATTTTTTTGTAGTTTTCTAGTTGTTAGCCTGGGGTGACAAGTCAATCTGGTCCCCAAAAAGCTTGAATATAAATTGGAAATTGGGTTTTGACTTAATATTTAATTACTTTTTGGATTTTACTGATCCTACTGACCAAGAACTATAGCACAGTAATGAAAGAAGTAAGATCATGCGCAAGTACATCATGATATTTTGCATGGGTTTTATATTGGTAATTAGTTTTCTTCCAATGTTTTGTTTTGTACACTAAATGAAAAATAACTGCAGTATCACTTTTTAATATTAGTTCGATTCCAAACAAAGCAAAGTCTATAATTACATGCTCATCGTAAGACTCCCTGTATGTATATCCTAAATACATCTAAAACAAACTTTTTCATGTCCAGCATGGAATGAAGATGGCGGTATGCCCCTCAGACGACACCTGCAGAGGTTTATCTGGCTCAGAAAACATCCACAGCTCCTCATCTGCACACAACTGCCAGGGTAAAAACATGACTTGCCCAAAGAGGTGTCGTGGTTCACTTCCTCGGGTTAAACAGCAGCAAAAGGGAGGAGTTCCTGGTCATGCACCTTCACATATCTGTACACAGGCTGATGTCACCACCAAAAGCCTTGCAGAAATGCTGGTGAGTCCTTAATGTCTAATTTTGCATTTTTGGTGATGCTTTGTTTGCATTCTGTTAGAGAAGCTTGTAAGGTCAACGCAGCGCGCTTCAACCTCTGACTAGAGGTTCAACGGCTAAAAAACAAAGCTGGTCTATGTGTATATAATAATGTAAGCATGTGTATATAATAATGTAAGCATTATATAAATCTGTAAATAAGGAGTGATGGTGATATGGTGATTTTAATTTATCTCTTGATGTCAAACAACTATACAAAAACAAAAAGAGCATTCTTGTTCTGTGTATCAGTTTAAACCCTAAAAAAATGGCTCATCATTGGCTGAATCATCCCATGTCATGTTGAGATCTTGAATAAAAGTTTTCCTACAGGTGTTTTTGGAGTGTCCTCAAGACTGATGTCTTGTATCGTGGGACGTCAGACATAATATTTTGTGATTTATGTGGCTGGCCAATCAAAGTCTGCGACATGCCACAATGTTGTGACCACCTCGTTGGCCAATGGTAGCAGATTTTAAGGACTCAACATGGGCACCTTTTTTGAACAACAATCAAGATTATTATTAATGCTTACTAATGCACCCCAAATAAGACCCCTTTACAGTAAAGACCTATCTAGGTACATGAACAACACACCACTATTGTGCAGCCAGAAGAAATCATGGAGTTGCATCTTGAGACCTGGTTCTTTTTCTTAAAACATCCAATATTATTGCTGAAACTTGTAAATGCGGTGATGAATAGAGCGTAATGAGGATAAACTATCAGCAGCAGACTGAATGTAATGTCACATTTCAATGGAAAGTCCTCATCCACTTCTGTATGCATAAGCTCAATGGCTGTGATGAACGAATTTTTTTTTTTTTAATGGGACAATTTGAGCTATTATGTATGAAAGATGCTCACTTATTCTTATTTTTAGACAGTGTTCATTTTTTTTGGTGCATCCCTAAAACAAAGTGTAAATCCAGGAACATCTTTTAGTGTTAAAGCTTTTAACTGTTTGTTCCTTGTGAATTTTTGCTGGGGCAGAATGAAGCAGATGCCTCACTGGATGAGGTGAACTGCCTAACGCAGGACGAGATCCGGTCGTTTGTGGAAGAGAACAAGTCTTTCTACAGAACACGGGACCAGTACCGGCAGCATCTGAAGGACCGGTTCACCAAATACTGCCTCACCACTGTGATAACAGAACAGCTGCTACCTGCAGCCGGCATCAAATGAGTCCTATTGTCACCCCCGCCCAATTTACTTACATACACACATGCACACGTACATGGTTACCTCTGTCATGCCTTTGCTTTAAAAATATGAAATTTGGTTATAAACAGAATGGATCTGTAGTTAAAAGGGTATTTTTTTTTTGTTTGTTGGGAAATGGATTCACTCTCATCCATCAGTTGATTCCTTGCATCAGTCATCTCTATTTTAACTTGTACTTCTATCACACTCATTTTATACCCCTCACAGGCAGTTGGGTTTTGTTTATTACTGGATTTATTAATTAAGTGGCTAATAAGTGCACGGTGATTTTGCTCAGGCTTGCAGACTATATCTTTAGGAGGAGATAGTCTTTCTGTCTTATGGTTTCTAGAACATTTCGATGTCTCATGAGTTTGTTTCCTTTTAGTGGCAGATTGTTGTACAAGTATATGTACAGAAACAAAATGATCTGAATATAAAAGATTTTACAGATAAATGAACATCCATTTCTAAAAGTGTTTGGGTGTAATGTTAAGCGCAATGTGCAGAATTGACTAAATAAAGAGTATTTATTAATACGCATCTGAAGAACTGCTGTGTTTTGTTTAAACCCTTTTGATTGAGTTTCGGTGTGTAATTGGTGATGGGCTTCGTTTTCTCAATGAAATAAAAAATTTCCTTTAAAACAATTTTTAGAATCCATCATACAGGTGACTACAATAATGTGTACTAGTATACAGTAAAAGTTTGAAGACCCCCTTCTTGCTCCATTGTCTATTTTCTTCACTTACCATAGAGTCCTCTCACTGTTATTAGCACCCCTGGAGTTTTAAGTATATAATGTGAAATATCTCCTGAAAAAAAATGTATCCTGTGTCAACAGTTTATTTCTATAAAGAAGTCATGTTTGATACAAAAGAGTGTAAGTGATGAAAATTTAATACCATAAACATTCATTCATTCATTATCTCCCGCTTTATCCTCTATTAGGGTCGTGGTGGGGTTCCCCATGCCTATCCAGGGGAGAACGTCTTGGGCCAGATACACCCAGGACAGGGCGCCAATCCATCGCTGGGTACAACTCACACACTCAAACACACTCTATGGGGCAATTTAGAGAACTCAATTAACTTGATCCATGTTTTTGGACTGTGGGAGGAAACCGGAGAACCCGGAGGAAACCCACGCGAACACGGGGAGAACATGGAAACTCCACTCAGATTGGGATTCGAACCGGGAATCCCTAGCGCTGAGAGGCGAACGTGCTACTAAGCCACCGTGCTGCCCCCATAAACATTTGAAGAAAAATAATTAAAAAACCTAAAGCTTGTCTGTGTAACTGGTATTGGCACTCTTTACAATAAAGCAGTATGAAAGTGCATTTTGAATCACCTGTGCTAAATCATAAATGAGATTAACCTGTGATGTGTAAGGGCCCAGGTTACATCAAGTGAATTACTTCAGTTACTTCAGTGCTTTAAAAGAACCTCCCCGTATTTTGTCAGAATGACAAAGGAGCTGTCTGAAGACATCAGAAATGCTATCATTAGCAATCAGACTTTAAAATAACGATTTTAACAGTTTGCAAGACGTTCTGGTTCTTGGGGGCTACATAAAGTTTTATATGAAATTTATGCAGAATTATAAAAAGAATTTTTATAATCAGGTTTTTTTTGCCAAGTATGTTACACACAGGCGGCTTACACACAGGTGGCTTAGTGGTTAGCACGTTCGCCTCTCAGCGCTAGGGATTCCCGGTTCGAATCCCCATCTGGGTGGAGTTTCCATGTTCTCCCCGTCTCTGCGTGGGTTTCCTCTGGGTTCTCCGGTTTCCTCCCACAGTCCAAAAACATGGATCAAGTTAATTGAATTCTCAAAATTGCCTCATATAGAGTGTGTCTGTGTGAGTGAGTGTGTGCCCAGCGATGGATTGGCGCCCTGTCCTGGGTCTATCTGCCCAGCACCCAAGACGTTCTCCCCTGGATGGGCATGGTTAACCCCACCGCGACCCTAATAGAGGATAAAGCGGGAGATAATGAATGAATGAATGAATGAATGTTACACACACAAGGAATTTGGTTACGGAATGATGGGGTCACTCCAGAATGAAAAGAAGTGATTTACTAAGTGCACTTTATTTGCTAGCAGCTTTGTGGCGCTGTAACTAAAGCCCTGCTGGTTTACATAGAGGTCGCCAAACCCACGCGTTTGGAAAGCTAAGTCGCGTACTGCAGTTTTAAGGCGTAAGGAAGCTAAAAACAATGCGGGCGGCGACAGCAACCCAAACCTTCTCTCTTTGCTTTGTCACCTAATATCTAATAGTGAGTGCAGAAAGGATCGTGTTTCCTTATCAGCAAAGAAGCGCTGACTGAGAAAGAGTGAGATAAAAAGAGCTCAACAGACGGACAGACTAACAGACTCATTCTGCTGGACGGCTTGCTTTCCGCCTGGATGATTGATTCAGTTTAGTGTGGCGTTCAGGAGCGAGTTGAGCTTTATTCGGTGACAGCTGGCGGCGTGTGGATCTTGCAGGCGGGCAGCGGGCAGCGCTGGGGCAGGATGGAGCGGTGGAGGGGCAGAGTGGCTCTGGTGACCGGAGCTTCGGTGGGGATCGGAGCGGCTGTGACCCGCGCCCTCGTGCAGCAGGGCATGAAGGTGGTCGGCTGCGCCAGGAGTGTCGATAAGATCGAGGTAACCTGTCTGCTCGCGATCGAGGCCTCGCACTTTTAATGGCACTGATTCAGATCAGAGCGATAATCGATAATGCTTCGATCCGCATCGATTACTCGCCAACAGAAGTTCCTGAACTAGTCATCTCTTCAGCGTTACACACCAGCAACGCGTTGCAGCGTGATAACAAGATCGTCCTCGTTATCTAATTAGAAAAGCGTGGAATCAGAGGAACCACGCCCATCATCATCATCATTATCATCATTATCATAATATCACAGGTCCGACACGCCCGGCGTACACTACCGATACAGGCTTTAAATAAGTTCTTAGAAACCTTTTTATGTATCTTTTATTTACATGTCCTCCCAGCGTGTTTTACGTTTACATTTATTCATTTAGCAGACGCTTTTATCCAAAGCGACTTACAAATGGGTTAGCATGTTCTCCTCTCAGCGCTAGGGATTCCCCATCGGTTCGAATCCCCATCTGGGTGGAGTTTCTATGTTCTCCCCGTGTCCGCGTGGGTTTCCTCCGGGTTCTCCGGTTTCCTCCCACAGTCCAAAAACATGGATCAAGTCAACTGAATTCTCAAAATTGCCCCATATAGAGTGTGTCTGTGTGAGTGAGTGTGTGCCCAGCGATGGATTGGCGCCCTGTCCTGGGTGTATCTGCCCAGCGCCCGAGATGTTCTCCCCTGGATGGGCATGGGGAACCCCACCGCGACCCTAATAGAGGATAAAGCGGGAGATAATGAATGAATGACTTACAAATGGGTTAGCATGTTCTCCTCTCAGCGCTAGGGATTCCCCATCGGTTCGAATCCCCATCTGGGTGGAGTTTCTATGTTCTCCCCGTGTCCGCGTGGGTTTCCTCCGGGTTCTCCGGTTTCCTCCCACAGTTCAAAAACATGGAGCAAGTCAATTGAGGTTTCCAAATTGCCCCATATAGAGTGTGTATGTGTCTGTGTGAGTGAGTGATTGTGTGCCCAGCAATAGATTGGTGCCCTGTCTTGGGTCTATCTGCCCAGCGCACGAAACGTTCTCCCCTGGATGGGCATGGGGAACCCTCCCCCCCCAACGACCCTAATATAGGATAAAGCGGAAGATAATGGATGGATGGAATTACGAATGAGAACACCACAAGTCAGTAGTTATGGAAAAAACAGCTACACTGTAGTATTATCAAACCTGATCGTTATGTGATGCTGCACCCCCCCCCCCCCCCCTTTTATTATTATTATTTTTTTACCTCAGGTATTTGTTAAAAAGATGCTTCTTCAGTAGCTTCTTAAAAAATGCTTTTGACTGTTTGTGTTTGGGGAAGGTCCCTTCCTGTTACAGACTGTCTGCATTTAATTTAAGCAATATTCATAATTTAAGTCAACATTAATAGCTCCAACAGATTATAAAGATCAACCCTACTAAACATCTAAGTGCCCATCCTCATAGATGCTCCTTGGCTTCAATCAGTGGCGGCTGTGCATTTCACACCTAGGTCTTCAGTAATGCTCCAGCAGAATGAATCCACATGTCAATAACTATTTTATGGCTCTAAAACATCATATTATGCAGATATGCAGTATAAAGAGCTGTTGCATCACAGATAGATAACATGTGTAGCCATCACCAAATCAACAAAATTGCAATATTATTTAGGAAAATAAGTCACTAAAAATCCTGCTCACATCCTGATTATTTCTACACAAAATAAATCTTCATTTATTTCTTAAATAAAGTTTAATTAATTTCATCAAGAAATTCCATCAAAACTTTTGCTGAAAATCGAGTCCTATTTCTGTAATAAGTTTTACTTGGCTGAAAATGTCTGCTTGACCAAAGCAGTAAATTCTGCGTGTGTGAATACTCTGACATAACATAAGCCTGTTGGAGGGCCTTCATGTTACCAACTCAAAATATGATTGGTTGAAGCAACAGTTCCATTGACCCGTATTTAATGCCGGGAAGCGGACAGATAATTTGGAATTATTCAATAAGTTTTCATGGACGAAATATAATTAACAACAGTTTGGGATTCAGATATTTTTAGGTCAGCAGAGAAGGACTTGATGGCCCTGACAGACTCCACTGGCTTCAATGAGCCAAACACTATTTTTGATCCTTTGAATGTGTACCTGAAACGAGGAGTTGGTGTAAATGGGATGTGATGTTTGGTTTGCATTTGTTTAGCATTTAATGTAGAGATGGTATCACATCATTTTAACTTGTTTGTGTAAGTATAGACCAATTTATGACAGTATGCCAAAGTTTATGTGATGACATGATAAACATGGGTGTCACAGTGGCATACTGGTTAGCACGTTCTCCTCTGCACTGGGGATCCAGAATTGGGTGAAGTTTCCTTCCACAGTCCAAGACCATGGGTTGAAGGTGGATTGGCAGCTCTAAATGGCCCTTATCTAAATTACCCCATATATTTCTGTGTGAGTGTGTGCCCAGTGATGGATTTGGCCCTGTCCTGGGTGTATCTTCCACCACCCGAAACATTCTCCCTTGGATGGGCATGGAGAACCCCTCTTGAGCCTAATCCCTAGTAAAGTATTAAACAAAAAATAATTAGATGTGGTGATAAGTGTAATTCATTTAAAGATCTGTTGAAAACTAAGTGGCCATATTGATTTGAACTTTCTGTAGTTTCCTAACCAGGGCTGCATAATATAGGAGAATTAAAATATGCAGTATGTCTGTGGATGCAATAGTAAAATGATACGGGGATTTTCACCTTATGCTTTAACCAGCTCTTTTTGAAAAATTTTTTTTAGTGATCTTTGAAAGAGTATCTGCATAAAAACTAAAACTTACACTTTGAAATATCCCCCCCTTTTTTGTAGACTGAGTGCTCCAGCATCCCTTTCACCACCCTGTTCAGGATAAGCTGATTAGAAATGAATGAATAAATGAGATCAGTGATCCTGTAATGCTGTGCCACACCTGTGAAGTGCGCAGGGTGAAACGGGGACAGGAAATGATTACTAGTATAATTGGAATAAAAGTTACTAATATTCAGATTTTTATGACTTAATTAACTTTTGATTAATCCTATGCTGGAGATTGGGGTTTCTCATCCAGGGGAGAAAGATTCAAGCGCTGGCCAGATACACGCAGGACAGGGCACAAATCCACCGCTAGGCACATACTCAAACAGACACAAACACATTATATATGGACGATTTAGATCGTGGCATTTTATAGCAGCCAATTCACCTTGAATCCATGATTTTGGACTGTGGGAGGAAGCTGGAGAATCCAGAGAAAACCCACACAGACACAGAAAACACAGGAGAAAACATGAAATTTCGATCTAGATCGTAATTAGAACCTGAATCCCTAGTGCTGAGAGGCAGCTGTGTTAACTACTAAGCCACTGTACCACCCTATTAATTTTTATATATTTATTCTTATTTTCACCTTGATAGAAGAAACTATTCCTTGAGAAATACATTGACCAAAAATATTGTTTATAAACCCAATGTCAGTTATTTTGTCAGTTCCACTTACCATATGTTCTATAGATTGTATATACTTTTCTCCAATAATAAAGACCAACATAGAGTAATTTTTATTTGGGTGTTAAAGTACTAGAGTGACAATGATGTGGTGTCGTGTTAATGTGTGTATCTATGGTAAT
This sequence comes from Corydoras sp. C115, assembly GCA_019802505.1. Taxonomy (NCBI): domain Eukaryota; kingdom Metazoa; phylum Chordata; class Actinopteri; order Siluriformes; family Callichthyidae; genus Corydoras; species Corydoras sp. C115. The sequence goes on from JAFMOC010000049.1 coordinate 643,098, forward strand.
GAAGAATTATACACAGCGCAGTGTGAGTCCACTCACTGTACACTTTATTACACACATGTACCTTAATTCTCCACTTTGGTGATATAAAATCTGAGACAGTAGCTTGTTTACTGTTTCATAGTTTGTGTTTGTCACCCTCTAATCTCTCTTCACTGCTCACAGGATGTTACTGGCTGGACATGTATGGCTAGTGGATTATTCTCAGACCCATTCATACCAGTGCAATCTAAACTAACCACATCAGCACTGGTGTTTCTGCACAAAATTTGGATATGACCTCATTTTTGCACAATACAGATGCATTTGTTGATCCAGTGGCTGACTGTTTTAAATAACACTTGCTTTTCTAAATTACTCCCGAGCCCATGTGGCTATATGAATCACAGTACCACGACAGATTCTTAAATTACATCACCTACAATGGTTGTTGGGTATGGTGCTGGGATTTATCTTGAACCCCTGAATCTTTTAGTGATGATATTAACAATAGAGGAATTAAAGATTTAATTCTGTGTAATTTTCCTCTGATGTACATGGGCTTTCAGATAACTGACCATGCTGTTTGGCACAGAGTGATCACTAAGTCATGAGCTTGATGCAGTAACAGACCAAGCAACCAAATACTAAGAGTTATATGCTGTAAGTCACTTTAAGACTTATCTTTTCTAATATTTTCACTCAGATTATCAGTATCTAGAAATTTCAGCTAGCTTTCAAGATCGGCCAGGTGAGAGTTGGCATCTTTAAGTCTTTCCACAGACTTTTTAATAGATATTAACCCTCTACTACAGTCATGTTTAGCTGAATGTTGTCATTTTGAATGCAATGTGTTCATTGGCACAAATCTTTGCCTCAGAGATGCTCTTGATAGTGTAATACTGCCACCACCATGTTTCAGTATATTGGAATGGTATTAACTAGGTTATAAAGTGATCTATTTTGCTTACTGTACTTAAACACAGAGGAATTAGTCCTCCACGTGTAACCAATTCATGCAGTGAAATACACACATATACACACACTGAGTGAAGTGAGCACACATGCCCGGAGCAATAAGCAGCGTTGTACTCACCACCTGGGAAGCAATTGGGATTAGGTGCCTCTCCTAAGGGCACTTCAGCCGTAGTACTTGGTGGAACTGGTTATGAAACCAGAGACCTTTAAGTTGCCAGATTTTTTCCTTAACCACAAGCCTACAACTGCTCATAGATGTGCAGTATCTATTCTTTCTCTGCTGCTTCAGCTGTTGTCCTATCAGCCCTAAAAGTCTCTTTCATAATTTGCATGTTGTTTAACCTACTTATTTTATGCAGTCTGCCATGTGTCGTTTACTTCAGCCATAGTTCCTAATGTAGTCCAATCCTAATGTATAGAGTGCGACAGAATGATTGTTCTTCCATCTCTGCACTGCATGTTTAAAGCACAATTAGAGTGATTGTTGTATTCTTTTTTTAGCTTCCTGAGCAGGAGCATACTTGCCAGACTGCCAACGTTTTAGTGTTCAGTATTGTGCCATGTCTCACACGTTTCAACATAATTCAGGCTTTTGTAATCATTGGAAAGCTATATAGGTATTCTTTTATATGAGTGCCCTGACATACCATATGCTTTATCAAAATTAGATTCATGGACAAATAGTTTATGAATATGGTTCCATACAAAGCCTGAATAAAGAAACCTTTAAGGACTTGGGTTCTGAAATTGCTGGAGGTCCCCTGAAATTTAAATTCAGGACCCTGGATAGCAACCATGTGTTTTAACGGGTCATGGACTTCCAAAGAGGAGGACTGTTTTAAATCACAGTACTTGGTTTTCCTAATTATTGATGCGCTCGGTAGGTGCTAGAGATGTTTTTGTACTGGTTACCATCAGGTTTCATGCTTCCCTAAGCTGTGGTAAAGCTTGTGTAGCATATAGACTTCATTCATGACACATTTGGAACTGGATTTTTGGAAACAAATCTTTTTATCAGAATATAGGTAGCTGCTTTGGGTAATGCCTATGAACATAACCATTCAGCATAAAAGAAAAATAAGTGTTCACAAAACAGTAGGCACTGTACAGTAGGCACATTTGTTCAGCCGTATTTTGGTGGTCATGGGTATTATATTCCAGATTGCTCTTGGACCAAAAGTTTTCAACTCTTACACTGTCACCCAATACTGTAATTCATACTTGTAACAAGTCAGTCTCCAGTCGGTAAGTGTTCCTACATTCATGTTTTGTCATGAGAAAAATAAAATAATACAGAGCAGTAAACATCTTGGTGTTTTTCCCTTGCTTGCATCATAAAGATAACATAAGCAGATGGATGTGACTACTAAGCCAGTCTGTTCAGTTCCCTGGTTTACTTTAAGATCACATCATGTTTTAAAAATAGATTATACAGGCTTCAGGTATTCCATTGCTAGCGCCTGCAGCCTTGTGCTATAGATAAGAGCATAGTTATTTTCTTAAACCTGTCTGAATAGCATGTCAGTATCACTGAGATCAAATGAAATATGCTTGAATATACTGAAAATAACACCTACCTTTATGTTGAAGTACAGTTAATGTTAGATCTCAGCATGTTTTTCTGCTAGTATCATGAATTAGCAGTATTTCAAAAATAATTATATAGTAGACAACCATAGTTTGGTCATTTGTTTGAGTTTAACATGCAGACAGCGTAAATGGCTGTTTCCTGAGAGGAATGTTAACAGTCACAAAACATTAATATATCCAAATTAAATGTACTTTGAAAGTGGGATAAAATGGAAGCTAAGTGCTCCATCACCATGATGCTCTGAAATAACTGCAGTAAAACGTCTCTTCTTATCTTATTATCTTCCACTTAATCCTACACTAGGGACTAGGGTTGCAGTGGGGTTCCCCATGCCCATCCAGAAGGAAACGTTTTGGATGCTGGGCCAGGGGACCAATCTATGGAAAATGGGTACCCCATCATTTTTACACTAGGCAGCTGGTAGGACCAACATAATCCATTTGGCTGATCTCATACTTTTGGGAAAGATACATAAGAAGCTAAAGCAGAGCATAATGATGAGGGTATTAATGAGGGCAGCATAGTGATACATTGGTTTGTGAAGTGTATATGTTATCCATGTGCCTCCAGCCTCTCTGTTTTCTTCCAATATCCAAAGCCATGATGATGTAGGTTCGACATGCAAAATTTTCCTTGCTCTCAGCTATTATTATATTTCATTACACATAACACACTAGACACTTTCCATCAGCTGCACTCTTCACAACAAATACAGTGATAACCACATGGACAGGTTTTGGGACACACAGTTTAATTTAAGTGTTTTATTCAGTTATCAAACGTGTAGAAAATAATCAACTGTATTATAAATAAAGGTATGGCTGGATGATTGGCTCAAAACTACGTCAGAGATTGGGAGCCAGGCCCTTTCAACCAACGTCAGTGTCTTACCGCTGTATGAATAGTTTAAATAATAGTTGTTATTATTTTAAAAGTTGAGAGTTTAAAAGTATTGTCCACTGCAAGACAATGTGCAACTAAAAACATATTCCTTGTTTATTTCCCATTTAATAGAACTGCCTAAGCTCTGGGTTCTAGCACTGATTCCACAGAGTTGCCACTGTACAGCAAGGCACTGAACACTTCATTTAAACTGCAGTCTCAGACCTTAATTGGCTTTTAAAATTATGGTTTGTTCAGTTATTGTTATTAAAAAACATTTGATGCAAACTTTAATAGTTCCCAAAGTTCCTCCCTACCATCAGCAGCAATGGGCTCCACTAAGCTACAGTGCATTATGACATTCTAAAAACAATAAATAAATCAATAATTTAGGGATGTTTGGGATTTTTTAAATAATATGCTGTAATTATATAACATTATATTAAATTCTAGTCATTATTCATGTAGTATTGCTGTACATGTTATGCCTTTGGTGGAATGTTACATCTAAAATTTCAGGCACACCTCTCAGTAATTGCACCTGTCTCAAAACCTGTATTGCCACATTTTCCAGAAATGGTTTCTCATACAGTTGCTGTACACATTTACCAAGAAAGATTAAAATGCAAATAATAACAATAACAATAGTTTCATTACTTTGTTTCTTGGTGGTATTTGGTACTTTGCTGATGTCTGAAACTCCCTAAGTTACCTTTTTTGAAACTACTGTTGCTCTTGGCTGCTTTAATTAGTAAGTGAACAGTGAAAGCTTTGTCATGGCAGTATCTTAGTTGTCCTGTTATTCCTGCTATTATATAATCATTTCAAAATTGAGATTTTAATTCCTGTGACAGGTTTGCAATAGTTCCTTGGTGTTTATGATGCTTGGGTAGCTTCTAAACTCTCGTACCTTCAGCGCAGAATATTTAGAGAGTTTATGTGACAAGTAAGTTGCAATTTGGGGAAAATATTTAATTAATCAGGAAATCTAATGACGATTGGTTGCACTACAATAAAATGTAATGTTGAGATCTTATGTAAGTTCTACTTTTGAGAAAACACACATGTACACCTCTGACCTGGTTATTGAGCTACACTTTATATAAACCACTTTTATATAAACCAGTCATTCATGAAGTCAATTAATGGCAACCGAAAAATCATTTATTACTATTTCCATGGGGCGGCACAGTGGCTTAGTGTTTAGCACGTTCACCTCTCAGCACTAGGGATTCCCAGTTCGAATCCACATCTGGGTGTAGTTTCCATGTTCTCCCCATGTCTGTGTGGGTTTCCTCCAGGTTCTCCGGTTTCCTCCCACAGTCCAAAAACATGGATCAAGTCAATTGAGTTCTCCAAATTGCTCCATATAGAGTGTGAGTGTGTGCCCAGTGATAGATTGGCACCCTGTCCATGGTGTGTCTGCCCAGCACCTGAGACGTTCTCCCCTGGATGGGCATGGGGAACCCCACCGCAACCTTAATAGAGGATAAAGCAGAAGATAATGGATGGATGGACTATTTCCATGGGTGGGGATGGTTTGCTGCCTCCATCAACAGATCAGCATTCATGTTTATCTCTGACTGTGCTAGCAAATGGATGGATTTAAATAAGCTGAAAATCAATCGTGTAAATCACATAGTAACACAACAATGTGGTTGTTTTACCACAAATTTACAGATTTACAAAGTGGCTTTTCACAACAGTACAACTGTTACACACAAGCATTTAAAGCACAAAGATCCCAGTGTGCTTTATCCACATGGCAGCAAAACAGCGATGTCTTTGTCAGGTTTGGTTTACTTTTTATCTTATCTTAGCATATTAATTTAAGACTTTTAATGCATTTAACGTGTTTCCGTTATTATTAGTGCATTTCTAACCATTTTTCGTCGTCCTGTGTAAATACATGCAGCTTTTCTTAATACCGCTCATGTTTTCATATTGCATTCAGATCACTTTGAATGTCAGTGCTTGTATATAGTCAACAAAAAAAATGTATAGTCAACCTATATAGTCCATAAAATGTCATGTCTTTTGTGCCTCAAAGTTCAGTCAGTGCAGCTTATTTTCACCAAGAACCGACTCGTTACCTGGTGATTTAATAATTTAAAGTAAACTATTTGAGAAAAAAAGATAATTTGATTACCTACTGTACTGTATATGTACATATGTATGTATGTGGGTGTACCTGACATGTTATCTCTACTGGAATAGATATCTGTTTTTAACAAACTGCTGCAATGTCACAGGTTTTTATGCGGCGGTGATTTTGGATGAAAAAGAATTAAATCATGGCTTTGGAAAGATATGTTTAGAAATTGGTTAATGAATGTGACTGTGCTGTTGCTATGAATGGAATGCATTTCCCGGCAGCAGCATTGTCAATTATGTTTGAGAGGCAGCCTGAGCTGAGAGCAGTTTGGTTAATGTACTCCGATCAGAGGGAACATTATATCAATTGTTTAATGTGTTAGCTCATCTTACCATAAAGGCACAGTCAGTATTTTTTATATAAATACTCTGTTTGAGCCTCCAATTGACAGAACCACCACATGGCAGGTGTTATTTGGGAGGTAGATGAGTGGCAGTACTGCTGTGATACTAATGTGGTGGTGTATTAGTATGTGTTTTGCCATAAAAAAGTTGAATTAAGACAGCTGTAATATTATACTGTGACCCCCTGATTACAGGGATGTGGGAATGACTAACACGAACTGTGCAGATACACAGATGTGTTGGGCTTCTCTTCCTGACTACAAGGTGAAACATTAAGGTTTATCTGTAAGTAGACAGTGTTAATAAGCTTTAGTAACACTACTGTGTTTGATTTCACACACTATTACAGTGTTACTGCCACCCTGTTTGACACAGTGAGATTATTCAAATGGTCTGCTCTTAAATGCTTTAAGCACTAAGCTACCATTCCCTATGTACTGTACTTGTAGACAATTGTGACCCTGGAGCAAGGTCTGCTATGGCCCGAAATATATTATAAAGAAGAAATGTAACAGTCATTTGACCATGCACCTGAGGTGTGTTCATGTATATTTCTGGTGTATTGCTGTCTTGACGAAAACACAGGGGCACTGTTGACTGAAAACAATCGACAGACATAAACAGTCATCAGTCATTCATTACTACCGAACTGAACGCCGAATAGAACTGAACACTATTAAATATCACTGCATTTATACAGAGAATGTTTAAAGATAGTCTTCACTATACTGTGTGGTGTCCATTCACACTAAAATGGAAAACCTCATGCGCATTCTAGGTATCTGCTCTGTTAAAATAGCATGCTAGTCAGCCATAAGTCCGCACCTGACTCTTAAAGGGAAGCGCCAAGTGACATTCTGATTGGTTTATTGCATGTTATGCCCAAAACACACCCATGTTCATGCCTTTTGTGCTTTTCACGCCACACAAGGCCCACTTTTTGCTATCATCACAATAGCAGACAAACTTACACACCCAGTGTGGTTGACGGCTTGCTAAAGATTGCTAAAACAGGGCCCTATGTGTAAATTCTGGCTTAATATATAATTCACTACAGAAGTCCCACAATGCAATTCACATATCCTGCAGGCTGCATTAAAAGGCAAGCTCTGTTCCGTGATGTCATTAAGAGAGGCTCTGAGTTGCTTTGTAAAGATGGCAGAATGGCAAGACAAGGTGACTGAGCTGAATAGGTTTTATACAGCTTAGTGACACTTCTAATGACAACACACCCACATACACCGAGTTTTGGCAGCCAGGGACTTGTTACCATGGAGTGTCTACATTCTTCCACTTCATCTGCATAATTGTTTTCTTTTTTGTTAAGCTTTGGACAGTTGACAAAGTGCAGTTCTTATTATCCCATTGCTTATGCTTAGTTAAGTTAGTTAAACTGAAGAATAACTGGCGCAAATAAAAAACAATGTACTGTACTTCTTCACATAGTCCATGTCTCTCATTTAATCACAATCAGTTCTGTCTATAACTCGTTCTCTGTCAGGTTTTCTTTTTCTCAGTTACTGTGCCTCTCAGTTACTTTTGTCCACTTCAATCCTAAACCTAGCCATGTCACTAAAAGTGGGGGTTGCAGCTGATTTACAAATAAAACACAGGGCACACAAGCTCTGTCTGTCTAATGGGTTGAACATGCAAACTATTTTTGCCTACTATAAGTTTGCATATGTATTAGAAACCTTTGATTGTAAAACTTTACTTATAGGCATGTTAAGTGTTGGGATCCTGCACTGTAGGTAAAATTAGTTCAGTCTTTATATATAAATAAACCTTTTCTCAACCGACCAGTATTTAGGGATTGATGTGAAAATTGGTGTAAACACCTGAGCCTAAGGATATTTTGCTGACAAATAGAAACTGGAATCCCTTTAAGTGACTTTACATTGGCCTCACCTACACACACAGATGCTGACACATTGGAAAAAATATCTTCTCATCAATACATTCATTCCTCCATCAGTGCTATTGTATGTAGGTCTGTAAGGAAAAGTCTACCACCAAAAGTTTAAAACTTGCACTTTGCGTATAAAATGTGTATAAATACATAGACATACTGTACATACATACATACATACATACATACATACATACATACAGACAGTATATATAGCTCTGAAAAACTTAAGAGACCACAGCAAAATTATCAGTTTGTCTTATTTTACTATTTTTGAGTAAAATCAACATACTGTTTTATTCTACGAACCAGTGAAAACATATTTCCAAAATATGTGAATATTTTTCAAACACAAATATTGTCAAATTATTAACAAGAAATGATGCAGTGCTTTCAGACAATAATGCATAGAAATATGAATTTACAAATAAGAACACTAACTCAGGAAAAGTTTAGAAATCAGTATTTGGTGGAATATGATATTCAATCGATATGATGTATTCTCCACCAGTCTTTTTTTGAGCGATCTAATGCCACTGTGCAACAAATCCAGTCGTGAAATTTCCTCGCTCCTAAATATTCCTCTGTCAACTGTCAGCTGTATTATAAGAAAATAGAAGTGTTTGGGAACAAAGTGGGGTCAGCGGATGCTGACACGCATAGTACGCAGAGAGCTTCATGGAATAGGTTTCCATGGTTGAGCAGCTGCATCTAAGCCATATATTACCAAGTGCAAAGCAAAGTGTCGGATACGGTGGTGTATTGCACACTGCCACTGGACTCTAGAACAGTGGAGACACGTTCTTTGGAGTGACGAATTGCGCTTCTCTATCTGGCAATCTGAGTCAGGGTTTGGCGGTTGCCAGGAGAACGGTACTTGTCTGATTGCATTGTGCCAAGTGTAAAGTTTGGTGTGGGCTTGTTTTTCAGGAGCTGAGCTTGGCCCTTTAGTTACAGTACTCTGAATGCTTTTAGCATACCAAGACATTTTGGACAATTCTATGCTCCTTCTAACTTCTAACTAATTCTAACTTTGTGGGAACAGTTTGGAGCTGTGCCCTTCCTCTCCAACATGACTGTGCACCAGAGCACAAAGCAAGCTCCATAAAGATGTGGATGACAGAGTCTGGTGTGGATGAACTTGACTGGCCTGCACAGAGTCCTGACCTTAACCCGATAGAACATCTTTGGGATAAATAAGAGCGGAGACTGACAGCCATTCCTTCTCGTCCAACATCAGTGTGTGACCTCACAAATGTACTTCTTGATAAATAGTCAAACATTCCCATAAACACCTCCTAAACCTTGTGAACAGCCTTCCAGACAGAAGAGTTGAAGCTGAAACTGTATCCAATAGGAAGGGGAAGCTCATATCACTTAAGCTCATATGTGAGTCAAGGCAGGCGAGCAAATTCTTTCTGGCATTATAGTGTATATATACTTTGTTACCCCCCTTTTTACTCTGGGCTATAATTATTAGATCCCAGTACCATAAAAGATCTGATTGTTTAATAATGCAATGGGTAAATGATTCTTAGCACTGCAGTTAAATTGACGTGGTGGTGTGTTAGTGTGCGCTAATTCGATTGGATCATACAGCTATGCTCCTGGAGTTACAAAACATTATTTTATACCCATGTTCATTATTGCTCTACTTTCTACATTTTAAATAAAATACAGTAGAATATCTGTTGTTGTTGAAAGTTGTGGGCTATAAAAGGGACTGCAAGTGTAGAATCATTCATTCATTTATTATCTTCCGCTTTATCCTATATTAGGGTCACGGGGGGGTTCCCCATGCCCATCCAGGGGAGAACGTTTCGGGCGCTGGGCAGATACACCCAGGACAGGGCGCCAATCTATCGCAGGGCAGTGTAGAATCAAAGTGCATATAATAAAGTGACCACTGAGTATGTGTGTATATTTACATATAAAAGGTTTTCATATCTTAACAGGTAAGAAAAACAATTTCTAAAACCTTTGAAGAAGTAGATGCCAGAAGATGTTAAAAACACAATGTATTAAGAAGCATATTTTCCTCCTGGAAACACTTTAAAATCCTCAATCCTTAATTGTGTTGATGCTCTTGACCTGTTTTTGGGTAATCCGATTTACCTTTGTTATATAATTTAATATGCCTTTAGTCATTTAATCACATTTGAACTCGCAGTTGCATGCCTCACAGTGGCATGGGTAGCAATAAGGTCCTGTGCTTGATTCCCTTGATGGGTGAGCTGGGGCCTTCTTGTGTGGAGTTTGTATTTTCTCCCACATTATCAGCATGTATCTTCTATCACATTAAAAAATATATATGCTACATTAAAATAGGAGTTCAAATAACAGTTTCATGCCCCTCCAGTCACAATGCTACATATGCTACATTAAAATAGGAGTTTCATGCCCCTCCAGTCACAAACTCTGTTTTTATGTTGGTTTCTGCACTTGTTTAGTTAACTTATTGTAGTAGTACTTATTCTCTTTCAGTGTGAGAGCTTCGAGTTATGCTCTGTGTGTGGGCAATGCATGTTTTTTTTCTGTAAACTGTCCTTTGTTTATCTTTCAATAATTGTACCATTGTTACCACTACCTGGTTCCATTGTTCGAGTTATACTTCTCTGGATTCTGGATTACCACTTACCTGGACACAGTGGCCATCGTAACCGCAGCATGTTATGCAAAGTTTAAAAGTGCTATAGAGCCTGCTAGGAAATTGTTGTTAAGATGCAGTGGAAGACATGGGGTGATAGCTGTGCTCCTCCTTAAAAGAATTAATGAATCAGAGTTTACCATGTTAATTTTGAGTTTGAAGAAAATAATCAGTTTGGATTTAGAAGTAGTTGGTTACAATTCAAAGGAAATAGATCGAGACATCTCTAATAAATTGTCTTTTACAATGTTGTTATTTCTGGAATACTGTTTGTGTATTTGCTCATCCACACTGTATCCACAGCCCAGAAATACATTAAAGGCAATAATTTGTTGTTTATCTTCCATATAAAAGCAGAGAAAATGCTAAAAGTAGAAAATCCATAAGGGGAAGGATGCTGGGTAATTTACTTGGATCACAGTCACAAAGATGTACATTCTCACCAGTTCACTGAGTTCACGCCAACACGCAGGGGTGGGGGGATGGTGAAGAGGAGACAGGAAGAACCATTCCTAGAAATCATGTCTAATGGGATTGCAGTCAAAGCTTACGTGCTTGCGTATTAATGATGTCATTAATGGCTTTTACACATTAGCACACAGACATTAGTGTGTGACTATCTGCTTAATTTTAGACATACGTGGTCAAATTTGTAATAATGGCCGACTGATGCGAATCAGTAAAGGACATCCCTCTCTAGCTCGTCCTAATGGTTTGATCCATCTGGGTAAAGATGGGTCCAGGATTCACAGTCGGGTTTGAGCTGCCTGCCTGTCTTGTTGTCAGGTTTAAAACCTGTGCTTTTTACAGTTTCTCTGAATTTTGGAATTACCTCTTGTCTTTCTCTCTCTTCTTAGGCATTCACATTCTATAACCCCATTCATCTCTTTGTTGTTCTCATCATAATTTGTCTCTTCTGGCATCTGAGTGGTTTACTATGTATCAGATGCATTAGCTTTTATTTTATTCATCACTTTATGATTTCTCATAGTATTATCACAAGGACACAGTGGGTTACAGGAAAATGATAAAGTAGACAGGATAGCAATGTTGAAAGGACAAGTAGCACAATTTTCATACAGATAACTTTTATGGGTTTTATTTTTTGGTTTCTACAAAATATACAAATAAAATAAGTGTTATATACTGGCGGTTAGGGTATGTCACAGTTCTATTATGCCAGTAAAAAATAAAGTTCCATTTGCAGCACACTTGTCTGTTTTCTTTGTCCTTACAGAAAAACATTGTTTTCTGTTATATGAATATGAAAATATACTTTTCATAGGGGACACAGAGTGTTTTTTACCTTTAAATTTTAAGCCATAGTACTTAGTGAGACCAGGAATTAATCCGGGGACATTTAGGTTCTTTAACCACAAGCCTCCGACTGCCCTGTGTTAATGTTAATAGTCTCACTTTTTTTCAGTGAAATTATACAGCAGTTATAGAATGATTTCTAGTATGACATACTTTATACATTTAAAAAAAAAAAATTGTCATATACACAGCAATACATAGTATAACTTGCAGGGAAATGTTTTTAAACAACAAAAAACATTTTAAAATGATGTCTTAGTTTAAAACTGTAGTGCACATATACAATTCAGCTTCAAGGACTAACAAATAATTTACGAAATAAAAAACATTAATTACCCTGTTGCTTTGTTGTTAGGACCAGTAAAAACTTAAAACTTAATATTGGGTTTGACTCATTTAGTTTTCAGAATCTGTGTTAATGTTAAATCCTTTAGCACATCTTTAATTAATTGTGTTTTAATGCTAAAGAAACAACTTGTATTTGTGGGAGTTCAGCAGCATGATGGGGGGGTGAATGTTTTATTGGCTGAATTCACATCCCTGATTTTCCTGTTTACAGATCATTAGGATGACTGGCCTTTCGTTGCTTGTAGGTGGTGTGGGGGATTTGAACCTCTTTGATGTCTTGCTTTGTGTACTGTCAGAGACATGCACTGTTGTGGAATGAATTTGGAGGCAGCAACCAGCTGCCGGTCTCCTTTAATTGGACAGCATGGTGGGTTCACAGACATTATAGAATTTCAGATGTGTTAAACTGCCTGTGTTTTTATTGTTTGTCATCAATATTCATTGTTTTAATGTGATTAGTGCACAAGTCTCCTTTGAGTTTTAAAACTTTTCACCTTACTATATGATCTACATATAGATTAGACTAGTTATGATAAGTAAGAGATTGTGTTTAGGACTTATTCTGCATATTGCACTGAAAATCTTGAAACTATTTTAATAAAACTGTTCTATTCATCATACCTTTGGGTGGATTATAGCATTGAATAAGTGTAGATTAATCTATCGCTTAAAACAATAAAAAAAATATTTTGAGTTGACAAAACCAAAGCCTTATAGGAGGCTAACGTTAGGTGAGAGTATTAACGCCCTCTGATTGGAGTGTACTTTTGATGAGTGGACATTTTAAACCAATTAAAATGATTACAGAAATGTTCGCCATTAACTTTTATATTAAAAGAAAGGACTTCTTGATGGAACTCGTTTTAAGCTCGTTTTAAGGAAAAAAAAGTAGAATGGATTGAGTGTACAAATAATCTACATTTTTGGTGAGTGTTATTTTCCTAAATTTTGCAATGAGGTTATCGTTGGTGATTTTTATGTGTGTCTACATCAGTGAGGTGGGTACGGATGAGGACCAGAGACAGGATTTCGCATGTTCTTATGTGAATATTTTTAATTCTTTAAAACACATGTGCTGGCCGATGGTATCTGCTGTGTGCTCGCAAATCAGCAGCTTGTGTTTAATCTCTGTAGCTTATAAAGCGTGCACACGTTCTCCAGGCAGAGCCGCTTTAGATGCATTAATTATTATCTCTAATCAAAGCCCATTGCCGACAGCTCCTCTTTCTGCCCTAGCGTTGCTGTGCTACCATGAAATGCATGGCCCGCTACTGCAAGTGATTCATATATTTCAAACTTACTAAGGTTACATCCAAAGTTGTACTCTTTTTATTTTCCAGTTTGAATGCTTAGGATCTCAAAAAAACCTTCTCAAGATTAATGCTGTAAAAAGGTACCTTTTTAAAATGTAGCCATTTTAGAACATAAGCAATATCTTCAGTATGATGTACATGAACCTTTTGTCTTTATTATATTTTTTTCTCATGATTCCCATGATGCTTTTGTAATTAATGGTGATTTAAAATGTTACATGCCCAGCGATGGATTGGTGCCCTGTCCTGGGTCTATCTGCCCAGCGCCCGAAACGTTCTCCCCTGGATGGGCATGGGGAACCCCACCGCGACCCTAATAGAGGATAAAGCGGGAGATAATGAATGAATTAATTAAAATGTTACAATCAATTAATTGATAATCTTAAAGGCACCACTACATCATTATGGTGACATTCATAAAATCATAGCATCAAAAAAACATATTCAAAACAGGAAAGAAAGCATTCATATTAATAACCATGTGAAGCGTTGTGTAACAGATATCAGAGTTGAAAAGCTATATGAATGGGCTTTTAATTAATTGAAAAAAGTGAATACATGACATATTTGTAATTGATCACAATTGATCTTATTTTCTTTGTAAGCCTAAAACTTGTGCTAATAGAGATCTTAATCATCATAAAGCAAATATATTTCAGATATCTCAGATGTTAAGCAAAAAATATTAACTTCTATAAATATGAACTAGAATATTAACTAGAATGCATTCTTTTTTTCAAAAAATCAATGTAATTTACTGAGGTATATCAACACCCACTGTAAGGCTATTCCACTCTGAATAGAGTTTAATATTGAATGTGAAATGCAGACATGTGAATACTATTAAAGAGAGTTTAAATAGCAGGTGTCAGGATACTTATTTGTGATTCTTGCTTATGTCTTATTTAGAAATTTGCTTCGTCATGGATGTTTCCTAAAATTGTTTATGAGAAATGGTATGAGACAAAAGATGAGATGTGTGCCTTTGGAATCACTAGTTTATGTAAATTTAATGGAAATTCTTATTACAAGTGTAACTCCATGGTCGGATTCAGAGTACAGGGTTACCCATGCTACAGCATCCCCTTAGGGAATGAAGGTCAAGGACTCATAAGTCAACATTGGTAACTTCAGGGGATTTAAACCCCCAACCTTCAGATTGACAGCTTAACAACTTAACCACTGAGCTACCACACATTTGTGATAGATTTTCAGCAAGAAGTAATTCAAAGTATTAGGACTGAAACAGCATTGGATGAGAATTAATATTGAGTTCATATTGAGAAGTTCATATGTTTTTAAGAATCAATTCAAGTATTTTAGCAAATCTCATCACAATTAAGATTTCTACAAAAACTCAAGAGGATGACATGACTTAGACTTAGGAAGGCTTTATTGTCATTCAAATTTACACTGTACAGTGCACATAACAACGAGATTTTGGGGCCTTGGTTCGACATAGTTGAAAAGTGACAGCAGATATTGTTCTTTTCTTTGTACAATGTAGTGCAAACTGTAGCAAATAAATATATGTATATAAATATGTACAACAGCAAGTAGTTACAATGTATTGCACTAAAGCTCCTAGGTATGGAGTCATTTGCATATATAAAGTGTATTGCACTCATGTAATTAAAAATAAATGAGTGGGATTACTGAAGTCTTTATCTCACGAGACATATTTGAGCAACAAGAGATTTATGTTAAAATATCCCATGTCTTTCCATACTGTTGTCTAGAAGAAACTACAGAGAAATTAATGATTTCCTTTTTGGCATGATATCTGATTGTATTTAGGAAGATGTTGTGACCCCAGGAAGCTACTACTGCAACTAACTTCAACCCTCTAACTGTGGTTCTTGGAGATTCTTAGGTCACTATCATTCTCAGTCACAGTTGCAGCTTAAGACACTGCGCTGCATGTTACACTGTGTATGAAAAAAGTTGAATGAAGCACTCTGTTCATTAAACTGACCAATGCTGCTTTGTTTGTTTAGATTTTTTTGTCTATGCATACTCACACAAGGGAGTGCCACATAAACCTTATTATAACTTCATAGGTCTTGGTCTTTATCAGATATTTAAGCTGTATTTATCATTTAATTGACAAAGTACAGATTTTCATTATCAGTTACCTTTGGACTGTAGCACTATAGTTTAAGCAAAGGGCGGGGTGTGTGTGTGTGTGTGTGTGTGTGTATTCATAAGGTATGCAGCCCACAGCTCAGCCTTTGCTCCTCATTGTCATCATTCTACAGTCTATCATCTTCTGCTAGTCACACAGATTGATGTCTTCGACACAATAGTTGAGGACACTTTTCACTATTCTATTGCGCCAGACACACAGAAGAGGCTTTGTGTGGTGTATTAGGTGCATCAGGTGTTGTCCTGATCCCAGATGGGATCCAATAACAAGGTTATATAGATTTGGAATATTCATGTATATACTTGATCATTACACAATCTGTACACTGTTAATTCTGCCTTCCCACTCAATTACAATGATTTCCCTACTCAACAAGGTTTGTTCCTTAAAAACACACCAGGGAGTTTTTCTTTGCCACTGTTGCTTTGGCTGTATGTTTAGAACACTATAAAGCTTCTTGACAATGTACTATTATTAAAAGAGCTTTCTAAATAAATAAACTTCAAAAATGTATGTATGTGTATATATATATATATATATATATATATATATATATATATATATATATATATATATATATATATATATATATATATATAGATAGATAGATAGATAGATAGATAGATAGATGGACTGCATTCTGTAACTCTAGAACTACAAAGTTTGAATAATGAACTATGCATGGGGGTGGTAACTATGGAAGTTCAAATCCTGAGTCCATCCAGTCCACTGAAGTCCACAATTGTGGGCCTTTGAGTAAGGCTCCCTTATTGCATAGTGGTGTATCATGCCTGACCCTGAGCTCTGACCCCAAACATGGAATAAAAACTGGGATACTATAGAGTTGCTTTGGAAAAAAAAAATCAGCAAAATATCCAAATGGGAATATGCACAAATAAAGTCCTTTGCCAGCAGAAATCCCTGTAATTATTTGAACAGGTTTACAGTGTCACATGATCTCAATACAATATCACAGATATGGAGTTACAGGATGTATGTATGTATAGGAAAGGAACAAATCAGTGTGATAAACCAATTGATAGTCTTCATTACACCCCTGTTCAAATAAGACGTGCCATTGTTGTTTTTTTGTTGTTAATACTTTGGCACATTCTTTAAAGGAAGTATATTTACATGTTATTTACTGTGAATATTTTTATTCTGTTGTAAACAGATTTATTGTTTTAGTTAATTTACAGTATTTTTGCAGTATTTCTTTCTGAAGTATTCACTGGAAATGACCACGTCTCTGACATGTTAGTTCGAAATAGCCACATTTTAGGTTAATATTAGTTAATACTAGTAAGTGTGAAGTTTATAGTACATAGTCTTAAAGCAGCGTCACATTGTTCCAAGGCAAAGTGACAGTAACAAGAAAAAAAAACTCTTTGGTTTTAGAGGAAAGAATTTTGTGAGAACTTTGTTATAGCGTCAGCTATAATAGCTTTCACTATTTTGCAAAGCCTTTCTATTAAATGTTGTAGTTTATCTTCAGGAATTATTGTTTATGTATCTAGGAGAAGTCAGACACTTTTGTTGGATAACAGGACATGTGTTCAATTTTATCGCAAAAGTAAAGGATGGGGTTACGGTTGGGGCTTTAGTCTGTAAAGTCAAGTTTTACCCAACCATACATTTATAAAGCTTGCTTTGTGCACTGGGGCACAGTCATGCTGGAATAGAATAGGGTCTTCCCTAAACTGTTCATACACAGTTTTAAGCACACAGTTTAAACACATGAAAAAAACTGAGCTGGGTGCTCAGTTTTTTACCTGTTGCAATGACACTCAATGAATTTTAGTGAACAAGAAATATGTCCCAGTAAAGGGTATTTATCATAGCTGTATGTAGCCTCCTTCAAATGTACATAAAATTTTAAATGAACATTCTGTGATCAAATATACAAACCATACCATATTTCAATGAAACATAGTATTCCAGAGAACCTATTTGAATAGACACAAATTTGGCTGCAGTAATTTTGGTTTCCCTCTGTGTGCCTCCTTTTAGCATGCTGGCATGTGTGTGAGGGATGTTGTCATGGAGCGCATCTACAATGTCTTTGTTTTCACTCAGACACTGGACTCTTCTTGTGCTGTGGGACTTCAGAAATCTCTGATTGGCCCCTGGTTTTGGATCTCTTATCCCTGTTGTTTCCTCTCTTTACAGTTCTGAACAGTGCTGTTGTGAAAATGTAATTAAGATTGATTACTGTGGAGAACTAAACCTATTAGGAAAAAGTAAAAGATGTCATTCCTTTTTACATTAAAAGAATTTACACCAACTCTATTAGGGCTTTCTCTGTCTTTATATTTGATTTATTTTTCTCTTTATTTCTGAATCTGTATATTTTATTGTGTGGGTGGATTGGCTTGTTGTGGACATTATTCTAAATTTAAAAAAAGAGAAGCTGATTACATTTTTTAAAGTGATTGAATGACATTACTGATTAACAATAGTGAGTGGTTAGTGTGAGCTCAGTGGTTAGGGTGTTGGGCTCTCAATCTAAAGTTATGGGTTTTAATTCCAGCTCCACTGAAGTCACTCAGGTGGGTCCTAAGAAATCTTTGTGATGCACTGGAATTTTTCTAAATATTTAAATCTACATTTAAATACAAACTATTTTACATACTGTATTAACCTCGGGCAGCAGGGTGGCTTAGTGGTTAGCACGTTCTCCTCTCAGCACTAGGGGTTCCCGGTTTAAATCCCAATCTGGGTGGAGTTTCCATGTTCTTAAATGTGTCCCTATGGGTTTCTTCCGGGTTCTCTCCGGGTTTTCTCCCACAGTCCAAAAACATGGATCAAGTCAATTGAAATCTCCAAATTGCCCCATATAGAGTGTGTCTGTGTGAGTGTGTGCCCAGCGATGGATTGGTGCCCTGTCCTGGGTGGATCTGCCAACCGAAAAGTTCTCCCATGGATGGGCATGGGGAACCACCCTCCAACCCTACTAGAGGATAAAGTGGGAGATAATGGATGGATGGATGGATGTATTAACCTCTACATTTTTTTGTGGAGAACTAGGTTCTTGAAGAGTTACTTCTGCCATTACAGCCTATGACACACACACTGACATGACTCTACATCACAAAATGTGTTTCAATTTCACTACACTTAAACTGTTAATTATGCATAATGAATGCAAAATCATTGAACCTCAAATGCTTGTGTTAAGCAATAATGTATACTTTGTTTTTGCTGTTGGTGACATCACTTCTTAATTAAAGGGCCAAGAATGTACTAAATACTGAAACCTTAAAATTACAGAGAGCAGATACATCAACAGTTAAACTGATAAAATTGACAATGAGTATAGAAACAGTATGTGTGTTTATATACAGTATGTTTGTATATGTATGTATATACATGTGTATATACATGTATATATACTTGCATACATACAGGAGAATAATGAGTTTACTTCTGTGTTGATCTTATGGTCATAAAATTAATGTTAAACAAATGTAAGGAGGCAGGGTAGCTTTTTATGGTTTTGCTGTTGGTCTTGGTCTTTTTTCATGATACCATTAACTTTTTATTCATATTTATTTAATAATCCAAAGATTTAAATACATAAATATACATAAAGCCATTTGAGGTGGGTATTGAGATCTTGAGTTCATTTTACATCCCTGTGTTATATTTTAACTTTTCTTTTACTGGTGTTGTGGCTCAAATGTCCTAAAAGAGCTTTTACAAAAATGTAAATAAGGACAACGTACTCTAGTCAATAAAATGACAAAGTAACTAATTTTGTAATATATGTAGTTTAAAATGGGCAGCACGGTGGCTTAGTGGTTAGCACTAGGGATTCCCGGTTCAAATCCCCATCTGGGTGGAGTTTCCATGTTCTCCCCGTGTCTGCGTGGGTTTCCTCCGGGTTCTCCGGTTTCCTTCCACAGTCCAAAAACATGGATCAAGTCAATTGAATTCTCAAAATTGCCCCATAAAGAGTGTGTATGTGTGAGTGAGTGTGTGCCCAGCGATGGATTGGCGCCCTGTCCTGGGTCTATCTGCCCAGCGCCCGAGACGTTCTCCCCTGGATGGGCATGGGGAACCCCACCGCAACCCTAATAGAGGATAAAGCAGGAGATAATGAATGAATGAATGAATGTAGTTTAAAACATGAAATATATTTATAAGGGATAAAGACATTTGACTATGTTTTTTTAGTTAAATACCTTTCTGTACCATTTTTATATGTACTTATTATTTATAATAATTAAACAAATAAATCCATGTGTATAATTATACAGTTATTTGAAATACAATCTTTTTGATTGCTTTTCATTTGTGCAGAAGCTGGCAGCAGAGTGTCAGAGTGCAGGCTATACTGGTACGCTTATCCCATACAAATGTGACCTGTGCAATGAGGAGGAAATCCTCTCCATGTTCTCCGCTATTAAGACCTTGCATCAAGGAGTGGATGTGTGTATCAACAATGCCGGACTGTCGCACAATGAACCACTGCTTAGTGGGAGCACTGACGGTTGGAGGAACATGCTTGACGTAAGACACATATATTATTATTATTTTAATATTATGTATGTTTATACTCATCCTCTATTAAAAAGTACTTGTGTTGTCACATAGAACCTCTAAATACATTTTTTGTGATTTGCTAATGCATCTTCTTACATTAACTAAATGGACAAAAGTATTCAAACACAACTCTGATTGATTTAATTCTGCTCTGTATACAGTATGAGTGAAGAGTTTGGACACATCTCCTTCTTGCTCCATTGTCTATTTTCTCCATTTACCATATAGATGGACTTTGTATTTTTATAGTAACAGACTATAGTACATCTGTTTTCTATTGTAATCCTTTGTTGGTTTTCTGTTCTCTATTGGTCAGGACTAGGGATGAGACAATGAATCATTTTTGCAAATAATTGTGACTAAAATTGTGATTTCAAAAAAATTATTTAGTATTTTGTGTTAATATTCAGCAAAAGCCCTGCATTGTTTTTTAACAAAATGTTTTTGCACAGTCAATCTTTTGCCAGTTTCCAGTAAATTTTCGATCTCTTTTCAGGTGAATGTGCTTGCTTTGGCCATCTGTACACGTGAAGCCTACCAGTCTATGAAGGAGAGGAATGTGGATGATGGACACATAATAAACATCAACAGGTCATTCTTTAAATCTTCGCTTTTGTTTTAAAAATTACAGATTAGGGATGCCTTTATTACACCTATGACAGCATCCTGTATTTGACCTGACATCACTAGGGTAGACATTAGACATATAGGAAAATTTTCATTATTTTTTTTGCCTGTTTCCCAATTTTATGCATCAATCAACAATAATACACAAAGTATAGTTATCATAAAAGGGGCATACAGTGTGGATGTACAAAAAAGAGGTGAAAGTAAAGACATTGTTGATGTAATCATAATGGTTAAACTGTTAAATGCAAACTGGCCTAGAAAAGTATGTTTTATTAATTTTTTTAAATAATGTAACCATCTAAAGCAGTTGTAGCCTTGTGGTTAAGGACACAGCTTTTTGACCTGAAGATCCCCAGTTTGGTTCCCGGTCACACGAGGTACTATGGCTGAAGTGTGCTTGAGCAAGGTATCTAACCCAGAGTGCAGTATACAGGGCTGCTCACCACTCCGGGCAAATGTGCTCACTTCATTCAGTGTATGTATATGTATGTGTTTCACTGCATGGATGGGTTACATGTGGAAGACAAGTTCCACTGTGCTTACATATATATATATTAGTGTAAATATATTAAATATACTCTATATATTATGTGTAAAAAATGTCTGATTGATACCATGGGGCGATTGGATGGTACAGTCTAACATTTGGGCAGTATTGTTCAGAGATATGTTTGCGCAGTGGTGTTGTGGTTAGTACGTTTGACTTTCAGCGCTGGGTATCCAGGTTCGAATCCCAATCTGGGAGGAGTTTCCATGTTCTCTCCATGTCTGCCTAGGTTTCTTCAGGAATTGAAAAACATGGAAGTAAATTGAATACTCTAAATTGCTCCATATAGTGTGTGTGTGTGTGTGTGTGTGTGTGTGTGTGTGTGTGTGTGTGTGTGTGTGTGTGTGTGTGTGTGTGTGTTTGTGTGTGTGTGTCTGAGTGAGTGTACTCAATGATAGATTGGCGCCCTGTCCTGGGTGTATCTGCCTAGCGCCCAAAACGTTCCCCCCCCGTGTGGAACCCCCCGCAACCCTAGTAGAGGATTAAGTTGGAGATATTGAATGAATGTATGAAAGTTCAAAGATAAAGAAATTAATATATTCAGTTAATAATTTCAGTTTTATACAATTTGTACTTTGTGTATATTTTTTTACAAATAAAAATGGCACATTCTTTTGCAAAGGTGTTACCACCCTAGGCAAGCTAACCTTTGGTCATCATTCCTTTGTTCAAACACATTCTCTAGAGCTGAATAAACACTAAACAATAGTTTCTTTATTCATTAAAATGATCAGTGTGTACTAAGTATGATTGCAAAGTTAATATTTAATAACACTATTTAGAAGAAAATCACTGCATAATGGATCCATTCCCCTGGTATACA
Source organism: Corydoras sp. C115 (assembly GCA_019802505.1). NCBI lineage: Eukaryota > Metazoa > Chordata > Actinopteri > Siluriformes > Callichthyidae > Corydoras > Corydoras sp. C115. Next base: position 665,249 of record JAFMOC010000049.1, read on the forward strand.
GTCAGCAAGTTGATATGCAAGACATTTATACGTCATAAAATGCAAGACCATCCTTCCCAACCCACAAAACGTTTGTCTTCTACATATTCCTTAACTTTAACCCCAAAGTTCAGCAGACCTGCCAAAGCTAAATATCCTTGATAACTGTTTTATAGCCTTTCCTTTGTTTTTTGGGTATCTATTACTTGTATTAAAACATTGACTTTTAGGAGCTTATGATTGCATAATGTTCATTCATTCATTCATTATCTTCCGATTTATCCTATAATAGGGTCGCGGGAAGAGTTCCCCTTGCCCATCCAGGAGAAAACGTTTCGGGCGCTGGGCAGATACACCCAGGACAGGGCGCCAATCTATCGCTGGGCACACACTCACTCACACAGACACGCACACAAACACACTCTATATGGGACAATTTGGAGAATTCAATTGACCTTGATCCATGTTTTTGGACTGTGGGAGGAAACCGGAGAACCCGGAGGAAACCCAAGGGGAGAACAAGGGGAGACAAAGGGAGAACATGCGAACTCCACCCAGATGGGGATTCGAACCGGGAATCCCTAGCGCTGAGAGGCGGACGTGCTAACCACTAAGCCACCGTGCCACCCTGGGTAGTTATTATTTTATCGTTATTATTTTTATTATTTTATGGTGGCTTAGTGGTTAGCACGTTCGCCTCTCAGCACTAGGGATTCCCGGTTCGAATCCCCATCTGGTTGGAGGTTCTATGTTCTCCCCGTGTCTGCATGGGTTTCCTCCAGGTTCTTGCATAATGTTTAAAGACTTAAATTTAAAAATCTTAAAATCAGATTTAGCTGATGGTTTCTTATTTTTAAGAGATGACTTGATTTGCTAATTAAGGTCAAAGACATTGTCCTAGGATCCTTTGGCCCACTTAGGGGTTTCAAACATTTGCTAAAGCAACATTAAAAAGTTGATATTACATAGTGTGATTTTATCTTTAATTGACCCCTTGACTCCTTCCTGCAAAAGTACAAATGTTAATTTATGTGTTATTGGTTGCACTGCACCCTTGAACTAGCAATTTGTCAAAGTCAGACGGCACCAGGGAATGGCAAGTGACATGCCCAAAACACAACCATGAGTCACGTCATCACGATAGCAAACACTTATTTCCTTAAACATTTCACAAATGCAATTTCCATTATAAGGAATTACAGAGACACCGCAAACTACAACATTTTTATCTTTTATGTGAAAAATGCCATCCTTTAGGAACAAAAGAGCATTTATAAGGGTTTATAACATTGTGTTGGTTGTAGTTGACTTGTAGTTGACAATTCCTCTCAAAGATGTTTTAAAAAGTTAATGTCATATTTTTGATGGCGTTGTTTAACAGCAAAAGGTCCTACAGATTTTTTTGAATTGAGTGACCATGGAGATGTGTTTGTGTGTTGGTGTGTGTATTGGAGTGTGTGTGTGTCCACCTCTTTAAATTTGTAAGAAGTTAAATGTAAACTGTGAATGCACTAGTGCAGAGGTTACTAATAGGTGAACCGTGGTCCGGATCCAGACCCAGATCGATGAGCTATTGATTTATTTTACACTGTTTATTTTAAATGGCTGAAATTTCTTCCAAATGGACCCTACTGAAAAATACAAATGATTAAAAAAAAATAATAATAATAATAATAAAAATAAATACCCCAGCACTGGTATAACAAACATTACACCTTATTATTATTATTATTCTGTCCTGTCCTGGGTGTAGCCCAAAACGTTCTCCCCTGGACGCTTATTACCCCCCTCTCCCTATCAATTAAGCAGAAGATATTGGCTTTATGAATCATATACAAATGTGTGAAGACCAAGAAATGTAAGGCCGAATTAAAGTTCACAGACGGGTTGTACTCACTAGTTGCCCCAGCTATACACGCTGTGGAAACAATACATGAAAGCTAAAAGATCTGCCTGCTTCATTCAAATGAAACATATGAGGAGAGTTTGGGTTCCCTGTGGATTACAGCAGCACTGGAGCGTGGTAGGGTAGATCTAACAAGGACAGTTTGTTGGCATTATGCAACAGTTGTGGGGGAATGTTTGTGGAAATATGTGGAATGTGTTAACAAATATTATGCAGCATCATCCACATGTGCAGAGAACCAGATTTTAAACGACAGCAAATTTGCCAAAAGTGCTCTGAGGAAATGTTTAATGATATGATAAATCTAATGTGACTGTTTCCTTAAAATGTGTTTGTGTGTACAATTAAACATTGTACTAAAATAAAACCACAAGAGTTCATTTTAATTGTTTATATATTTGATTAATCAACAAGAAAAGAGTGATGGTTTATGTTTCTGCTCTGTGAGTGGAGGTTCCGAAACATCTCAGGTTCTCATCTCGTCCAAGAATTCTGTCCCTTGCAAAATTTCTCTTACAAAATCTGCAATTTATCCCTTGGGATTAATAAAGTATTCTGATTTAAATGCATACACTTTAATTATAATAAAGGGTTATTAGCAGAGGTGGACACTGGTTTCATGCATTTAATAAAAGTGCTCAAGAATAAAAATAAGCTATGTATATGTATATGCTGCACAAATAAATAGATAGATGGTCATTTCACAATAAAGGTAGTTAAATTGTGAAGAAATGTCATTTTCAGGTACCCAGACCTTATATACATTAGAGATAACAGCTAATTAAAACATTTTGTTCATTATTCTGTAAACGCTTTACCACAGCATCACATTAAATAAAAAATATAAATGATTTTTAAAATTTTGTTTGTGCAGTATGGCAGGGCACAGAATAATACCGAGTGCTGACTCCCATTTCTACTGTGCCACCAAATATGCAGTGACAGCACTCACCGAGGGGCTCCGACAGGAGTTACGGGAAGCCAAGACACATATCCGTGCGACAGTGAGTCTGTACACAGACGCGAACACACACAAACACACACAATGTTTTTATACATTATAAATAGAATTATTATATATAATAATTAAAATGAACCTTTTTACATTGTGGAGACCAATACATACAAACACACACACACACACACACACACACACACTTCAGTATTCAGAATCATACACCATCTAATAAATAACCATCTGCTCTGTGGGGATCCAGAGCAGAGAAACTGATGGACTATAGTATGTCATTTTATGACTAAATTTGTGCGTCTATATTGAAAGTGGAACTGATAAACAATGAGTGTAGAGACAAGGAGGTATGGACTAACATAGGGCTCAACCTGCACACCTTGCATGTGAGATGTATCTTATAAAATATTCCATGAGGGTGCATGGAAAATTATATCAGATTAGTTTTTAGTTGATGTAGTGGAAATAGATTTGTGTTCATACACCTTGCTATAATGCTACCAGTTTCTAGAACTCATAAACATAATTTGATAATGCATTCATTCATTAAATTCCAGATTACATACATACAGAATTGACATGATAAGTAGTGATAAGTAGTGTGGGTGTTTTAATACTATGCCATGGTGTTTTGTGTTCTTCAGTGTATATCACCGGGTATAGTGGAAACAGAGTTTGCCTTCAGACACCACAACAGTGATCCAGAAAAAGCTGCCTCCGTTTATGAAAGTATAAAGGTGCTCTCTTTTCTTTCTTTCTTTCTTTCTTTCTCTCTCTCTCTCTCTCTCTCTCTCTCTTTCTGTGTGTGTGTGTGTATAGTTATGTGTGTGTGTGTGAGAGAGAATCATTATTTTAACTGCTTTGCTTGTCTCTGCAGTGCTTAAAGGCTGAAGATATAGCCAATGCTGTGACCTATGTGCTGGGTGCTCCTCCACATGTTCAGGTTAGAGTTCTGTAACAGCATGTAATTTATTAAAATTTACCTGCAAACAGTGTAAACAATAAATAGTAATTGGTCAAGTTCAAGTATTAGATTTTTATTTGTCATTCCAACAATATAAATTGTACTGTATACAGTGGAACAGAGATATCATTCTACAGGAACAACGTGGTACACATTACAGCAACTACACAACTTAACATAAAGTGCATGTGTGCAAATAGCAATAAACTTTCAAGTAATGGAAGGAACAGTGCAAAAGACAATATACAGGGCAATAAAGAGTAAACATTAAGTAAATGGGAGGGAACAGTGCAGATGCCCCCTTGTGGTGTGAATCGCAAGGTGCAAAAATATGTCCACAGTTATGAATGTATACAGTGTTTCCAGGAGCAATTTTAAAAGATATACAATGTTAGTAGCAATTTTGTTCATCTTTGGTGTCTGAAATGTGAGTGTGAGTTTGGTTGCATCCTAACTAATTGAGAAAAAAATAAAACACCAAACAAAGCAACATCCACATCATCTAAATAGTTTTCCTTCATTGGTGTTCCTTCTTGAATTACCTAGAGGTGGTGAGACAACTTGGGCTGCTTCTTGGTGGTTTATAAAGAGTATAAAAAACTCTACAGGATCCTAAAGAGTATATATGTTAAATGTCATGGGAATTGGAGCAATGGTGTGAATTTGTATAGGTAACAAAATACAGCCAGCTGTGAGGAAGCTAATAATTTGCATCTACATTCAAAGATCTCGGCATTTACTGATTGAAGGTCACATTCAAATGTCAGTATGCTTACAAACCTCATTAGACATTTACAATTCTGAATACTCATTTAAAGATTCCTGTACACATTTGTACATCTAAGTACACAATACAAATTCTTTTACACATTAACAAATCTAAATATGCACACAGACTGAAACACATACAAAACTCCACATGTACATTTGCAATAATATTGCTATGGTAATAACCCAAGATTTGTTTTGCCTTTGTATTAGAGCTCATTTCTTAATAATGCCTTCATTTACCAAAATTGAAATTTAGGTTTATGTGTTTATCTCATATCGTTTAGACTACTGCAGTTTTTTATTGGTTTTACTAAGAAAACTATAAAGCTTTTTATGCATTTAGATACTTATGCATTTTTTTAGAAAATATTTGACATTGTTTTACCCCAGATTTTTATTTAGTTTTACCCACTGGGGTAATTAGATTGCCCCAGTTTTTATCAGTTACATTGGTTATCTGTTTTTCATTGTATTCAGTTTAATGTTCTCTCACTTATCTGTACTGTAGATTGGATTCATTGATCATTGGTCTGTTTCCAAATTTAGATTAGACACCCAAGTTATGGAACAACATTACTACAATTTTCTCTTTTAAAAATAAATGCTTTCTCTGTACTTCTTTTCTCTAATGTTGTCTTCTTTTATTGTTTATTGTTTATTGTTTAAATCTAAAATAAATCCTGTGTTAAGTGTCCTCAAGTATTAGAAAGGAGTTATATATAAAAATGTGATATTTTATTACTTACTGTAATTGTAACACACAACATACATATCATGTTGTCCATAAAAAAGACCTTGACGCGTATTACCAACACCAACAGAAAACTGTTTTATTGAACATGTTCCAGCCAGGCGGCACGGTGGCTTAGTGGTTAGCACGTTCGCCTCTCAGCACTAGGGATTCCCGGTTTCGAATCCCCATCTGGGTGGAGTTTCCATGTTCTCCCCGTTTCTGCGTGGGTTTCCTCCAGGTTCTCCGGTTTCCTCCCACAGTCCAAAAACATGGATCAAGTCAATTGAATTCTCAAAATTGCCCCATATAGAGTGTGTCTGTGTGAGTGATTGTGTGCCCAGCGATGGATTGGCGCCCTGTCCTGGGTCTATCTGCCCAGCGCCCGAGACGTTCTCCCCTGGATTGGCATGGGGAACCCCACCGCGACCCTAATAGAGGATAAAGCGGGAGATAATGAATGAATGTTCCGGCCAAAGGCATGGAGGAACCCCTTACCTCAACCTTGCCACATGTGCAAGGACACAACATAACACACATCTTGCCAAAATGGTAACCCCCCGGCTGTTAGGACGTTGGACTATCAATCTGAAGGTTGGGGGTTCAAAAGGTCCACCCACACAAGAAACCCTCACAGGGATGTTGTGATGAAGCACTTGTAAGTCGCTTTGGACAAACCCCAATAAATGACCCAATTTCTCAAAACCCCAACAAAAATGCAAACACAAACCCCAATGACCCTCTCTAAACAAAATGAAACATAACCCTTATATAAAAGCATATCAACACACAGTCTTAGCACAGCCACAAAGCATGCTGGTAACCCGGCAAGTTACCCTACCACATGATGGTCGCCACACATTAATTCGCTACACAGACCTGAAACAGTAATATATACACTATGTGTATGTAGTTGGCAGAACACAAAGTACACAAGCAATATAGAGATTTAGTTGAGATACACAGGATAGTGCAAGCAGAAAGTATTATTATAATTAACATAAGCAGTAGTGGTTGTGGTATCTGCTTGTGTCTTGATTTTGCTTGTTTATTTAGATCGGAGACGTGCAGCTGAGGCCGGTGGAGCAGGTGTCATAGCAGCAGAAAGGAGAAGCGTTAAAGACACAGAGGAACCCCGACCAGTGGGAATAGAGTCTCCATGGAGACACCTGCTGGATATAAAACATACCTACTTGAAAAAGTCAGAGGAGAGGGTAAAAGGCTTTGCTTTTAGTGTGAAGGCAAACTGAAAATGCTGCATGAAGGGGTTAAGTACCCCCAACACTCAATGAAGAAGGCAAAGTGTGCACAGGGTAGGGCGCCAATTAACACATACAGCACTGCTTTAGCCTGAAGGGGATGCTTTAATGTGAAACCGAAAATGTGGGGATTATACTCTGTATGGCTGCGTGGTCCCAACGATACCTACTACCAGAGTTTGCACATTAGCAGATTTTGTTGAATTTTTTTTATTTTTAGGTCACATGACGTCGGTTTTGTAAAGAAGAGTTCTCTTTGTAAAGAGGTTCTCACAATGTACTAGGAGGCTGTTATAAGCAACACCCCTGCAATTATACTGCAAAAGAATTGAAGTAACAATAAGTTTTCTTTGAAAACCTTCAGACTATACTATGACCCTAAAGCATGTAATTAAAATGTAACTAGCTTTTAAATCATTTTTTCTTAAATCATCCTTTTCTTCTATGATGATTGGTTTTAGATGAGAATGTGTTTCATTCACAAGATTTGGGTGTTATACTTAAGAATCTGATTTGTTGTTATGAACAAGGTGTATGATCCAATCAGAATTAGATTTATACTGTGGGCCAGCAAGAGCAAAAGGAACAATACAGATGTGTTCTGAGATTTTGTACAGTATTGACGAGGCATTTCAAATGCTTTAGGATAAAATAAAACATTTAACAAGAAACCAATGCCTATTGTATTTTTATAAGTATTCAGATTTTAGTTGTACATAGATCATCCTAGAAAGGGGTTTCACTTGTCAGGTTTATTGATTCTGTACCAACATAGTTGGTTTTCTTCGAGTGTGCAAATAATGTGAATGCTTTTTTAAAAGTGCATGGTTTCATGAAATCATAAATGCAGTGTATTTGATTTTGCACTTATAAGCTTTGGTATAACACCATGAAAAACAATAATACTTTCCTAAAGAGTAACTTTTCTGTACATGTTAAACGAAGCCCCTGTGTTTAAGCATAGTTTAAAAAGACGCATTTCATGAATTAAATGTAGATCATTTGGGATTGTGTTTTGTGGATTTTTTTCAGTTATGGCATTAAGCAGATGCTTTTATCCATTCAGTCATGCAACCCAAGCAACCCAGAGTTAGATTTGCTTTCCCAAGGGCTTAACAACTTAGTCATTACTGCCACTTCACCTCTGTCATGCCCTTTATGGGATTTTATTAATTTTTGTATTATACTGATTTGTTGTATTATTGTTGATCTCATTCTTACAGTGAATAAAAAAGCACTTACAGCCTGTTTTTAAAATAAACTTAAATGGAACAGTGTTTGATACACAAAACAGTGTATGAAAACTTGTTAAAGTAGGTTTTAAATTGAACAACAAATAATGATTTTATATATATTCACCAATATTCCTGTATTTATTCAATTTTAAATTAGAAGTCTCTAATACAAACCCAATTCAGACTTGCAACAAAATAGTCTATACAGAGTCTATACATATAGGATATACATACATGCATATACATACATACATACTATACATTCATGCATTTTGCAGTTTCAACTCATATTCATAAACACACCTGTATAATTTAAATTATTTCTAATAATTACGGTAAAAATGGGAACGTAATCCAGTATTTTATAAGAAGCTTGTGGAGGGCTAGATGTTACTAAGTGATAAGCATGTGAATGTAAACTCCTCAGCCTCTGGGGATGTGATAAAAGAAATAAAAGCTGAAATAAATAATTGTCTCTAGTATTACTTTTTAATTACTAAATGGTAATTACTAAATACTTTAAATACTAATTATTTGACATGCTTAATATTTAGAAATGCTAACTGAACTGTACTGGGAATTGGGAATTTTGAAAAACTGAATTTTAATGATTGTGACAAAAGGGTATGTATTATGACTTCAAATGTACATCTCATCTTATTATCTTGACTGCTTAATCCTATATTAGCACTGGTCAGATACACCCAGGGCACAGTGCCCATCCACACACTCATTCACAGACACAAACACACACGTACTGTATAGGGTGAAACTCCATCCAGATCAGGATTCGAACCTGGATTCTTATGTGAGAAGCAAACATGCTAACCATGTCACCCTGCTGCCCCAACTGTAGACCACATCTAAACCCTGGTTGTCAGTCTCAGAATAATGACAGGTGTGTTATATTCTGTTTTTAACTATATCAGGGTCATAGGGGTGGGTTCCCCCATACCCATTCAGGGGAGAAGGTTCAGGTGCTGGGCAGATACATCGAGGAAAGGGTGCCAATCCATTGCTGGGCACACACTAACACAGACATGTGTCAGGATCCACTGCAGCTTAGTGGTTAGCACATTTTTTCTCTCGGTGTTGGGGATCCTGATTCAAATCTCAATCTGGGTGGACTTTCCATGTTTTTCCTCCGCATGGGTTTTCATCAAAGTTCTCTGGTTTCCTCCCACAGTCCAAAAACAATTCAAGGTAAATTAGCTGCTCTAAAATTCCCCCTATATAGTGTGTGTGTGTGTGTGTGCCTAGTGATAGATTGGTGCCCTATCCTGGATGTATCTGACCAGCGTCCAAAACTTCTCCCCTGGATGGGCATGGTGACCCCAAGTGCAACAGACAGAGATTTTTATATTATACAATTAAGGTAACACAGGTTTAATGGCCTTGCTCTAAGACTCACCGCTGGCAGGTTATTGATGGTGAAAGCTGAAACCTTAACTTTCTGGAATGTGATCTAACATATGGAGAAAATTAGCCTTTACTACTTCTACTGCTGTATTACAGCACCTTTCACAATTTCTAATACCTTATCTTTAACATTACATTCTACATATTATTACTTTTATATCTAATAAAAGGGTTTAGGACAAAGACAAACTCATAAATGAATTTGATGAATAAAATAAAATTAAGCTCAGGAGCTCAACTCTATGTAGAACAGCTAAAACTTACCTAAGTAAAGTTTCAGTATACAGTTTCAGTATACTGTATTTTTATAGTCCAAAATACAAATGAAACTATTTTAGTATATGTAATGTTGCTCAAAAGACTTTCAATAAACAAATTTTAAAAAGTGACTAAATTTTTAAAACATTAATATGCCTATATTCCAGATATTCCAGCATCAACTCCCTCATCAGCACTGAGAACTAAATGCTCAAATATTTTCTGAGACTTTTTTGAATTTAGTAGAGGCAATCTTGGAACATGAATGTACATTCATTGTTACACAAAGTTTAATGTGTTATAAAGCACAGCCATGTTTGTAGTCTACTAAACAGTTTACCATGCATGGTGTGGCATCTCCAAATGGGGAAAATATACCATGTTAGAAAATCATTCAAAACAACATCACATGCTTTATTGAACAGATTGCTTCTTTTGTAATTACCTTAACCTTTATTAGCTGAATTGAAAGCCTGTGGACTTTTTAAACTCACAATATTAACAGCTTAGGAACAACTACCTGCTTGCTTCCCACCTTGAGTATAATAAGGTAAAACTTAAATTTATGTCTTACATTTAATCACTTTTAGGCCATGATTTACTTAACACAAAGGGTTAAGTAAATAAAAAAAGCCTCTCAGTGCTAGGGATTCCCAGTTCGAATCCCCATCTGGGTGGAGTTTCTATGTTCTCCCCGTGTCCGCGTGGGTTTCCTCCGGGTTCTCCGGTTTCCTCCAACAGTCCAAAAACATGGATCAATGTCAATTGAGTTCTCCAAATTGTCCCATATAGAGTGTGTATGTGTGCGTGTCTGAGTGAGTGTGTGCCCAGCGATAGATTGGCGCCCTGTCCTGGGTGTATCTGCTGTAACGTTCTCCCCTGGAAGGGCATGGCGAACCCCCCGCGACCCTAATATAGGATAAACTGGAAGATAATGAATGAATTATGAATGTATAATCATTCATTCATTCATTCATTATCTCACGCTTTATCCTCTATTAGGGTCGCGGTGGGGTTCCCCATGCCCATCCAGGTTAGAACGTCTTGGGCGCTGGGCAGATCCATCGCTGGGCACACACTCACTCACACACATATATGGGGCAATTTTGAGAATTCAATTGACTTGATCCATGTTTTTGGACTGTTGGAGGAAACCGGAGAACCCGAAGGAAACCCACGCAGACATGGGGAGAACATGGAAACTCCACCCAGATGGGGATTCGAACCGGGAATCCCTAGTGCTGAGAGGCGAACGTGCTAACCACTAAGCCACCATGTATAATCATTCATTCATTAATTATCTCCCGCTTTTATCCTCTATTAGGGTCGCGGTGGGGTTCCCCATGCTCATCCAGGGGAGAACGTCTTGGGCGCTGGCAGATAGACCCAGGACAGGGCGCCAATCCTTCGCTGGGCACACACTCACTCACACAGACACACTCTATATGGGGCAATTTTGAGAATTCAATTGACTTGATCAATGTTTTTGGACTGTGGGAGGAAACCGGAGAACCCGGAGGAAACCCACGCAGACACGGGGAGAACATGGAAACTCCACCCAGATGTGGATTCGAACCGGGAATCCCTAGCGCTGAGAGGCGAACGTGCTAACCACTAAGCCACCGTGCCGCCCTGGGTAGTTATTATTTCATCGTTATTATTTTTATTATTTTATGGTGGCTTAGTGGTTAGCACGTTCGCCTCTCAGCACTAGGGATTCCGGGTTCTGTGTCTGCGTGGGTCTGCGTGGGTTTCCTCCAGGTTCTCCGGTTATAAGGATATTCACCATATTTCAAGATACTTAAGAAGCTTCTGGAATTGTGAGAACTATCAAGAAGTTTCTAGAACTGTCCAGAATTATCTAGAACTTTCTGGGACTGTACAGAATTGTAGGTAGCTGTATAACTACAGTTATATAGGGCCACTATAGCCCTTTCTGAGAGACAGAGGGACATGATCTCCCATTGTGAAACAGCATGGCTTTGAGGCTCTTGCATGAGCTGTGAAGAGAGCTATGAAGAGACGCCACTCATTCGGGTTACAGGTGATACCTATAGCCTCGAATAGACCGGCCACATTGTTGCAGAAGCACAGTCCGTCTTGATGACTGAAGAAGGTGGAAAAAACTTGGTGACGCTTCCTCTGACCTGTGACTTAGACGCTTTCATCTAATAAGTTCCATTGCTTGAGCCTTGATGTCAGAAGCTCAGCGTTGGACTTGGTGAGACCAAGGTCTCTGATCAAATCGTTGAGGTCTTTTTGGTTAGGGTAGTATGACTTCCGCTCCTCATCTGCACATGGAGAGAAATCGTGATCTTCAACATCTTCCTGGGTGTCTGACCTGCTGCTTTCTTCTGAAGGTGGTGATGCTCTGTCTGGAGGTGTTGGTACAGGAAGTTCAGGGCAGTGTGGTACTGGGGCAATAGATGAAGGAATGTCAGGATACGTTACAGGCATTGCATTTTTGCCAGTACGACGTTTGGATGGGTCCACCATGCAGAAGTAGCAATTTGTTGAGTGATCAGTCGGTTCAAACTTGATAAAAATGGTCAATCTTTATTCCATGCAGTATCAAAGTACAAGAGTGTACTGAGTATTCAGCAGAGCAAGACTGATCAAGCGGTAGCAGAGTAACACACAATATATACATTTGAAAGTGGTGGTCCTTCCTAAGCTCCTCCTGTAATGGGTGTGGGGTGAAGTGTGAATACTGTCGTTATCAGAATCTGAATAGAGAATCAATTCACACCGGTCTGTCTAGGTCAATTCCCCTTTGTCTGTGATGGCTGTTACCCACTTACTATGCAATCCCAACCAATTTGATCATGTCTCTCCGTCTCTCAGAAAGGGCTATAGTGGCCCTATATAACTGTAGTTATACAGCTACCTACAATTCTGTACAGTCCCAGAAAGTTCTATATAATTCTGGACAGTTCTAGAAACTTCTTGATAGTTCTAACAATTCCAGAAGCTTCTTAAGTATCTTGAAATATGGTGAATATCCTTAAAAATAGATCAATTTCAAAATATCATTGTGCTGACCACAAAAGCAAAGTTTACAGGGAATAATAACTTTTTTCTATTCATTTAGGGTACAAACAATCAGGAAAACACACTTAACAACTGGGAACAATTTTTTTTTTTAATTTGTTACATGGTGATCATTCATTCATTCATTATCTCCCGCTTTTATCCTCTATTAGGGTCGCGGTGGGGTTCCCCATGCCCATCCAGGGGAGAACGTCTTGGGCGCTGAGCAGATAGACCCAGGACAGGGCGCCAATCCATCGCTGGGCACACACTCACTCACACATACACACTCTATATGGGGCAATTTTGAGAATTCAATTGACTTGATCCATGTTTTTGGACTGTGGGAGGAAACCGGAGAACCTGGAGGAAACCCACGCAGACACGGGGAGAACATGGAAACTCCACCCAGATGGGGATTCGAACCTGGAATCCCTAGCGCTTAGAGGCGAACGTGCTAACCACTAAGCCACCATAAAATAATAAAAATAATAACGATAAAATAATAACTACCCAGGGCGGCATGGTGGCTTAGTGGTTAGCACGTTCGCCTCTCAGCGCTAGGGATTCCCGGTTCGAATCCCCATCTGGGTGGAGTTTCCATGTTCTCCCCGTGTCTGCGTGGGTTTCCTCCGGGTTCTCCGGTTTCCTCCCACAGTCCAAAAACATGGATCAAGTCAATTGAATTCTCAAAATTAGAGTATGTTTGAGTGAGTGAGTGTGTGCCCAGCGATGGATTGGCGCCCTGTCCTGGGTCTATCTGCCCAGCGCCCGAGACGTTCTCCCCTGGATGGGCATGGGGAACCCCACCGCGACCCTAATAGAGGATAAAAGCGGGAGATAATGAATGAATGAATAATAACTACCCATAATAACCTTTTCATTTTTTATTAGTTAAGATAATCCTTTATTTTCCCACCATGGGGGAATTCACTAAAACTTGTTATCTGTGTTTAACATTCGTATCCATTTCGTATGACACCTGGAAATCTCCATGCAAACAGATATGTCAGAGTAAATAAAGCGTCGCGGTGCAGCTGCTGGCACGAGAGCTAGCCGGCCATGCTGCGCGCGGCACACCATCCTGTTTACAGAGCGCTGCGGTGGGCGGGGCAGAGTCGAGGGGCGGGTATTTTTATTAGAAACATGATAGGCGGGGCCAGGGAAGCGTAAATTCTTGCTGCTCTGGACTGAACGTTGGTGTGGTCGCGCACATACCTCGCCATTTTCCTCCAGAAGCTCGCCGTCGACCAGTTTACCAGCTTCAGCGCTCCTTAAACGTTTGGATAATTAACTGGAAACGTCTGCGCGAAACGAGCAGCATGGGAAACTGTCATACGGTGGGACCGAACGAAGCTTTGGTTGTCTCAGGTAGCAGAACTCCGGGCTTTTTCTCTGTTTGTATTGACTCGATTGTGGCAGACGCGATTGCACGTCGCTGAAAAACATTTCTTACTCATTGACTGGTTTAGTAAAGTGTACAATATGTGCATAATTAAACCGAATCTAACATGTACATGGTAAACACACTGAGCTCTACAGGGTTGTTAAAGGTCCCTCCCTCCAGGCTGATACACGCATATGTAGTGTTTCTTCATTTGGGTTAAAACTGGTATAAAAATACAGATCTTGTGATATAAACATACAGATCAGACATACAGTCTTGTGAAATGTCGATATCACAGGAAATATGAGGAAATTTGGGGAATATACTGTACGTTGGGCAGGCTGCAAGTTGCGCTACTGATGATGAGTGTATAAGATGGCTCAATGAAAAACCTCAATCAGCTAAAAACTCACAGACTTTCACTTTACAGCAAAAGACTGGTGTTATTACTTATTTTTATTGAATAGAAACGGCATTTCTTTTAGCCTTTTATTCTCGAATAATAATTTCAGACATATAAGCACTTCATGCATAAATGATAAATGAGAAAAGAATTAACTTTAGTTTCCGAAGCTCCATCCATTATCTTTTGCTTTATCCTCTATTAGGGTCACGGGGGGGGGGGGGGTTCCCTATGCCCATCCAGCGGAGAACGTGTCAGGTGCTGGGCAGATACACCCAGGACAGGGTGCCAATCTATCGCTGGGCATACACTCATTCACACAGACACACACACAAACTCTATATGGGGCAATTTGGAGAATTCAATTGACTTGATCCATGTTTTTGGACTGTGGGAGGAATCCGGAGAACATGGAAACTCCACCCAGATTGAGAAGCGAATGTGCTAACTACGCCACCGTGCCGCCTGGTTTCCGAAGATAATTAATAAATATGAATTTATGTAGTCACAATTAAATTTTACAGACAAGGTGTGTACTTATCCATTTTCTACATGCACTTTGGACAATTGTTTGCTTTATGATGATACAAAATCCCCCAACTCTGATTGGCTGAGCAGTTTTTCCAGCCATGACATTATTAACAATACTGCATACCTCTAACCGCTTCACATTCATATCATTGCGTGAAATATGGCAGAACATTATTTTAATCAGATACCATTAATGGAAATTTACAAATGAAGACATTTGCCATTGACGCTATTGACAATGATACACACCTCTGACCGCATCACTTTCATCAATTAATGCTCCAGGTTATTTTTTACAAATATTGGAAGTAAGAGAAAGGATGTCTGTAAATGATCACTGAAGTGAATCATCTCTGCATCATACTGCATCCTAACTCGACTGAACCATGATGCTGCAGCAACATTGTTGCGAGCATCGAACAACAAAAACAAAAAGGCTCCGAACCAAAGTTTTCCAGCTCACCAGCAAAGAAATGTGTGAAAGTGGTAGAACATTATCTAAAATCATGTACCAATAATGGAAATACAGATTAATATAAATAGCATGACAATTCCCTATGAACAATCAGCCGGTATTATGGTAATAAGCGATCAATGTTCACTTCATGGTCATGGAACAGCAGTTTATAAATAATTTAGTTTGAACACATTTAAGAATTAAACCTTTTTTATTATAGTGTTTTTATAACACTTTTATAAAAGCAATAAGGCATTTCAAGGTTGTGCATTATTGTGAGTAAATCATAGAAAGTGTCAGTGTTGTGTTGTAAATTTAGCTGATAATTATAATAGATAATATTGTTAGTTCATCCACTCTGCTCACTGCAAATATATTTTCCTTATTGTGTATTGTTGTTCTTCTTCATTAACTTAACAAGCTGTAACAAAGTTCATTTAATTTGGCTAAATAAAATGCCTTAAGTAGTAAGCACAAGGTGTATGGTCTTTTTCTCCCAATGCTTCTATGGGTAGATTTTGTCTGAGACTGAGTGGCCTCTTGGGCTTAAAAAGGTTGGTGATCATTGATGTTGACCATTTGCATTTTCCACAGCATCCATTGGTGTCCATTTAGCTTTTTAGCATTTTTGAGTTTACCATGCAGGTACTCATATTGCACTTCATGTTGAGATACCGGTCAGTGTGAATGCATTAACATGGTTGGTTTGACTTTGAAACTGTGTCAATTGCATTGCAGAAATACAATTAATTGCTTCTTTGCTTTGGATATATGCATTTTTGTAATAAATACATTAAAAGTTCTACGTTAATTCCATTTTGAAGATCGAATTACATTACCCAGCAGCAGTATGAGCTGTTCATGCTGCAGACCATACACACATGACTTAATTAGGTTAGAGCCAGAGCAAGGTAAAGTATCACACTAACAGCATACAGCAGATGTGCTAGCTCTTAGCCGGGAGGAAAAAAAAACGGAAGAAAAAAAATCACAGCTAGATCCTTTGTTAAAAATCCTTTAAAAAGTAAGAATGTAATTGAGGAAGACTTGGTACAAAATACGAGAAGTGACGTTTGTATTCTGGGAATAATTCTGTTATAAAAAAAAATGACTGTGTAAAATTCATAGTTTAGTTTGAAATGTATAAATCTGTTGCTGATGTCACAGTGAACAAAAACCGACCCAAGCGTCTATCCATGTTGCTTGATTTCTGTGATTTCTTGATTTTTTTTTATAAACAAATTTTTGTCTTTTTCTCTAGTGAGGTTGGGTGTGGCATGTCCACGTTTACCAGTAAGCCATGACCCATAACAGTTTTGAAGCATTTGACACAAAATGATTGAACACTGACATAACTCAACATTAGTGCATGTTGCTGCAGAGATGGTTAGAACCAAGATGTGTTTCCTTTTAAAGTAAGGAATCATGTAGTTTTCAGAAGCTTGTGTTTGTTATTCACGTAATAAAACATACAAATATATCTCAGACATAACCTCTGGTTTTCCTGTCCAGACAAGAGTTCCTGATACAGATAATTGTGGTAAACATGGTGTTGGTAGTATACAGTTAGTTTATTGTTTGTAATCTTTATTTCTTTGCATGTATTTTTCTTAATGGTGTGTGGGCTACACCGTACATGTAATTATCTGTGGTCTCATTTGGGCTTTTGCATTTTAGGTTGTTTATCTAGAAGAGGAGTTCTGATTGTGTTCTGCTGTGTTACCGACATTTTATAAACGCACACATGGCATCCTCTTGTACAAAAGACATGCAGACTTCAAGGCCAAACCTGAAGCAGAGTTAAGAATGTTTTTCATCGTTCAGATCCTACTGTATATGGCTACACATAAAGTAGGGAAACAGGTTTTAACAAGCAGTGTAGTAGTTCATTCAATTTTTTTGTTTTCTTAGTTCTTTTTGCTAAAATGAAATGAGGTGGAAAGTCAAGTACCATTCAACATTCAGTGGCAAGTGATTCATCTTCTCTTGCCAATTTAAAACAAAAACTAGACTAGAGGGAGTAACTATGATATTTTAATGGATCATAAATGCTGAGATTATAATCATGACCCAGACCTTTATAATACAAATCATGACCCAGACCTTTTTTTAATACAAAAGCCTCAAGCTAGTATACTTGATTTACTAAAGGTTAGAGGATTAGTTGATGCATTCAACATAATGAATGGTGATGACATTAGGGTGGGGTGTGGTATTTTAGTAGTAGACTTACACGAGGAGCGAATACTACATTGTCATCACAATTTACCTACAGTCAACAGTTAAAATACAAATGAGGTAGTGCACATTGGTAGAGCCATCAGGCTCTTTAACACTGTGGGGCTGGTAAAAGTGGAAAAACAAATGAGACAAATAAATATGGAGTAGGCCTTTTGGCATTATGAACACTTTAGATCATCTGCACTAATGGACACTTTAATTTTGAAACTGCTGACACATCACATACATTCATATATACACATGACTACTCAGTATTGGCACATTATGCAATACTCAGTGTTGCTGTCAGTATTTTGCATTTTTCCTGTGGATTAATGAAGTATTCTGATTCAGCTTCTCATTATAAATTATTCATTCTTAAATTGTATATTTCTGATTTGCCATCCATTTTTAATAGGGCAATTGATTTTTCTCTCAATTGAATTATGTTTATTGTTATTAGCACTACTTTTACTATTAGCTGTTCTATTTTATTATTGTATTATTACTGTGTTTTTTTTACTGGTTGCTAAATTTCCTCTGGAATAAATACTCATTCTCTCTCTCTCTCTCTCTCTCTCTCTCTCTCTCTTTCTCTCTCTCTCTCTCTCTATATATATATGTATATATATAAAATACTCTGTCTGTCTGTCTGTCTGTCTATCTATCTAATAAAATTCAATAATAAGTAGTAGTATTTAGCACCATACAAAAATGTTACATTTCACCTCAAAGAGTTTTTTTTAATCATGCTAAGATATAGTGTAGCAGTATAAATCATGCGTTGCTCATTAAACCACTGCACAGTCAATTTGGCTGCATGTCACATGAATTGATGGGTTTAAGTTAATGAATCAGATCGAGTTACAGCATCCCACAAATGCTTTCCCGTAAAGCAGAAGAGCATCTGTCTGGCCTCATGTTAATGCTTTGACAGCTGGGAATGCCTTAGTGGAAACTGCTATAAGTGTGTTTGCGTGTCAGAAGAAATGTGGGGGTGGAGAAACAAAGAGAGAGAAAATTACTCTCCACCCAACTCCCACCCCCATAACAAGACATAACTATCCCGTAGTGTACATACAAAAGAATGCACTTCCCAAAGAATGACCTGAAGGATTTCCAGTGTGCTTTTGGCATTCCTTCTAGCAATATAATCTGTATATATTTTACTTTGTAAGGGATATACCATACTTTAATACTATGTGTAGGGAAAATCAAGATGCCAAAATACAATTTTCTAAAATATGGCACCATACCCAATGTGGATTTGATCAGTAATCTGGCAAACGTTATATAAATCCCACACTGGATGAAACTTGTAATATGCATTGTGTAAACAGTGTAAACAGCATATAGTTGCAATAGTTCCATCCATTAATGGGTTTTAACATCCGCTTCAATGTACTCATACTACTTACTTCAAAGCTGTGGATGGCGCTACTACATTATTGTTTTATAGCTTTCCTTATACACTACATCACAAGGGGGAGAAGGAAAAGAAAGTGAAGTCGACCTTTCCTTTATTATTTAATGTTGGGTTTTACTGTATCAGTGCTTCTGTAGTTTCATTTAAACACATCAGTGACAGTGCTATAATGAGAAGTGATTAAAATGATATAGGAAAGTTAAAAAGATACTTCTAATATATCTATTAATAAAAGTACATGCTCATCCAGGGTAGAACATCTCGGGCGCTGGGCAGATACACCCAGGACAGGGCGCCAATCCATCGCTGGGCACACACTCACTCACACAAACACACTCTATATGGGGCAATTTTGAGAATTCAATTGACTTGATCCATGTTTTTGGACTGTGGGAGGAAACCGGAGAACCCGGAGGAAACCCACGCAGACACGGGGAGAACATGAGAACTCCACCCAGATGGGAATCCCTAGCGCTGAGAGGCGAACGTGCTAACAACTAAGACACCGTGCCGCCTAAAAGTACTTTAAAAAAAAAAAATGAAATAGAAATAGAAATCAGTATATACAAAATAAATTAAAATAAAACTACTCAATTATGTACATGGTATATAATACAGAGGGTAGAGAATAGGAAAAAACAACAGATTGCACAGCGATAAAGTTTTGCACATATGATCAAATGAGGTGGTTAATTACAAAAAACAACAGCTTGTCCAGCAGAAATGTATTGCACATTTAATGATTGGATAGATATTGCACATTGTTTTTGTCAGTTTGGCTGTGAGTGGTTACTGAGAGCAGTGGTGGTTGTACAGTCTCACTGCAACAGGAATGTCTACAAACAGATGAACTACAGTATGGGAGTAGAACTACAAAGTCCATCTTCACAGTAAATAGAACTGATGGACAATAGGTGGAGCAAAAAGATATATATCATGTAGATTGTTGTCCTGTGTAGCACCTTGGCCCTGGGGAACATTGTTTTGTTTTAGTATGTACTGCACACAACTGCAGGCAGCATGGTGGCTTAGTGGTTAGCACGTTCGCCTCTCAGCGCTAGGGATTCCCGGTTCGAATCTCAATCTGGGTGGAGTTTCCACGTTCTCCCCCTGTCCGCATGGGTTTCCTCTGGGTTCTCCGGTTTCCTCCAATGGTCCAAAAACAATGATCAAGTCAATAGAGTGCGCCAAATTGTCCCAAATAGAGTGTTTGTGTGAGTGAGTGTGTGCCCAGTGATGGATTGATGCCCTGTCCTGGGTCTATCTGTCCAGCGCCCGAGACGTTCTCCCCTGGATGGACATGGGGAACCCCCTGCAACCCTAACAGAGGATAAAGCGGAGGATAATGGATGAAATGGATGCACACAACTGCATATGGGTGAAATTATAAAAATACTTGAACAGTTAAATAATTGTCACTTTGAAACTGTAATCATGCTTACACAAGTCTTTAATTACACTATAATTACACCCTAAACAAGGATTAATGGATGTGGTCATCGTTACACTACACAGTCTTTTTTAATACTGTAACAGTACTAACAGCATGCAATGGATCATTTTTCATGTTTATGTTTGCTTGAACTTTGTGGTTTCACACCAACCAGACAATTTCGTTGGAAACTTTACCACACACTATGGCACTAAAATCAGAGTGAGATTTAGGTGTTTAAGTTGCTGCAAGTGATTGTGGTTTCCTTTAGCATGCAATTGAAACTTGCATGTATTTAGTGTTTCTGTTTTATACTGTTATATATATATATATATATATATATATATATATATATATATATATATATATATATATATATATATATATATATATATATATATATATATATATATATATATATATATTTTAGATGCTAATTTGTATTTTAAAAGTAGCCACAACTTTTTGAGTGTAGAAACAACAAGGTGGCTGATAGTGTTAGGGTGTGGTAGCTCAGTGGGTAGGGTGTTGGGCTATCAATATGGAGGTTGGGGGTTCAAATCCCAGGTCCACTGAAGTTAATGTGGTCTGCTAAATGACCAAATGCAAATGTATTGTTCAACAATATGACTTTGCAGACACTGATTATTGTCACAGGTGCCTGTGGCACCTGTCCCTCGTTTGGTCCTTAATTGTTTCAGTTGGGTGATTGGTTTGTTTTGTTCACATGTTTAGTTCCTTTTGTATTTATTCTAAGTTTTCCATCTCTTTTGCGCACGTCTTTGTTTGTGGTATTATGCCCTTCGTTACTTTGTTTGTTTGTTCCCCCTTTCTGTTGGTGTCCCATCACCAACTTTTATTAAATTTACATTTTGGCTTTTATCCCAGTGTTTTGGACTCTCCTTCCGCGTTCAACCACGGTACGGCGCTGCGCACCTTCCCCGCGTGGGTCGGATACCGTGGGAGCGTTCGCCGTGGACCGACGCATGCATTTTTCCCCGCGTGGTCGGTACCCGGGAGCGCTCACAAGGCGCGAGCGGCTGAACGCTACATCTCCGCGTTAGCCGCCCTTCTTCCGGGGAAGAACGGACAACTCGTAACAGAAAGACGTGCCAAATATATCTGGAGAGTTCCGGACACCAGGGGTCACCCACCGCTGATTTGGAGGACCAGGGGCTGCACCGCTGAGGAAGCCGAGCATCGGGGACCGCCTACTGCCGAGTCTGGGCGTCGGGGACTGCTCCATTATCGACCCCGAGCACCAGGGTCCGCCAGCCGCAGACTCCGAGAGCCAGGGGCGCTATCCTCGCCTCGCAGCAGGAGGACGCCGATCCGCGCTCCACAGCGAGATGCCGTGCTCTGCGCTGTCAGCGGATGCAGCCAACGGGCTTCAGCGCCGGAGGGACCGTTACCCCCCCCGTTTTTTGTTTTTCCAGTACTGTTTGTTATTCTTATTTTCTTTTGTTTTAGGGCCGCTTTTCCTTTTTGCGCGACCCTTGGGGTGGGGGTATGTCACAGGTGCCTGTGGCACCCGTCCCTCGTTTGGTCCTTAATTGTTTCAGTTGGGTGATTGGTTTGTTTTGTTCACATGTTTAGTTCCTTTTGTATTTATTCTAAGTTTTCCATCTCTTTTGCGCACGTCTTTGTTTGTGGTATTATGCCCTTCGTTACTTTGTTTGTTTGTTCCCCCTTTCTGTTGGTGTCCCATCACCAACTTTTATTAAATTTACATTTTGGCTTTTATCCCAGTGTTTTGGACTCTCCTTCCGCGTTCAACCACGGTACGGCGCTGCGCACCTTCCCCGCGTGGGTCGGATACCGTGGGAGCGTTCGCCGTGGACCGACGCATGCATTTTCCCCCGCGTGGTCGGTACCCGGGAGCGCTCACAAGGCGCGAGCGGCTGAACGCTACATCTCCGCGTTAGCCGCCCTTCTTCCGGGGAAGAACGGACAACTCGTAACAATTATAGATTTTTATGGGAATTTGCATAGCTGCTCACACAGGTGTAAGGTGTTGCATACCTGTGATATGCTGACTTCTTTAATGCGGACTTGTGATATGCGGTTTGTTAATCAGTTCTAAGTGTAAAGCGTAGAAAAAGACCTGTGATTTAACCCTCTGATACTATCAATGCAAGCTACAATATATAAACAAAATTTGTGGGCTCTACAGAAGCTTTTAGGTTCAATTTATTTCTTTATTTAGTGCATTTGACTATAGTGCCCTGTCCCTGAAAGATGATGTTTAAGAGATAGGGACATGGAAGTTTGGTATTTGTTTTTTTTCTTAGTTTTTTAAGGAAGAATCATTCCTATAAAATGTATTTAGTAACTTACCTTATCTTAATTAATGACATCCATTGTAAATTGGGCTTTGTGTCTTTCTACATGATTTTGTTGAGTTTTACGGTGAAATTTGTTTGGACTGAAGTCAGGGCTCTTCGATGGTGGGTCAAGATTTAAAAAAAAAATTCAAGCTAGACGTTTGTCACTGAAAAATTCTTAACCTTATTTTAAACTCTTGAGACTTTTACATGGGGTTACACGTGGAGGCTTAGTGATAAACACGTCCCCCCTCTTAGCGCTGGGGATCCAGGTTAGAATCACCATCTAAGTGCAGTTTCAATGTTCTCCTCAAGTCCACGTAGGTTTCCTCTGGTTTCTCAAGTTTCCTCCCACAGTCCAAAAACATGGATTCATGGTGAATCATCTGCTCTTAATTGCCCGTATCTAAATTGGCCCATAAAGTGCTTGTTTGACTGTGTGAGTGTGTGCCCAGTGATAGATTGTCATTCTGTCCTGGATATATCTGACCAGTCCCTGAAAATTTCTCCCCTGGATGGACATGGGAAACCCCTTGATGATTTTATTAGAGGATGAAGCAGAAGATAATAAGATGACAAGTTTTACACGCAACAGTTTTAGTTTAGTAAAGAATAAAATAGTGTGAGTCAAATAGAAATTTGTATCGCCTAAAAGAAATGCTACGATAACCCAGATTCATTACTCTTTGATGTTTTTTCCGAGTTAAAGTAGAAACTACTTCGTTTACCTGTACAGATTCTTGCTTGGTGTGTGCTTGGTGTGGGTTTATCTAAAAAAGCTTAAACTGTTGTAGAGGTGTTAATCTTGAACTATAATTTTGCATTCTTAAATGTGCCCTCTGCTTGTGTGGTCATTTCATGAAGTGCAGCAATATGAAAAAAATCTCAGATAAAGTACTAACTACTATGAGATGTTACACAGCATCTATGTATATGACAAACTATTACTATTTCAATTACATTTTAGTGCGCTTCCAGTCCTTCACATTCTTTTCAGAAAAGACCCAACTGTGATTCATAGAAGTTTAATACTGAGCTGAACACATGCCCTAGAGTGTTCTTCAGTAAAGGTGCAGCATCACATTTTACCCCAAAAGACCAGTTCGTATTAGTATTGTGTTTGGCCCATGCCATGTCAGAATGGTAAGTTGTGCGCATACCTGTTTAAAAATGTTTCATGCATAATTTAATTGGGCTCAAGTATGGCATTTATTTAGCATGATCGTTGACCATGCACAGATCTCAAACAGATGTTGGTAATGTTACAGACTTCATTTTGGATAATACTATTTATGATTTATTTAAGAATGTGTAGGTTAATAAAATGTCTGTTTTGTTTTTACAATATTAATGATCATGATTTGTAACTAATAAAGCATGTGTAAGAATATTCTATTATGTGCATCACTAATAACTTTGGGGAATTAATAAACGTATCAGTGTATGATAGATAGTATAAATGTGGCATTGTGTTGACGCAAATGTGCCTAGGCCTGCAAAGTTAAATGGCATGAGCCAGTGGGGGAGTACAAAACAACCGGTCCTGGTGCATGAAGAGCTGAGAATGAAATTCATATGTTGAAAGACCTGTTCTCTCTCACTCTCTCTCTTTCTCTCTCTCTCTCTCATACACACACACTCATAAAACCAAGGCATTCAGTACATTTTCTCCGACGGTGATTTTTAACACATGGAGACGGGTGGTTGAGTTTCCATTGGATGTTTTATGTGTACAGCTCTTAAAGCTTCATATGCACAGAGATGTTTGAAAGTGATCCGTTTCATTTCAAAACACTTTTTGAATACATTTGAAGAATCAGACTTGAGTTATCCCATGTATATGGAATGATTGCTATCATGAGCAAATGGCTTTCAGTTGTTGAAGCTAGCAGTGCAGACTTGAGGATTGTTTAACTATTGTGTTGTTTAAATCCAAATAAATCTATCCAGGCTAATAGCAATGAACACATTTAGCCTCTGTGTTAAGCAATGTTTAGTGAGTTTGAAAGCTAACTTAATCAGTATTGTATTTCTTTTCATTGTTGTTGCAGGTGGCTGTTGTGGGTCTGACCAGAAGACGTACACAGTTGGAGGATGGGCATGGGCATGGTGGCTTCTCACTGATATTCAGAAGTAAGAACCATTAATTACTGCTTTATATCATTACCTCTTTCTATATTTCTTTAATTACATTTTAATGGAAAAGTTTTACAGTGCTGATTTGCTTACCTTGTTTGCTGCTGGTTTTTCTTTTCTTTTGAAACCTGTACTTAGTTTGTATAATCATAAACTAAATCTTCTGCTTTCTCTACACTTTACTGTTTGGACATTAATTCCTTACATTGGGTTCATAAACACCACTTCTGTAATGCATGCCTATGCTTTAAGGGAACCTTTACCTGAATTCTAAAATCTTCTAATCCTGTGTTAGGAGAAAAGAGGACTTTCAGCATTAATTCATACCTAGATTAAGACTGTGCATGTTGTGCCAGTGTAGTATTATGACTATGTAGTGTGTCTTGACTGTGTGTGTTCATTGTTTTGTTTGTGTGTGTGTGTCTCTCTCTCTCTCTTTTGCAATTGGCTGCTAAATTTCCTCCAGTATTAATAAAGTATTCTATCTGTCTGTCTGTCTGTCTGTCTCTCTGTCAATGTTTGTGTGAGGGTGTGTGTGTTTGTTGGTGTGCTTGTGTTTTCTGTCTCTCTCTCTCTCTCTGTATGATTGTGTTTTAGTGGGGGTTTTGTATGTCTCTGTCCATGTGTGTGTCTTATACACACACACACATCTGTCTCTCTATATGTGGTTTTGTGTGTGTGTGTGTGTGTGGGTGTGTGGGTGTGTGGGTGTGTGGGTGTGTGTGTGTGTGTGTCTATGTCTGTCTGTGTGTGTTTGTGTATGTATGTGTAAGTCTCTGTCTATGTGTGTGTTTGTGGTTGTGTGTTTCTGTCTTTTAATGTGTGTGGGTGTTTGTGTATGTGTGTGTTTGTGTATGTGTTGGTGTGCGTCTGTGTTTCTTTCTGTCTCTCTCTATGTATGTGTGTGTGTGTGTGTGTGTGTGTGTTTGAATGTGTATGTCTTTGTCCATGTGTGTCTCTCTGTCTTTCTGTGTGTGTGAGTGTTTGTGTATGTGTGTTAGTGTGTGTGTCTGTCTTTCTGTCTCTATGTGTCTGGATGTGTGTATTACTGTGTATGAGTGGGCGTTTGTGTATGTATGTGTATCTTTGTCCGATGCTGTGTGTGCGTGTGTATGTCTCTGTCTATGATTTGTGTGTGTGTGTGTGTGTGTGTGTGTGTGTGATTTCAGTTCTCTGTCATAAACCCTGCACAGAATTGACTATATCATAGCTTCACTAAGCAGATCCTCATTATATCTCTTGATTTGGATCTTTGTAAATAGATTTTCAGTGCTGCAGTGGCAGCACTAAAATAGATCTTTAAAAGAAGAATTAATGCTGATTGTTATACCTTTATCTCCAGTTACGTCACCTCACTGTTTACACGGGTATTTCAAAGCAGAGGGAGATGAGAATGAAAATTATTAGGCTCTACACAAACTTGTGGAGTTTTACTCTACCTGGTAATTAAGACAGTCGAAAAAAATAATTGGGATTACACATTATATGTACAAAAGTATAGGGACACCCGTACACTATACCTGCCAGATCTTTCATGACCTTCCATTCTATTGATTCATAGAATTATAACAGTTATAACAGCTTCCAGTTATCTAAAAGGGCTTTCCACAAGATATTGGAGTGAATTTGGGAATTTGTGCCCTTTCATTGAGAAGAGCATTTGTGGGGTCATTCACTAAAGGTATCCCAAATGTATATAATGCCTTATTGAACGTTGCTTTGTTCATTTGTGCTAAGGCAAAAATGGGCTTTCCCATTTTTGAACCAAATCAACTGAGAAAAACTGTAGTAAAGACTTTTTTTTTTTAATTCACATGGCCTGGCTGCATGCTACTGGTGTGCACAGAAGGTCACACTCTCCCCCTCCTTTAGACACACATACGCACACACATACTGACACAAAGTATGTGAAAAACAATTTTAATATAGTTGCATGTTCAGGTGGCATTCAGTTTCGCTTTTATGTGCTGTTTACTTTAAAACAGGGAGGATGGGGTTTTGCAAACTGATATGTATTGATACATTTAAGTAACAAAAATGAGAGGAAGTGAATAAATGAACACGTTGTTTACTTTTGTCCTCTGTTAAATTCATCTATATTTAAATTCCTTTCACTTTTTTCCTGTGGAATTTAATAGAAAATTTATTTACTATATAAGAGTTTTAAAAAGTAAATGATTGTTATTTAATCTTGTTATGAATAGAATGAAAAACTATCATCATTACAGCCCAGTTAAACAGTCATCAGAATGTGTGTGACTGCATTTTTATATGCCTATGTAGTAAAAACACAGTTCCTCTAATGTGCAAAATTAGTGAATCATGTGACAAATGGAGAAATCCTACCTAAAATACTTCGCCACAGGATGTGGAATAATTACATCCATCATACATTATAAATAGAACTGTAAACAGAAATCAGATCATTTATTAGTTCTTTTTAACCATTGGTGTTTTTTAACTATACACCTCTAGCTGCAGTTAATCTGCCGTGTCTTGCTCTTATTATGTCTCAACTGCTTTTGCTTGAATTCTAAGGTCGCATATCTCTCAAAATGTATTATTGGGCCTATGTGCACTATGTAACCAAATACCTTGACTGTGTTGTGCTGAAGATATGCTTGGATTATCAGACTACAGATATTCTCAAGAATTTCCTATATGTGACTTCTATACCCTTTACATCACAGCCCATTGCAGGAACAGAGGAGTTGTAAAAGCTAAACATGGTCGATTTTAAAAAGGCTGGGTCAAGACTGATATACATCCACAAAGTGCTGGCTATCCGTGAGACTAATCGAATTACTTGAGCTGCAGGGAAGGCAGCAGAAAGCCTGTCTCTGAATTACAAATATTACAGACTGAGCTCCTCTTAAGAGGGATAGACCTTTTATTGTTCACATACATTACCAAAAATGGAATGATGTCATTCTGGTGTGTTCTCATTTAGATAAGATAAGATAAGATAAGATAAGATTTAGTGGTTTATTGAGAAAATTAATGTTTACATTTACATTTAGTCATTAAGCAGACGCTTTTATCCAAAGCGACTTACAAATGAGAACCAGGACCTAATGTATAATGGCACAAGTTTGACATTAATTTTGCTCTCCCAGACGCATGTTTTAGCTCAGCATCATTAATTATGCTTTAGTACAATTTAAGCTGATTAGTGTATAAAATGAATCAGTGAAGACACATTGAAGTCCAGTGACATCCTACACCAACCGTAGGTGATAAAGAAGATGATGATGATGATATTGATAAAGGAGATTATGATAATAATAATAACAATTATTAAAATAATAATAATATAACAATTATTAAACAATAATAATAATAATAATAATAATAATAGGTAGGTGGCTTAATGGTTAGCACATTCACCTCTCAGTGCTGGGGATTCACGGTTCGAATCCCAATCTGGGTGGAGTTTCTGTGTTCTCTGCATGTCCACGCGTGTCCCACAGTCCAAAAACATGGATAAAGGTAAACTGAATGCTCCAAAATGCCCAATATAGAGTATGTCTGTGTGAGTGAGTGTGTGCCCAGCGATAGACTGTACTGGGTGTATCTGCCCAGCCGGCGAGATGTTCTCCCCTGGAATAGGTATGGGGAACCCTCCTTCTTCCCTAGTAGAGGATTAAGCAAAAGATAATGGATGGATGGATAATAATAATAATAATAATAATAATAATAATAATAATAATAATAATAATGTTAATAAAAAGTACATACTTTGTTAAAAGTCTATACTTGTTTCTTCAATGCTTAGGACCCTCACAAATTGAATTATGGATCATTTTCAGCTATGCAGTGACCCAGAAAGAGTCTGGATGTGTTGTGCTTATACACATGTATAGTTGTATTGTGGGGACCTTGACCATTATAGAACACAAAGTGTGTGGGGAGACAGATATATGTCTACATTTTTAGCATTTGTGTCTGTAAAATTAAATGATAGTTTTTACTCTTCTAGCACATCAGTGCACTAATTACTGGCAGTCCTGAGGTTTTCAGGAACCAAGAACCACTGTACATGATCTGAAAACACAGGTGGAAGTCATCTACAATAGCTATGCTAACTAACATCCGTAACCACACCCTATTTCCTCTTTTAACACACTGATAACACTGTGTTGTTCTGTTATCCTTTTCCTCTTTTTCCTCCATTCACTTGCCTGCATAGGCTATCTCTGGAAATTATGACCATCCTGTGTCGCTGTGAGAATATCGAAACGGCGGAGGGCGTCCCCCTGGATGTGACCGGGGTGGCTCAGGTAATGCAATTCAGTCCAGCAAAATAACAAATCCTGCCTCAGGTCCAAACAAGTCAGCTTTCAAAAAAAGCACAGGAGCAGGGCAGCTGGAAGCCAACGACATAGCAACCATATGGACAGGAAAAAAATCTGTTTCCTAATGTGTTTCTTTTCTTTTGGATAATCCAGGATATTCACTCTTGTGGTTGATTTTCTTTCTGCAGCAATCAGGAGAGACTTTCCACTTTGCACTTTCTGCTTTTGCTACGCCATGTGATGCAACTAATAATCCATCTCCAAGTGCACTGACCAGTTTCTGTAATAATGGTCTAAACAATAATCAGCAGGAATAATAATAAAATAATTAAATTGATTGAAAAATCCTTAAATCTAAAACCACATGTTTGTAAACGCTGTGTATATGTATAACCATAGGTGTTATAATTGTTAAGCCGTGTTACAGCTGAAGGTCAGTGCATTTGGATATCAGGAATGAATGATTGATGTCTTAACTCGAGATTTGTTTTTCTTTTTTTCGTGTCCCTTATATATCCATCATCTTTCTTTTCTTCTTCTGTAGACCATAAGCCCAATATTTTTTGGTTTCTGTTTTGCTTTCTTTGCATTTCCTACAGGATTACGCTAGAGATTATGACCCTGCAGCCCAAGTGTGAGGATGTTGAGACAGCCGAGGGGGTAGCTCTTACAGTCACTGGGGTGGCACAGGTAAATTTGGTGTACCTCCTTTTCAAACTTGTTTTCTCTCCGATGTCCCCCTGTGCTCACTTTACCCAGCCCCTACCCTGAACATTTTATTTTATCATTTCAGAACAAGCTGCTCAGTCTGGGATTCTGAATATGAATTAAACTTATCAGAATGAATGGTTGTTGAAGCAGTTAAAAATTATTGTTTTTTTTTTTTTTTTTTAATACACTGTATGGCCAAAAGTGTTCGAAACCTAAACATTACACTCACAGCAACTTTTAGGACATTCTTAGTTGGGTCCTTCCATTACAGCTATTACAAGTTTTTTTTCTTTTTTTCTGGGAAATCGTTCTATAAGACTTTAGAAAGGAGCATTTGTAAATACAGATGCCAAAGATCAACAAAACTGTCTAAGTCACAATTGCGGTTCTAGTTAATTTCAAAAGTGGGGGATGGGGTTGTCGTCAGGGCCAGACAATATGTATAGTCATGCTGGACCAGAAAAGGGCCTTCCTCATACTTTTGCCACATAATTGTAAGTATACTAATTGCAAAAATGCATGGATAGATGCCTGAATCTATACATCGGTAGAACTATGAAACCTGAATTTAGTTCCAAATTATTAAAAAATTGTGTAGTGCAAGTTAGTATGCAAAATTATGCCTTGTTAATTAGTCATAGGTGTGTTTTGAACATAATGTGCAGCAAACCAATCAGCATGTCACTTGCCATTCCCTTTAAGAGTCAGCTGGATTGCTATTTCAACTCTTAATTTTGTGTTGATTTTATTTTTTATTCTGTTTATTGTTCATGTTTGCATGGCTGCCAACTGGCACATGCCATGGGTTAGTGCACTGCTGCATTTTAAATGGCGGTGTACAATCCTGTTTTGACAATTCGTTGGCAAGATAGCAATGAATATCTAATTGTTGACGTATTTTTCTTTTCCAAGATGACTATGCACCAAAAAACCTGAACAAACCTCATTTCAAAACCACAAGCACCACTGCTTTTTAAACAATGCAGGCATAAGACATAAAAATAGGCTGTTGGCGAGGTGTAAGATAGCAATAAGCATTGACGTGCTGTGTGCAGGGTGTAAGATAGGGCCCTAAGGGTTAAAGGTTCAAATCACCAGAAGTTGGCAATGTGGGCCAGTGTTGGAATCTGAAACGTGGGCCTTACTCAGGGGCCCACATTAAGTTCTGTTTAGCTAACACATCTTTTTAGGGGACGTTTAAATAAATTGTTTAGTGAATAAAGCCAGTGCTAAGCAACAGCTAATATCCTGATAAAGTTTCTTATCAGTGGAATGTTTCACTTTGGGCCTGTTCAATCCTAGCTGTTGACACTTTGCTGATCTGACCACAAGTAGACAGCTCTAAGCCTTTATTGATGGCTTTTGACATGCATTTCAGGTGATCACTTGAATTTGGGTCTTACTTTGGATCTTATGAGAAAACATATGTTCACATTTGAAAATAATGAAAGCATGTTGTTATAATGAAAGCATTAATTCTTTACAAACCAAATAAATGTTAACTATTTAGGCATAATTAAGTCCATAATACTGTATACGAAAAATAAAAACAATGTAATGATTTTCATATCACGTGAACCCATATTTTAATTTCAAGAACATCAACAACATATCAGATCCTTGAACTGAAAACTGAAACATTAATAATTCATGAAAATATTATAATTTTTATCTGTTATTTCACAGTTCACAGACAGTGATTTCTGGAAGTTTTATTCATGTTTAACATCCCAGCTTTTTTTAAATTTGAATTGTAAATATTGTGATCATAGTTCTTAAGAGTGATGTCTGAACAATTGCTTTAATTCCCACTGAACCTTAGTTAACATACAGTAGCTACCTGTATGCATGCATGTTAAAACACAGCATGAAAATGCAACCTTTCCCCTGAACCCTGATTAAAAAGTAGATTGTTTGTTCAAGCTAATTGTGGACACAACATTAATTGCTTGAGGTTCACAAGTTTGACCTTGCTGCCAAAAAGTGACTTTTGTGACTACAGTGAACACATTGACTATTTTTTTCTATTGTCGTGCATTATTTGTTGATGTATTACACAACCCTACTTTAACTATGTCATACATACTAAGTCTCTGGTGGGTAAGTGATTAGTACATGTGCCTGTCAGTGCTGTGGATCGGGGTTTGAATCCCAATGTGGGTGGAGTTTCCATGTTCTCTCCATATCCACATGAGATTCCTCCAGGTTCACTGGTTTCCTCCCACAGTCCAAAAACATGGATTCAAGTTAAATTGGATGCTCTAACTTGCCAAAATATACAGTGTGTAAGTCTGTGCCCAGCGAAAGATTGCCAGCGCCCAAAACGCCCCCCCCCCCCCGACCCCAGTAGAGTATTAAGCAAAAGATAATGAATGAATGAAGGGCTTTGTACTCTTTTCTGAATATGTCCTTTTGTACATTTTAGTCTCATAATTACCAGTTCACGACATTAACGTTCTTTTTTAATACCACGAGACATGGGCATCAGCTAACAGTGCCAATAATCATGTTTTGTTGAAAAATAGTGTTCACAGTCTAAACTGGAGCAAAGGTTCTACTTAACAAATTTAGTTTTTATTTAACTATATTTGTGTTATATCCTTATGTATATGTTTCCCTTTATTTATCCCACGTTTTGTCTTGTCTGAGCATGTTGTCTGAGTTATCGTGAATGTTTGTACAGTGCTCATGGCGCCTGGTGGGGGCAGGGGATGGTTGATCGCACAGGTGCACTTTGCTGGCAGTTAAATGACTGATTTCCTGAGTTACAGTTAGGGATAGTGATCCCTCAACCATATGACAACAATAAATGTGGGTACCAGATTAGGTTCTATACATTTCTATAACTGCTGTGAACTAAAACAGGGTTGCATTGTTAAATACTTAGTATAGTGTTACTTACTGTAATTCCATAGTATTATTAAAATTTGATTCAGATTTATGAATACACTACTGGCATAAGTTTTAGAACACCCTGATTTTTCCTGTTATTTATTGGAAACATTGCACTCTGAAATGAAAGTATAGTACAAATAAAATCATGGAATCTGTAGACCAAATTGTGTTCTGTACTTTATACCTCACTAAGGTAGATATAACAGATATACCTTTGGCAGATATAACAGCTGAATGTGTGGCACTTGTAGGTTTTAGGCTTTGCTTTCACTCTTCGTTCAGTTCACCCCAAAACAGCTCGATGGGGTTGAGGTGTTGAGACTGTGCGTTACACTCCATGTTTATAAGCTTACCATATTGTTTTTTTTTTTCTGAGATAGTTCTAGCAGATCTCATCTTTTGGGTCATTATCTTGTTGTAGGATGAACCCCTGTCCAACTAGGTGCATTACACAATGCTGTGGAAACTGTTATGTTTCAGGGTGCCTCTCACTCTGTACAATTCTACGACCCTGGATCCAGCAAAACCTATTCAACAGTGTTGAAATTTCATTAGTTCATAATACCATCCATCCATTATCTTCTGCTTTATCCTATATTAGGGTCGTGGGGGAGGGGGGTTCCCCATGCCCATCCAGGGGAGAACATTTCGGGTGCTGGGCAGATGCACCCAGGACAGGGCGCCAATCTATCGCTGGGCACACACTCACTTACTCACACAGACATACTCAATTTGGAGAACTCAAAACTTTTCCCGGGAGGAAACCGGAGAACCCGGAGGAAACCCACGCGGACACGGGGAGACATTGGAAAATCCACCCAGATTGGGATTCGAACCGGGAATCCCTAGCGCTGAGAGGCGAATGTGCTAAGCCACTGTGCCGCCCTAGTTCATAATACCTTCTACAAAAATTAATCCACTACTATAATTAGTCCACTATAACATGCTTCTCATTAGAATAGAATTAAAATATTTGAATTGCAGTTAATAACTGGAAAAACTGGATTTTTAAAAACTTTTTACCAGTAGTGTGTACATAATAAATTTCTTAAGTTGGCCTCATTGGCCACATCACAAGAAAGACTACAGGAGCTGGTGTGTCACACTTAAAATGCTGCGAACTACATAATATTAATGCAGAGGTGATGGAGAACTTTAAAGACAAAGATATGGCAAAATAAGTCACAAGCTACTACTGATAAAAGCCTTGGTCTTGTTAGTAAGCACTGACCAAGCACATGCATGCACATTTCATCTCTACCTGTATTCAGAGCACTCGAGTTTACAAGGACAGCAAATGTGCCACTTCTTTAGTGGGTGATACAGCCCCAATCCAAAAACAAGAATCCTATGGATCACCATTTAATCATATTTCTATACTAGACCTTCAGCTATTGCATGGAAATATACTCAATATTATTTAGTCATTCCTATTAGAATTTTATTTCTTTGCATATTTATTTTATGTTTGTGTTTTAGTTTCTTGTTTTAATGGGTTTCAAAATATCAAATGTTGTTTTATATTTTCTATAATTTCTTCTGGGTTTATTTAATTATAGGCCTAAAATATATTTCATATTTCGTTTGGCCCATTCTGCAGCTTTATGTTTGGAGAATAATGATAACATTGTATTTTTCTCAACAGAACCTCGCAGTTAAATGATGGAGGATGAGAAGAATTTGAAACACATTTTTATCAGTATTTTTAATATGGCTTAATTAAAAATGTTAGAATTGCAATTGTATTTATTTGTAATATACAATATGTTGCCTAAAGTATGTGGACACCCCAAATAATAATTGTATTTATATTTAAATTTATAAATAGAGAATAATATACAAAAATTCTAGATTGGAGAGATCTGATTGGCCTGCACAGAGCTCTGACCAGGCTCATCAACAGTTAGCACCAAAAACAAAGGCACCCTAGAACAGAAAAAAAATAATTTGCAGTAATAGCACAAAACAATTTATTGCCATGTGTTTCTATTGTTTGCATTGAAACAACACAAAAAACAAAGGAAAATGTAAAATCTGATTTTCTTTTTAGACAGTACTCCAGAGATGGTCTGGGCAAAATTAGTGCTACCATTGAAAATACGACTGAAATCTATCTTTTTCTGTATTTAATAATGAGAAATTTCTAGAAGCTGCCTCTCGTCACAGATGTAAAGGCTTCTTTTTCTGAACCACTGATTTGAGATCTCGATACAAGGGTTTACTTGTTTGTTTGTTTGTTTGTGATATGCTATTTTTATTATCTTCATTTTACCTGTGGGCCGGTTTTTTATTCATGGAAGCTGAAAACAGAACTCCACACAGAAATAGTTTGGGTTCACACCCAGGACCATCTTGCTGTGAGGTAGAAGTGGTAACCACTGCACCCCCAGTTTTGCCCCTCTACAAGCATTCTATAGGGATCTGGACTTCTAGATGGACACTTCAGAATTCTCTTGTTTAGCCTTAAATGCTTTCTGGTTCTATTTGAAAGATTTTTTAGGGTCATTCTTCTGACAATAGTCAAATAGTCTTTAGATTTCATGATTCAGTCAGGCCAACCAAAAGCATTTGTGAACCTCCACCATGCTTGACCATGTTTCATTTTCTTTAAATGGTATGATTTGACTGTTTCAGGTGAATTTCGGCTTTTTATTGTCTGAGTCTACTGTGTGGTCCTGCAAGGTGCATGGAAGTTAATTACGGTTCTTTAGTTATCTTAGTTTAGAACAATCCCTAACTACAATCTTTCATCTGTGTTTCTTTTTCATACATGCTTAGAGACCTTAGCTACAATGTCTATGTTCAGTGTGGCACATAGACACATACAGTATATGGAGAAGACTTTATTTAAACTTTTAATATTACTGATCTGCCACTTAAAAAAGAAACATCAAATTATTAAGATGAAAATATTTATAATGGATTGAAAAAAGGGGTAAGTCCATTGCAGGAATTCTGTGTGGAAATGATATCAGAATGAACTTTGCTCTCGATAGTTTTTGTGTTGTTCTGGTGCAACCAAGAGAAATAAACATGTGATTACTAAATTATTTGTCATTACAATAGTGTTGTGTGCAGTGTGGTGCATTCTTTTATGAAAAAGTTATTATTTTTGGTCATGAGTGTAATCTTTTTGGGGTGCATTTGATTGCACTCCATGAGTATGCTGGGGGCACAGCATCAGCCACCAATCAAATTATTGTCATTTTTAGGTAATGTCTGGGTCTCCACCTGCTTTTAACCATACAGTAAATGAGACTGGTGTAACAGTTACATGAGTATTGTGCCAACTTCAGTTATAAATATACTTATTCTCTGAATGTTTTCTGAAGCATGGCTGAGCAAATTTTTTACATGTTCTCTAAGCACACAAATTATTTCATGGTCAAAGTTCACCGTGATCTGACAACAACTCCAGTCTAATAAATACCTAACTGGTCACTAATTGGAACCAAATGTGCTAACTGTGATATGGACCACAGTTAAGCTTAATTTAAGGTTAAGTTTAATCAGATCCAGTACCCTTTTTTCAGCTATCTTGTTACCTCTTATCCTCATCCCATTGCCATGTAGCAGTGCTAACCCAGTGTTCTTTGATTCTGGCTTTGGAACACCTTATGGCTGTGCCACTATAGTGGAAATATCCACTGTCACACAGCGGGACACAATGAGAACCAGAGCAAACGCACAGGCTTTATTAACAAAGTTTATTAACAAATTTAAATCACTTTAAATATTTTACAATTGGGGTCTCTGACACCAATGCCATACTCCGATAACTACTACCGCTACAGACAGGTGCGTTAATCGCATGTAATTATTGTCCACTGCCTACAGTTTGCAGACTGACCCAAACTGGGCATCCAACAGAAAGACACAGTCTGACAACCAAGCTGAAACCACCAGCTGAGACTTGAGCACAAGTGCAATTTTGTAGTATTCTAGTGTTTAGACTGCACCACTAAATACTCCTGTTTAAAATATTTTCAACATGACAGGTAGTAACGTGTTCCATATTCCCCAACACAGACTTAAGATTTATACCCAATTCTGAATTCATTTGAATTCCCAATTAAACATTGACAAGTCCAATCTATTTAACTGATTTATTAAAATCATTTAAGAAGGGTTCGTCACTGGACAAACAGTCCTGATGATTTCTTTTTGTGTATATTAAATTCCTTCTAAACTTTACAGAGGCATTTATTCGAACAAAAACATTGTACAAAATAGATTTTTATACTGTTACTTAAACTCAAATGCAATTTAATAGACCTCCTTGACACCTTTCACCTGTGTAGTACGCTATGTTTAAGCACAACCTGCTAATCATTACATCTTGATTCAGTTTACTTTTGCTAAAATGTGAAACAATTGAGTTGATCCCCTTTGTTCAGCCTTGTTTTGGAATATGTTTAAACACTGTAGAAATGTGTTTGTATTGGGGTTTCTATGCTGCCTGATGTCTTTCTGTGTACACTTTGCTCTCAGGTAAAAGTAATGACAGACCAGGAGCTCCTGTCTCTTGCCTGCGAGCAGTTTTTGGGGAAATCGGTGATAGAAATTAAAGGAGTCATCCTGCAGACACTGGAGGGGCATTTGCGCTCTATTCTTGGTATGCCTGACATGGTTATCTCTTTAAAAAAACTTCCTGACTTATCTACAGTTTAGATGTTGTTACATTGCTGAGTGACTCTCTGTACTGAACATGGCTGTCGCATGATCATATATGTCTGTATTTAAGTTAGACTGGTTAAAAAGGGTGAACATCTATCCATCCATTATCTTCCACTTTATCCTCTTTTAGGGTCGCAGGGGGTCTATTAGGGTCGCCTCATGCCCATCCAGGGGAGAACGTTTCGGGCGCTGGGCAGATACCCCCAGGACAGGGCACCAATCTATTGCTGGGCACACACTCACTCACACAGACACACTCTACATGGGGCAATTTGGAGAATTCAATTGACTTGATCCATGTTTTTGGACTGTGGGAGGAAACCGGAGAACCCGGAGGAAACCCACACAGACATGGGAACTCCACCCAGATTGGGATTTGAACCGGAAATCCCTAGCGCTGAGAGGCGAAAGTGCTAAACACTAAGCACCGTGCAGGGTGAACATTATATTCATTATAATGGTTTAAAAACAAATAGGTGACTAAAACATTTAAACTAGGTCATTAAAGGTACCAGAGGCACACTTTCTCTACCTTTACACACAGTGGCAATACTTTTATTAAGGATGACTGGAACTCAGGGCGGCACGGTGGCTTAGTGGTTAGCACGTTCGCCTCATAGCGCTCAGGATTCCAGGTTCGAATCGCAATCTGAGTGGATTTTCCATATTCTCCCTGTGCTCACATGGGTTTCCACCGGGTTCTCTGGTTTTCGGGTAAAATTGAAACTTAATTTAACAATTTAAAGTATAATGTTATAAATATTAAACAATGCCAAAGTAAGTATATCTGCAAAAACCTATGAAAAGGGCCTGCTTATCTGTGAGATCAGGGGTTTGTTTTGGCTGTTATTTACCTGGCTCAGCTCTGGTGGTCAGTTTATCGCCACACCGCAGTAAATAACACCAGATAACCCAGATTCTACAAACAATATTTATTGGAACTAAAAATACTGTCCCCAGTTGGATTCCCGGTCCATTAAAATACTATGGTGGAAGTGTCCTTGAGCAAGGCACCTAACCCCATATGCCCCCCAGGTGCTGTGTACAAGGCTGCCCATTGCTTTGGGCATGTGTGTGTACATGTGTGTGCTTCACTGCATAAATGGGTTAAATGTGGAGGATAATTTTTGTTTGTAAAGCACAGTGGGCAAAATAGATAATTAAAATAGTATTGCATCCAGCCACCAGAGGGCGTCAGATTGACTTCACAGTTTACCCTCTGCTGTTCAGTTAATTTTGTTTGGATATAGTCATTAGTATGTGTATACAGACTTTGTCAAAATATGAACAAAACAACAAAAATACTATATGACAGATTTAATTTAACATGTTTTGTTCAAAATGAAAAAACCCACAGTATTATAAAATCCATCTTCTAGCATTAAATGTTACAGCCTGTTTTTATTGGTCCCATGTCAAAACACAGTAAACAGAAACCTTTCATATTGTCTTGTCTTTTACTAGGCACCTTAACAGTGGAACAGATTTATCAGGACCGAGATCAGTTTGCCAGTCTGGTGAGAGAGGTGGCAGCTCCTGATGTGGGCAGAATGGGAATTGAGATCCTCAGCTTCACTATTAAGGTAAGATGCATCCATAATATTTGATTCTGACTAGATCTGACAAGTGTAAGCCCTCCAAAGATTTGTTAAATAAATTAACAAATACCGGTCGCTGGTTGAGCCGGTATCCCTATTTCAAACCTTTTTCTTTTACATGCCAGTTGCAGGTCCATATGTGGTGGTGTTTTATTTATAACTCCATGGGCGTAAATGCTGGTTGGTATGTCTTTGACTGCGGCAGTGCTTTATTTTGTGTTTTGGCGGTGTTAGTTTGTAACCAGATATAGCACATGTATAGCACCAGAACATCAAGCACATGCTTTGTTTGATTTTCACTTAAGGGGCATTGTTTATATCTACACTACTGCACACCATCCACTGTTCATTGCTTTGTTCATTCACTTTCACTCAGTTACCGATGTGGTCACAAATTTGCTACTTTACTACTGAATTAGAATCCATTTCTGCACATGCATTTTCACCATAAAAATACCAGTTAAGGAAGTTAAAGTATAATTATTATACCTCTCACTTTTGGAAGTGTATTTTATATACCTCATTTATACTCCCTCTGCGTACGGAAATGTGTGCGTGCGCTTCATGCGTTATAACAGTTACTGGCCACATACTTCTTTGCGTCAGCTCCGTTGATATGGTTGTTGAACACTACATCCATTAGAGGGCAGTTTAGAGTAAAAATCAAACATGGCGACGGCGGAGGAACTTCTGATTTTGTACATACTGCAAAAACGACAAAAAGGCAGCGTTCTAGACGGCGGTGGTCTGTGAGGCCACTGAACAGGTCGCGACATTTGGTGGAGAATTTTATTCACTTGTCCGCCCAATACTTTCGGATGTCTGCCAGGGCATTCGATAACTTGCTTTGCTTTGTCACAACTGTTTGTCCCTGTGCCCCGGCGAAGTAACATCATATAAATGATTAAAATTGCGCACACACTCGTATAACCGGTCTTCAAAAAGTTCCACCATGTTTTTCTTCTTCTTCGTGTACATATGGAAGTGGTCGCATCATGCACTGCCCCCACGGTTTCCAGTGGTATTGCTCCGTCCTGTCCGCATCCGCAAGCTTTCAGAAAACGTGCAAATTACGTACGAAATGAACGCAGAGTACGGACAAAAGGCTCCATCCGTATCCGTCTCCGTATTTAACGTTGAGCATAAATGAGCCTTTAGTCAGTCACCAATTGTGAAAGTTCTCCCACTTAAAAAGATGAGAGAGGCCTGTATTTGACATCATAGGCAGACCTCAACTATGAGAGAACAAAATGAGAAAAAGGTTCACAAGGTTGGCACACACCGTTGCTGGTATGTTGGCCCATTACTCCATGCAGATCTCCTCTAGGTGCAGTGATGTTTTAGGGCTGGTGGCTGGCAACACGGAATTTCAACTCCATTGAGATCTGAAGACTGGCTAGGCCACTCCAGGACCTTGAAATGCTTCTTACGAAGCCACTCCTTTGTTACCCTGGCAGTGTGCTAGGGATCATTGTCATGCTGAAAGACCCAGCCACTTTCATCTTCAATGCCCTTGCTGAAGGAAGGAGGTTTGCACTCAAAATCTCACAATACATGGCCCCATATATTCTTTCATGTATACGGACCAGTCGTCATTGGTCCCTTTGCAGAGAAACAGCCCCAAAACATGATGTTTCTTCACAGTTGGTATGGTGTTCTTTGGATGCAACTCAGTACTCACTCTCCTCCAAACACAACGAGGTGTGTTTGTACCAAACAGTTCTACTTTGGTTTCATCTGACCATAACACCTTCTCCCAATACTCTTCCAGAACATCCAAATACCCTCTACCAAACTTCAGATGTGCCTGGATATGTACTGACTTAAGCAGAGGGACAGATCTGGCACTGCAAGCTCTGAATCTCTGGTGGCGTAACACGCCGGTGTGTTACTGATGGTAGCCTTTGTAATGTTGGTCCCAGCTTTCTGCAGGTCATTCACTAGGACCCCCGTGTGGTTCTGGGATTTTTGCTCACCGTTCTTGTGATCATTTTGACCCCACGGGCTGAGATCTTGTGTGGAGCCCCTGATCGAGGGATATTAGCAGTGGTCTTATAAGGTCATCCATTTTCTGATTATTGCTCCCACAGTAGATTTCTTCACACCAAACTGCTTGCCTATTGCAGATTCAGTCTTCCCAGCCTGGTGCAGGTCTACAATTTTGTTACTGGTGTCCTTCGACAGCTCTTTGGTCTTCACCATAGTGGAGTTTGTTACTGTTATTGGTTACTGTTAACCAGTTCAAACAGTTCATTAATACAGGTAATGAGTGGAGAACAGAGAAGCCTCTTAAAGAAGAAGTTTCAGGTCTGTGACAGTCAGAAATCTTGCTTGTTTGTAGGTGACTAAATACTTATTTTCCACCATTGTTTGCAAATTAATTCTTTAAAAATCAGACAATGTGATTTTCTGATATTTTTTTCTCATTTTGTCTCTCATAGTTGAGGTCTATATGTGATGTCATTTAGAGACCTCTCTCAATCATTTAAGTTGGAGAACTTGCACAATTGGTGACTGACAAAATACTTTTTCCCCCACTGTAGCTGTGAAGGAGGAATCAACTCAATATCAATACCTATTCTGAATGAGATTTAAAAAAAAATCTCCTTTAGGTGTCCCAAAACTTTGTCCATGTAGTGGAAAGATAACCCCTAATATATGAAGCAAAGAGCCACAGAGAGCAAAACTAGGATATTTTTCTTGATCATAAGGGCCTCATTCATTATCTGTAAAGGTGGCGAAAAGCGAATACGTTTATTACAACTGACACATTTCTGACTGTGTTTGTAGGATGTCTATGATAAAGTGGACTACCTGAGTTCCCTGGGTAAGACGCAGACAGCAGCCGTGCAGAGAGATGCTGACATTGGAGTGGCTGAAGCTGAGAGAGATGCTGGAATCAAGGTGTGTGTGTGTGTGTGTGTGTCCATATGTGTGCATAAAACACGTATGATATTATTTAGCTAACTTTGGTCTTTACTTTTTTCAGGAAGCTGAGTGCAAGAAGGAGATGATGGACATCAAATTCTTGGCAGATACCAAAATGGCTGATTCCAAACGAGAACTAGAGATGCAGAAAGCTGCCTTTAACCAGGAAGTCAACACAAAGGTACAGACTTCGGGTTAACTGATAAGAGTTCATTGGGTTTTTAATATAAAACTGGAAAATATAATTTTAAGTATTACCTCACAGCATGGACAATGCTGTTGAATCATGGGTAAAAATGTTTTCATTCTATTTTACAAGCTCAAATAAAGCATTTAGAAGATGTTCTTCTTTAGAAGATCTTAGACCTTCATTAATTGAACAGGCTACTCAACTGTTCAAGCCCTCATCCTTTCCCGGATCAACTGCTGTAATGCATTGATTGCTGGTCTCCCAGCCTGCATGATCAAGTCTCTATAGCTGATCCAGAACTTTGCAGCTCATCTGGTGTTTAACCAACCCAAGAGAGCTCATGTAACTCCACTACTCTCATCTCTCTTCCTTTACTCACTGTAGCTGCCAGTAAGCAAAGGAATTTTATTTTCCTCTATTTTCCAAAAGTTCAACTGGTTCACTGAGCTTTAATAATGACAGTCATGTGGGGCCTCAATTTCACTGTGGTGTCAATTCTCAATAATTTCCCAGTTTTAAATGGTGGAATGTTCTGTCTATAATGCTGAGACATTCAGCACTTTCAAAAAGCAAGTCAAGACAGATTTCTTGCCCATGTACTTCAAAATCCATGGTAGGGAAAATTGAGATTTTGGTAAAAAGGAGGGCTAATGAAAAAGTGTTTATTTGAATAGGAAAGGTCAGTGAGGTTTGGTTAAATGGTTATAAAATCTGTGCATCCTTTTTTTCTTCTGTCTCCCTCAGAAAGCAGAGGCTCAGTTGGCTTACGAGCTGCAGGCTGCAAAAGAGCAGCAAAAAATCCGTCTGGAGGAGATTGAGATTGAAGTGGTTCAGAGGAAGAAACAGATTGTCATTGAGGAGAAAGAAATCGACCGAACTGAAAAAGAGCTGATTGCTACTGTGAAGCGACCTGCAGAGGCAGAGGCTTACAAAATGCAGCAGCTGGCAGAGGGACAAAAGTATGTACACAGAGATGGATGCAAAAAGACTGACTACATTATATAGATAAATGAACGTAAATAGCTCAAGGATTTGAGACAGAGCCCATTTGCTACAGTGTGGAGCTGTTTTTTTCATGTTCAAATTATGTATATGGCACTATTTACAACAATGCATCATCCCAAAACAGCTTTGCAATTTCATGAATTTGAAAACGCAAGGTAAAGTAACAGTGGAAAAGGAAATCCTCAATGTTGTGACCTGACATACATCTAACATTGTGTCATATTGAATCAGTAGATCTCTAATGAGATCTTATCAACAAGCCCACTGTCCTATACACCTTACCCCTGTGCCAGGTATCCATATAATCTCTGCCCTAGAACATAACTGGAGTTTCCTGCTATACCACAGAGAGCACTTAGTATGCAGAATCTGTCAAAGCACCACCTAATGAGTTGCAGTAACCCTGCACTAAGAACACCATGCAGTGAGCTGTGCCATTTTCAACTACTCATGGTTAAATACGGGGCAGAATATGGAATACACCACATACAAACACTCAAACAAGCTTAGGAATCAGAACCAAACATGCTATAGACAAATTTTCAGAAGTCTCACTTCTGTTATTTGATGTAAACATCATTTTAAGTTGTTTATGTTTATTTATTACAATGCTGCCACACAATTTGGTCTAACTAATCAAATGATAATTGATTGTAGGTGGAATGATCAGGCATCCACATGCTGCGAATCTCTCAGTGTCTGGCGATTCGATTTTATTCCATGATTCGATTCAGAAACAATTTTTCAGTTCAAATAGTCTTTAAAGTTTGTTTAAATTATGTGAT
The DNA here is from genome assembly GCA_019802505.1 of Corydoras sp. C115. Taxonomy (NCBI): domain Eukaryota; kingdom Metazoa; phylum Chordata; class Actinopteri; order Siluriformes; family Callichthyidae; genus Corydoras; species Corydoras sp. C115. The sequence continues at coordinate 709,170 of JAFMOC010000049.1, forward strand.
TGGCAAGATGAAACAACAATGTAAACAAATAGAACATTTATTTAAAACAATACTTTCAGGTTCCTTCCTGTATCAAATCTTTTTTCATCATTTTATATTTATACAAGAATAGGATTGCGCTAAATTAAAATGGGCAGTATTAGGTTAGCTTAGCTGCCTGGCTTTTTCTTACATAAAAAACATCTATCAATGAACAAATAATTCAAAATATATTAATACAAAAGTTTACCATAGTGCATTAGCCTTTAATCCAAACTAAAATACAGACTTTACAGTCATACAGAGTGCATTTATATTTTGCAAATCTTTAAAACTTAATATTATACATACTTCAGCCTTTTTAACTATATTGCACCACTATTCGCTACATTTTCAAAACTTAACCTTAAATATTAAATATGTTTTTCAACTTTTTAAATTCTTTTAGTTCAGGCTCCGCACATTTGTCGTATTTCAAGTATCTCAATTTCATTTTACACTTGTTGCAAACAGTTGTTCTCATGTTGAGCACTAAAACACTAAGCACTAAGAACACCATGCAGTGAGCTTTCCCAGACATTGTAGAATCCAAAGTGTGCCAAACACTGGCTTTTAACGACGACGGGGCGGGTTGAATCACGCTCTCCCCCTGCTCCATGCTTCCTGCTCCATGCTTGCAGACTCCATTCAGACAATGGGAGCTGGCTAACAAGCTTGCTGTACGGTGGCCGAGTGGATACGTAATGCGATGTGCAGTACGCTCGGGAGGGGGCGGCAAAAATTAAACTTAAATGAATTTTTTTAAATCGATTTTTGGGCATTTTGAATCGATTCAGAATCGCCAGGAATATGAATCTTTAATAGAATCTTTTTTTTCAGCACCCCTAATGCTTTTGGTCCTATAATGTATATTCTTTGTAAAATGACAATGCATCATGCTGTAGTACAACTTTTTAATTTGAATTAACTTTATTATGTATTCTGTACATACAAAGAATGTGATACACATAACAATATAAAAATAAACATATTTATACAGACTTTAGTTGATAACACAATCTAATATAGATCCAGACTTTAAAAGTCCATTCCTGTGTGGCAGAGTGAAGAAGGTCCTGACTGCACAAGCAGAGGCAGAGAAGATCAGAAAGATTGGAGAGGCTGAAGCTGCCTCTATTGAAGCAGTGGGTAAAGCTGAAGCAGAGAAGATGAGGATGAAAGCTGAAGCCTATCAGCAGTACGGAGAAGCAGCAAAAACTGCACTGGTTCTAGAGGCATTACCAAAGGTATGAAAAGACTGGTTTAAAATGTTTACATGAACAGAGATGTCCTGATACTTTGGTTGTTACTTTTTAACAGGAAGTTAATATAACTTTTAGAGGAAGGTTGATTAAGTACTAAATCTACTAAATAAGTTGTATCAGCAATTGCACATGTGCTTCTATCAGGTCCTTGCTGTAAAATTTTCTGGAATACGACCACTTATATAAATTTTGATATCGCGTCTTATTATCTTCTTACTTTTTAATTGATCCTCTGCTAGGGTGTTGGGGTGGGGGTGTCCCCATCCCCATCCCCATTCTCATCTGGGGTGAACATTTTGGGCATTGTGCAGATACACTCAAGACAGGGCGCCAATCCATTGTCAAACACACACACTCTCTCACACACACACACACACACACACTATATATATAGGGGCAATTTAGAGCAGGCAATTTACCTTAAATCCATGTTTTTGACCTAGGAGGAAACCGGATAGACTCAGGTAGAACATGGAAACTCCACCTTGATCAGCATTTGAACCTCTATCACCAGCACTGACCAAAGGCAAACGTGCTAACCACTTATCCACTGTGCCAGCTCATTTGAATTTCCACCATGTCTTATTTAAAAAGTTATTCTGTGATGCTGGAAGGGGTGAGGATGAGGATGAGGTTGCGGGGTGATGAGAGACAGATCAGATGATGAGATCAACAAATCATTGAGCCGTCTTTGTATAGATTGCTGGGAAGGTGGCGGCGCCTTTGGCCAGGACTAATGAGATCGTCATTCTGAGTGGTGATGGCAGCCGTGTCACCGGAGAAGTAAATCGTCTGTTGGCTGAGTTGCCGGTTACAGTCAACGCTCTCACAGGAGTTGACCTGTCAAAGGTAAAACAAATCTAATTTAAAAACATGTTCATACTATAGCTTTCTGTCTGTGTTTTCTGTATTTCTAAAAAAAATATATTTAATTATTAATGTAGGAATATAATATGTAATACTTTTTTACTTATATACACCATTATTATTAATATCCCATTTACATGAAAATAAATAATAATGCATTACAAAAATAAAAATAATGAGTGAATATGTGAATATGTTTCTCTGTGAATAAGTGAATATGTTTCTCTGTTTAAAGTGGTCAGGAAACTTTAATTCTATTTATTTACATATAATTTTTAAAAACTTTTTTACAGATGCCTTTGCTGCAGAAAATGACTGCTGCTTGAAGAACACATACACACACACACACACACACACACACACACACACACACACACACACACACACACACAATCTACCTTACCACCTCTTGGGCCTTTTTGACACATCAGTTTTAGTCACTGTTAAATGCCTTATTCATGGAATTTTCTATTCTGACTGAAGTTTCATTTTTTATTTTACTAGACATTTGTCCTTAATCTGATAGTGAGCTGTGTATATGGAATGTAGGCAGATTATATTTGTTATTTACATAAATGTTCATTAGTAGTTGTATAATAAACATCAGTTTGAGTAGTTCAGATTAGACCATCATTATCTAAAGAGCATTTATGAAAGATTTCCCCTCCAAGTTAACCTGTATTACAAGTGACTAAATAGTGGTTACAATTTATTAGCATTTAGAGTAAAATGTTTTATATGCTGACATTTCTACTTGTACATTCACTATTTGGCTAAAGTATTGAGACACTTTTAAACCACTGAATTCTGGCTTTTCATTAAGTCCAATTGCTATGAGTGTAAAATCAAGTACCTAGTTCTATATCTCAGCCCTTTGGTGGTCCATCGTGACTGTAACAGGGTCATATCACACCAGTAAAAAAGTGGATCTGTAATAGCTGTAGGTGCCCAATATCTTTGTCTATAAAGTGTACTACAGATACAGGGGCTTGGATTCTTCAGTAACAGATATTTTAGGGAAAAGATTGAATGTTTTTAAATAGGAATGTCCCAGTCCAGTCACTTAAAAGTAGACCTGAATCCAAAGTCAGTCTGAAAGAATATCTAGATTAGTAAATTCAATCAATCCAACACATTTTTAAGGCGAAATTATCAAAACAGCTGGTCAGAATTGTCTAATATATACAGAATACAGGATTTACCTGTTTATTATTTTTTATATTTTTGTTATATTTTAGAAAGAAACCTAAAAAGTTAGTTCTATGAGCCAAGTATACAGTATGTAAATTACTAAAACATAGTCAAAGGGCAATGAGTGAAACGAAGCCTCTGGCACAAAATAATGTTTCTGTAGGTAATGATATGGAATTTAAAATAATACAATCGCATAAAATCATGTTTAAAAGCCATATTCTAGACAGAACCATTTGTTATATGCAAGACAACTAGGTAACCTATGTGAGGTGAAATAATGTTAAATGGGACATTCATATTTTTCAACATGCCTTATTAGGACAATAGTCTGATGTGTATGTGAACTGTATGGTTAGGTGGGAAACAAAATCTGTTACATGCTACAGACAGATTTAACCCTCAGGACTACACACATTTACTGGTCAGTGTAGAATTATACAGTTTATCCTTTAGCATTTTACTTTGAGCTTCTTTCAGAAGTACAACATTCATAATCTGTGACCAATAACCAATATAGGTGGAATGACATGTATGTTTTTGATATCACGTGTAAGGATTGTTTATGAACATTGTGTAATAGCTGTAGCTCTGTGTGTTTTAGTAGCAGGTTCTAATTTTTAAAAACTCTTTTTTAGTTTAGAATTTATTACTTTTTTTTTGGTTTGTAATATGTTAAGTGTAAATGTTTCCATCCACAGTTTGTTGGTCAGGGAAAGAGAAAGGGTATGTTTAGAAAGCCTCTGTAGAAGTTTTTACTAAATGTGTTAACTGAAGGCTCAATTAGCCAAAGTTTCTTTAGCGAAAACTTTCAAATATTTTTAGATCAGTGTAGTGGTGAAGTGTGTATGCATATTGGCAATTTAATGTTAATTACAGTTGGATATAAGATTTTTAGAGATTAGAGAGAGTTTGAACATCAGATTAAGAAAGTCCATAGACCTGAAGAGGAGGAGATGCTCTTGTATGTGGAATTAGTCCCACTGATGGAATTGATTAGTTCTTGCTGTCATATTAAGCTGATGGAGGTGAAAATGGAAAACTAGTGTACTGAGCCTTAGCAAAAACGTCAGCTCAGAGTGTAGAGGACAAAGGTATACACATTTAGAAAGTAGTGTTGACTCTGATTTCATCCTCACTGTGATGTTGCTCAAAGTTTAATGGATGACTGACAGTCATGATATCTACATTTGTTCTGGTGTAAACTACATTATATATATATATATAAAAAAAAAACATTAAGTAATGCAGGTTCTCTCATCATTAACAACAGACATTCATGTGAAGACCCACATATTTTTTGAAAATTTTTGATCCTGCTATGCTGCACCAAGGTCACTCAAGTGCCCACTAGGTTTCATTATACCTATATTAAAAATGTTATTTTGCACCCCTTCAGGTTTGCTGGCTTGAGAACCTAGTTTAGGGTAAAAAGCATCGATTGATTAGGTTCTTGAAGTAAATCGAGAACAGAAACCGACACTATTGATTAGAACTACATGAACTGAATTTTTTTAATCTGGGAGCGGCACTGTGGCATAAGTGTTGGTCTGTTCATTTCACAGCAAGAATGTCTCAGGTTCGGTTCCCATTTGGGGTGAGTTATGGTCCGTGCACGAATCTGCATGTCTCCATGCCTGTGTGGAGAAATAGTTTCTCTCTGACTTCATCACATTTAACCATTACTGTTAGGAGATAGCCATTCAGTATGTCCAACTTTGTCGTTTAAATCCACAGCACTGTGTGAGCTTGTCAGAATTGCCCTGTTTTAATTATAGACTGTAAATGTGTAGATCCTTTATATATTAGAAACATTGTTCACAAGCTGAAAGAAATATCTACTTCAGTGTGGCCACACACAGCAATGATGATTCAGTGCTGACAATCGTAACATAAGCAGAGTGTGAAAAACTTCTGTTACATAATGTCCAGGCTCTGAAGTCACAGTGTAAAATGGACCATACTATGAATGGTTTCAGCCAAGGTTGTAACTTGCTGGATTTTTACTGCTTTCACTTCAGCCAGTACCACACCGAGGCTTCTGTAAACTTGAAAAACCTTGAAACCTTTTCTTTCTGTCCAGTAGCTGTTACATCATCCATTTATAAACAGAAATAATGCCAAAGATAGTGCAACACATTTCCTTTTTGCTGATTAAACATAAGTTGGTTTCTGCCGGTAACAAAACTTGAAGCCTTAGGCATTTGAACAACCTTCATTTTAATTATTACCATTATGTTGCTTAGACACACAGTACTAACACAGGACACAGTCTGTACCACACATAAGCAGAATTGGATGCTGCATGACCATGTAGCGCCATTCAGTAACTTCAAACTGATCCCTGATCAACTGTCGGTCACGTTTGATTTATTAGTAAGTTTAGAGATTGTGTTGCTCATGTTGAGGATGCAATGGTATTACCTACTGTACACTCATATAAAAGCTGCAATGTGCTAATGTATGTAAAAACTTGATTACTTATAAATAAACTCTTATGGCTGGCAGTGTGTGCATGTATTTTCTTAAATGGTATCATGTTATATTATGTACTAAATAATAAAACATATTTGTGGAAGACCCATAACTGACTCTACTCAGAAAGTTAAAACAGCTCACAGTGAAGATTTACAAGTTTGTATTTCAACAGGTGACTTAATCACTGTCCTGTTGCACTTTTGCCACTAGATGATGACAGAAGCAATGCTGCTGGAAGGTTTGGAGTTGGGCCAGTTCCAATTTGTTCCTGATCAGGAGAGAATCTCAGCTGAGTGCAGATTGATATAATTTATCATGTGAAGGGAGAAAAACAGTTGGAGAAACCAAACAAAAGGCCATATATTAGTGATCTTTAGGCAAACTATCGGGCGGCACGGTGGCTTAGTGGTTAGCACGTTCACCTCTCAGCGCTAGGGATTCCCGGTTCGAATCCCCATCTGGGTGGAATTTCCATGTTCTCCCCATGTCCACGTGGGTTTCCTCCGGGTTCTCTGGTTTCCTCCCACTGTCCAAAAACATGGATCAAGTCAATTTAATTCTCCAAATTACCCCATATAGAGTGTGATTGTGTGTGTGCCTGTGTGAGTGAGTGTGTGCCAGCAATAGATTCGCGCTGTCCTGGGTGTATCTGCCCAGCACCCAAAACGTCCATGACACCTTCAGGCAGCTGCATTCTGCTGAGCTGAGGTGACAGTGAGCGGGAATGAATGACTTTGGATCGGGTAAAGCTGTTGGGTGGTAATCTCCTGGTTACCAAGTTGGGGCTCCGCAGCTTTGTACTCAGCCCTGTGAAGGATGCCTGGTTTTAGGTGCTTTAAGCCTCATGCAAAGATGTAGAGATATATTGAAGAGTGGAGGAATTCATTTCATCAGCCCTGAAGAGATGCCCAAAGGCCACACACATAAGATATACATTTTTCCATTTTCTAACTCGGGTCAGAGTTTCTAACCTTGATCAGGGTTGTGGGGATGATAAGTCTAGCCCAATGCTCATGGAATAAAAGGCAAAGAAACACAGTGCAGTGCAGAGACACTAAGGGGTAATTTGGTATCCGTTCCAGCCAAAACCAAGTACACCAAAGTGTTTTTTTTTTTTTTTTTTGTGATAAAATAGGACAATTTAAATATTAATTTTAAAATCTAGCTTTTATTACATTGGTGTAAATTTGGAAACTAATACAATATCCCTCTGTATGTGAAGATTGCATGGTATAAAATATGTGCATACTCAAACTTCAGACACCCTACCTGTTGCAGTGTCTGTTACTGAGGAGATGTTTAAGCTCAAACTGATGGGAAATGGTTTGCCATCCATCCTCTCCCCACCCAAATCCAGCACCTTCATAGAATATAACTGCGAATATGAAGGGGTTATTACAGGGAGTAAAGGAATCCTTCCCCTCTGTTGTGCTAGATGGTTTTCACTGAGCTGGAGACTCTTTCATCCACCTCATTATCCAGCAGCTTTGCTAGTAAAGAAAATAACATGCTTTACAGTTTTTCTCAGTCGATTTGGTACATTTCTCACATCATGATTTACATTGGCATCACAACAAGTGCATTTCTCAAAACAGTTAGTGCAAACAGCAAAACTCAATGAAATACCTGCAAAAGCACATACTTCACTCAAAATTCTTTGTTTTTGCCTCAAAAGCAAATATTTAGGTCAATCAATTTGTCAGCGCCATCAAAATATCTTATCTTTGTGCCATTGCCTACGACAAGGCAGTCAAACTACTTAGTCATGTTGTCAGTGCAACAGTGAAGACTGTAAGCATATTCTGATGGAAACAAGAACGCTGCACATTCGGTGGCATATCAATTGAAACAATCCAGGTCACACATAAATACAAACTTACAGAACACAAAAGTTACACATGACTGTATGTGGGAGATGGACAGCAAGAAATTGGACTGGAATCAAATTTAGAGTAATATTCTTTACTGTATTATTTTCTAACAGCACTGCAATCTGTTGACAAAAAATCTAATTGATGTTCAGGAACGACACAACTGTTTCCCTCCACTACATGGAAAAAAGGAAAAACTACAAAATTAGAAACTTACTCTGAATACTCAAAACAACTTAAGGAATTACTGTAGTGCTTTCTTTTCTATTCATCCTGATGCTCCTCTCTGTTGGGCCACATGTTTTCATCCACATCACACTCGATAGCTTCCCTTGCAATGCACCTTGGAAAGAATCTTCTAGAGTGTCTAATCCAGCCTTTGCAGGCATCTGCTGTGATATCCTCACAAGCTGCATCCATAGCAGTTAGCAGGTTCATCTGGACGTGTGGCTGGTGATCGTATACCTTCCATCTCCAGGCTGAGAAGAACTCCTCAATAGGGTTCAGAAATGGGGAATAGGGTGGGAGGAACTCCATCAGCATTCTATGATGAGTGGCAAACCATTGCCTGATGGTGTTAGCGTGGTGAAAACTCACATTATCCCAAATGATCACATATTTGGGCAAATCCTCTTGCACCACACCTCTCTCATTATCAGGGATGAGATCCCTATAGAGGGTGTCCAAGAATGTGATGAGATGCTGTGTGCTATAGGGCCCTATAATGGGAATATGTGCAAGCACGCCATTCTCTGACATAGCCGCACACATCGTGATTTTTCCTCCTCGTTGGCCTGGCACATCAATGGTAGCCCTTATACTATATATACTCCCTGTTATGTTGTATATATAAGGTTTGCCAATTACAGGTTCATGAGATGCACCTCTGACCTATGTTTGAGACCACTTGATGATGTAAATGTTCACAAATTCCCTTAACAGAAAGCCAAGATTCACCTAAGAACAATTTAATCAATTTAGGACAAATTACCAAAATTTAACATAAAAGTTTTTTAAAAAAGTGTAAAACAAATGTACAAATTATGCCTAAGAGATTATGACAACATGTTCAGCACTTTTGCATATAATGACCTAGGCGATGACATAAGACCTAAATGTTTTGGAGTGTAAGACAATTCAACAGACAATCAGTACAACACATTTTGATAAACATGACATAAGCAACAGATAATGTAAAAAACAACAGACAATTGTCTATGACCATTTGCAAAAATGTACAAAAGCATTTGCAAAATGTGAAACACAATGATAAATACAATTATGATGTGCACAAGTGACAAGGAGATGTGGAGATTGAATGAACAATTTTGAGAATTTCAATTCTGATCTGAAAAATGAACCAAATCGACTGAGAAAAACTGTAAAAAAACAGATCAAAATGTGTAATTATACTGTATATATCAGGATGAAGGGTGTTCAATAGCAGTTCATTCTTTTTTATTATTATATGCATTAACAGTCACAGATGTCCACTATTTGTGGATGATGACATGCAAATTTTAAAGTGAATACCTTGCTTTGGTCTATTGTTCTGGTGCTGTACTGAGACTAATCTGTGCATAGACTTTTCTCTATGAAAAGTACATAAAAGAACATAAAAGAACCACAGGTCAAGAACATGTCGAGGTTGACTTCCTATTTTTAAATTAGTCTGCCAATAAAACATGTCTATCACCTTTTCCTGTTTAGTCGATTGTCACGAAAAGCTTTTGCAAAAGGATTGTTGTTGATCTGGTAAAGGAAAGCCAGAAGAGCAGCCTTCAGCAAACCCATCTGTCACCACCTTCACACTAATTAATGCAGGCTTACTAATGCAAACCATCGAACAAAACAAGCTGAAACAGTTCAGTTAACACTTGCTGACACTTATGGACAGACCAGTGTGTCACAGTTCAGCAAAAATCACAACTAAACACATTTCTTGTACAGTATATACAATATATATACATGTATATATGTCAATGTGTGTGTGTGTTTAAATATAAATCATGAGATCCTTCAATAATATTTACATTACCACAATCAATTTAATCATAATAAATAACACTGATTCAGGGTCTCAGTTGTTCTGACAGTTGCCATGATTGTTCATTCCAAATGGGCTTATTTGAATATGTATGCAATGCACTGATGACAGTGTATTTTTAAGGTCACTTCTGTAATATTTTAAAGTCTTTCAAATTGCTTACCAACAAGATAGTTTCCCTATTGTTTTTTTCTATATGGCCAGTAGAGGTCATTGTTGCAATAATACAAAATAAATTCTTTCAGTGTGAAATTGAACCTCAAGCCATTTTTTTATTTACTTGAATCTTTCATTAACAGATATAAAGAGTTAAATTACATTTATGAAACATAAACACATTTTGAAATTGATGCAACTCCCTTAAAGAAATTGGGACATGAGTATAAAAAGGAGCATCCGCCAAAATAATTTGTAAAGCAAGGTTAAGTCGTGTTTTACCACATTGGGACATTCATCCATCCATCCATTATCTTCCGCTTTATCCTCTATTAGGGTCGCGGTGGGGTTCCCCATGCCCATCCAGGGGAGAACGTTTCGGGTGCCGGGCAGATACACCCAGAACAGGGCGCCAATCTATCGCTGGGCACACACTCACTCACACAGACATGGACACAAACACACTCTATATGGGGCAATTTGGAGAATTCAATTGACCTTCAGGCGGCACGGTGGCTTTGTGGTTAGCACATTCGCCTCTCGGTGCTAGGGATTCCCGGTTCGAATCCCCATCTGGGTGGAGTTTCCATGTTCTCCCCGTGTCCGCGTGGGTTTCCTCCGGGTTCTCCGGTTTCCTCCCACAGTCCAAAAACATGGATGAAGTCAATTGAATTCTCCAAATTGCCCCATATAGAGCGTGTCTGTGTCTGTGTGAGTGAGTGTGTGCCCAGCGATGGATTGGTGCCCTGTCCTGGGTCTATCTGCCCGGCGCCCGAGACGTTCTCCCCTGGATAGGCATGGGGAACCCCACCGCGACCCTAATAGGGGATAAAGCGGAAGATAATGGATGGAAGAATGAATTGACCTTCATTCATGTTTTTGGATTGTGGGAGGAAACCGGAGAACCCGAAGGAAGCCCACATGGACACAGGGAGAACATGGAAACTCCACCCTGATTGGGATTCCCCAGCGCTGAGAGGCGAACGTGCTAACCACTAAGCCCTGAGTTCCAGTCATTCTTAATAAAAGTTTTGCCACTTAAATGAAGAGAAAATGTGCCTCTGGTAGCTTTAATGACCTAGTTTAAATGTTTTAGTCACCTATTTGTTTTTAAACCATTTTAATGAATGTGCTAACCAATAAGTCACCGTGCCACCCCATATTGGGACAAACTTTTTGAAATAATTATCAGTCAGTTCATAGATAATATTTCACAGAGCAAGATTAAAAAGAATTTATATTTCTCAGCATTGACAAGTCCATCCATCCATCCATTTTCTTCAGCTTTATCATCTAATAGGGTTGTGGGGGGTTTCCCATGCCCATCCAGGGAAGAACGTTTCGGGTGCTGGGCAGATTCATCCTGTACAGGGTGCCAATCCATCACTGGGCACACACTCACTCACACAGACACACTCTATATGGCAATTTTGGAGAGTTTAATTGACCTTCAATCCATGTTTTTGGACTGTGGGAGGAAACCGGAGAACCCAGAGGAAATCCACGCGTACTTAAGGAGAACATGGAAACTCCACCCAGATTGGGATTCGAACCGGGAATCCCTAGTGCTGAGAGGCGACAAGTCATAAATCATAAAAAGTCATGTCATAAAAAGTGTAAACACTGTATCTACACTGAACTCTCAGATGAAATATGCTTAAGAAAACATTATGCTATCATAATGAATATACTTTAGCTCAGCAGTACTTCATACAATCTGCTACTGCATTAAGAAACTATATACATAGAATAAGAGAACCAAATGATAATTCTGAGCAGAAAAGGCAATCAACTGAGATTAACAGAATGACAGTGGAAATGTGTTCTGTGGTGAGTAAAGTACTTCAGTACATCAGTGCTAATGGCATGTATATATAGAACCAAGCACTTGGTCATGCATTTTGGAAAAGTCATGTGGTCCAGGTAACATTTCTTGTTTCTGTTGTGTTGCAGAATCAAAATAAAAAAAAATATTGTATTTGACAAATAGAATTAAGAATTAAAAATGCTGAAAGTGTTAAAAATCTATGACAGTTTCACATTCATTAACAAATTACAGAATAAACTTTTCAGCAAACCCCTTTTACAAATATTTCACAGATACCACTAATTGAATGTACTGTCATGGCCAAAAGTTTTGAGAATGATACAAATATTATTTTTTACAAAGTCTACTGCTTCAGTTTTTATAATGGCAGTTTGCATATACTCCAGAATGTTATAAAGAGTGATCAGTTTAACAGAAATTAATTGCAAAGTCAATATTTGCCTAGAAAATGAATTTTATCCCCCAAAACACATTTCAACTCTATTGCAGCCCTGCCTTAAAAGGACCAGCTAACATCATTTCAGTGATTGCTCCATTAACACAGGTGTGGGTGTTGATGAGGACAGGGCTGCAGATCAATCTGTCATGATTAAGTAAGAATGACACCACTGGACACTTTAAAAGGAGGCTGGTGCTTGGCATCATTGTTTCTCTTCTGTTAACCATGGTTATCTCTAAAGAAACATGTGCAGTCATCATTGCACTGCACAAAAATGGCCTAACAGGGAAGAGTATCGCAGCTAGAAAGATTGCACCTCAGTCAACAATCTATCGCATCATCAAGAACTTCAAGGAGAGAGGTTCCATTGTTGCCAAAAAGTCTTCAGGACGCCCAAGAAAGACCAGCAAGTGCCAGGACCATCTCTTAAAAGTGTTTCAGCTGTGGGATCGGGCTACCAGCAGTGCAGAGCTTGCTCAGGAATGGCAGCAGGCAGGTGTGAGTGCATCTGCGCACACTGTGAGGCGGAGACTCTTGGAGCAAGGCCTGGTCTCAAGGACGGCAGCAAAGAAGCCAGTTCTCTCCAGAAAAAAACATCAGGGACAGACTGAAATACTGCAAAAGGTACAGGGAGTGGACTGCTGAGGACTGGGGTAAAGTCATTTTCTCTGATGAATCCCCTTTCCGATTGTTTCGGACATCGGGAAAACAGCTTATTTGGAGAAGACGAGGTGAGCGCTACCACCAGTCTTGTCTCATGCCAACTGTAAAGCATCCTGAAATCATTCATGTGTGGGGTTGCTTCTCAGCCAATGGAATCGGCTCTCTCACAGTCTTGCTTAAAAACACAGCCATGAATAAAGAAAGGTACCAGAATGTCCTCCGAAAGCAACTTCTCCCAACCATCCAAGAGCAGTTTGGTGATCAACAATGCCTTTTCCAGCATGATGGAGCACGTCGCCATAAAGCAAAGGTGATAACTACATGGCTCAGGGAACAAAACATAGAGATTTTGGGTCCATGATCTGGAAACTCCCCAGATCTTAATCCCATTGAGAACTTGTGGTCAATCATCAAGAGACGGGTGGACAAACAAAAACCTACACATTCTGACAAAATGCAAGCATTGATTGTGCAAGAATGGACTGCTATCAGTCAGCATTTGGTCAAGAAGTTGATTGAGAGCATGCCAGGGAGAATTGCAGAGGTCCTGAAGAAGAAGGGTCAACACTGCAAATATTGACTTGCTGCATTAACTCATTCTAATTGTCAATAAAAGCTTTTGTTACTCATAATTTGATTGCATTTATATTTATGTATGTGATAAAAACATCTGACAAACACACACAAAAACCAGAGGGCAGCAGATCATGTGAAAATATAATATTTGTGTCATTCTCAAAACTGCCTGAGTTCACCTTTTGGGTTTGGTAGGCTGTAAATGCTATGAAGTCTGCCTCAGGGAAGATAAATCTCAGGTGTCCCCCTGTACAGAGGTCGGAAGCCTGTTAAATGTGGAGAAGTGGTTGGTACTTCTGCATTGATTGAAGCACCACCTGGTTATCAACAGCATGGCATAGAAAAAAAACAGAAGTCAAAAGTTTTACAGCTAGACATGTCTCTGTCGTATGCTACAGTAATTTAAGTACACAGTTTTTCAAGGATTCAAGGATTTGCAGACTTATCATTAGGTTTTAATGCTAATAATAACATCAAAATAAGGAAATATGTAATGTTAGTTATTTTGACTGTTTACCTGCTGGCTTTTTTATACATGTAGATAAATATACATTTACATTACATTAAGTCATTTAGCAGATGCTTTTATTAGGGGTGAGCTGCAATATTCGCTGATTCGACGATTTGATTCGGAGAACCATAGTCGACTATGAACCTCATAGTCGAATGTACCATTTTGATCACATGGGGGCGCCCATGGCTGCTGCTAAGCATTAGTTTTTACATGAAATGTCTTTGTTTTCGTTATATGTATAGCCTTTTGTCAAATAAAATCATCCTGTCACAAATGTCCATCTTTCACCGGAGATGAGTGGCTCCGCGGGGAAATCGCGAACGCCGCTCGCGCATGAGCGTCTCCCGGGATCCGGCTACGCGTAAGCCACAGCGTCAGCTGGTCTAAACAGAGGGAGACGCTCCCACGAGTGCGACCTGCGCGGAACGAATGCGCAGCAACACACCGTGGCAGAAATGCTGATGGAGAAAAACTGAAACACCGGGATAAAATCCAAAACTAGAATTTATTAAAAAAGTGGTGCCGAAGCACCAACAGAAAGGAGGTAAACGAACAAAGCAACATCGGGTAAGGTAAGCACAAATTAAAGACGTGCACTAACCCAACCAATCACCCAAGTGAGATAATCAGAAACCAAACGAGGGACAGGTGCCGCAGGTGATTGTTACACATCCTAATTTCTGTTAATATATATATATTTTTAATGATGTGTGCGCTTTAACCCATTTACGGTGCTCTAGAAAAACATGTAAAATATAAAAAAAAATCTTTAAAAAAAAAGCGCCATCTTGTGGTGAAATTTTAACTGATTCGACTATCAGTCGACTATAGGGAAAATCTGACGAATCAGATTCGACTATGAAAAACTTTAGTTGAATATAGCCCTAGCTTTTATCCAAAACGGCTTACAAATGAGAACATTACAAGTCAGAAGTTATGGAGAAAACCAGTTACACTGTAGACTTACTAAACCTGATCGTTATCTGATCCTGCCCCCCCCCCCCCCCCCACACACACATATTTTTTCCCCCTACAACAGGTATTTGTTAAAAAGATGCGTCTTTAGTAGTTTCTTAAAAACGCCTGGTGACTCTGTCTTACGAACAGGATTGATAGGATCGTTCCACCATTTTGCAGTGGTGAACGCCACGGAGTGAGAATTACCTCCTTGGTGAGGTGGAATCATCAGACGACATTCATCACTGGAGCGAAGTGAACGAGACGGAGTGTATTTTGAAAAGATAGTGGAGGGGGAAGATCCAGAAATGGTTCTGTAGGCCAGAGTCAGTGACTTGTACTGAATGCGAGTAGCTTCAGGGAGCCAATGGAGAGAAATGAGTAGGAATATTATATTATAGGAAATTTGGGATTTGGGCTCATTTTTACTGGTCTTGGAATATGTGATTTAGTCATTGAGCTATTGCTTCATTAAAATTATTATGAAATGTCGATCAACACAAATTTCCTGCTACAAAGAACATAAATAAGTAGAGGCCTATAGGGTAACAAAGCCTTTGAGGGTGATTTCTGATCAAACTGCTTCTGTGAGTGATAGAAAAAAATAGAGTAAAACCTGTTTGACCTACAAAAACCTACAGGTCATTAAAAGCTGGAGTGGGGGTGCACTGTTTTAACACCCAACCACTTTTATTACTGTTGACACACCTCAAGAACATAGTGTAAGAAAAACAGCCTAAAATGTTATAGAACATAGGTAATGTTATAAATAATTTTGCAAAGAATATTAAGAAATCTATCCCATTAATATTAAAAACCTGGCTACAGAACACATTTATATGTTTTAGCATCTTTATTCTGATAATGTACAACATATATAACAATTAATTTCAAATTTCTACAGAGCCATGTACTATTTTATTATCCAACCATCCATTTTCTTCAGCTTAATCCTATCCTAGGCTCCCGGGTTTTCTCTTTTTAAAATAATATTTACTGATATGGTCATAACACCATTGTATGTATCTCCTCAACAGGACTTTGGAATTAAGATCGTTGTTAGTTTGTGAAAGGAGATGGGGTTCTCTCTAAATGCAGGGGAGCCTGGATGGATAAAGAATTGGTTTGGCATATGAGGTTCAGATGCCCCGCTTGTCTCCCAGTGGTCTCTGTTCCACGGCTTAGTTGCAAGTTTTAAACACACCCAGTAATTTATTGGATTGCTAAACTAAAATTATTTTATTCTTGCACACATCAATAAAAAACAGACGCTTTGGAAGTTTTTACACACCTTGGGCAATGAAAGGGAAGATAATTAAGGAACATCTACTGTATTGCATGTACAATAAAAAAAGAAAAAAGATAAGGTAATAACATTAGAAAAATATCTGTGATTTGAATTTTTTTGTAAAGGTCACATATGTGAAGTTTTGGCAACTACACAGCAAATTTCCTGGCTGTTCATTGTTGATCTGCTGTACATTCACCCTATACAAAAAAAAGACTTCAAATTTATCCATGACTGCAGCAACTGATCAGCTGTGCATTAGTATGTATTTAGAAATATTTATTTTTAATGATTTTGACTGTGGCGTGGTTGCTGGTGCCAAGACACTGGTATGAGTTCCTAAAACCTCTGGGATTTTATTTGCGAATGAAAAGAGAGTGTTCATCAAAATGCAGCAGCATCAACAGCAACATCATCATAGCAGCTGTTCTGAACATGATAATGATTTGTTGTTTTTAGAGGTCAATAAATACTGTCCTTAAAATACTAAAGTTTTGGTTTTCGTGCAAAAATGTAACAGGTAGATGTGTATAAGCATAATAAAAAAGTCATAATATATTCTACATATGTACAAACACACTGGAAGATGCAGTTTAGGAATGTTTTAAAGAAAATTTGTGGTCTTCATTTGAAAACATTATAAAAAAAAAAATTTAAACAAAGTGCAGCACTGCAATAGATCATGTGCGTGCTTGCATTTGTGTGTGTGTGTGTGTGTGTGCGCGCATGTGTGTATTTGCACGTTCACACTGAAGGGAAGGTCTGGGAGTTACCTTGTACTTGTGATTATCAAACGGCACCATGTCCATCACGAGCACATATTTAGACTTTGGGGTTCAGCCCAATCACTGTGACTCTGCAGCTTGGAAACATTTGTCTGAAAAAAAAATGCAGCAAAGTCAAAAAACACAACGACAATGTAACTGAAGTCAAGAAATTCCCATATTAGAAGTTAAGCATTGAGCATTTTTGGGATGAATTACTGAACAACATAATTTAAATAAATATCATGTCATAATCCCTGCATCTGCAATATGTTTGACCCTAGTGTCAGAGTACTAGTGAATAAACATACCTAGCTGCAGCATAAAACATATTCTATGTTTAAATTTAGAACCTGCATTATTTAGGTTGGAAATGTTGACTCGTCTGAAGCAGAAACACACATACAGCACAAACATATAAATGCCTTGCATAGGGTGCTACAGAGGCACAGTGGTTAGCCCTGTCACCTCACAACAAGATGGTTTTGATTTCTGTACACAGTGGACCTTTATGTATGTCTTATATGAACATTTATTTTATATTAATGTTGCGGGGGGGTTTTCATGCCCTTCCAGGGGAGAACATTTTGGACACTGGGCGGATAAACCTACACTACAGCCAATTTTCCTTGAATACATGCTTTCTGGGCTAACCACTACACCATGCATATTTTTTTGCATATTAAGGGCCAATTAAGTTGTTTCATGTGTGTGTGTGTGTGGAAGTAAAAACAGTGGTGTGCCTTCCAACTTCAAAACTTTTAATTTTCCTACATGACTATACCATGGCATACTTAATAATTGCTAACATGATTTAATAAGTTTGCTCCAATTAAACTCTGTAGTCCCTTCAGAGCCCTAAATTAAGTTCCACTGACAATTTCTAATTTGAGCCTTTGTACTAATTTCATACATTTAAAAGACTAGACTTAATATCTCACTGATAAAGTGAGAGAGATGTCTTCAGACTCAAATGTTCAGTTTCTTTTAATACTACATTGCTAGGTGGAGATATTAAACACATACATTTAGCAACAACAAATAACATTAGTGCTAACATAAGGGCAAAGGAAATAGACACAGGACTGTTTTTGTAACATGGATTTAGTTCACTTTATGCTTTGTGCAAAAGAATTTTTAAGCTGAGGTACAGCGAGCTGGGATGATGAAAGTGAGTCATCAGGTCATAGGTTTTGTGTCAGAGTTACCTTCACTGTCCTGAACTAAAGAGGCCTGCCTCCCTTGCTACTTCTTACCATAGCTTGTAAACCAGTGATGAATTGTAGGTATCATCCCCTCACATGGTTTTGTTTGCCAGCAAAATACCTGTGTGTGGCACTTGGAGCTAGCACATGAGTGATTTAAGAGATGGATGAGGACCAGCACATACCACTGCAAAGGTGAGAACATCTGAGCAAACAAAGGTACTACCTCTATCCAAAGACCTGCTGCAACCCACATTAGACATATAATATATATAACTCCACATATTATAGTCTTAGATTTTTAAATGGCTTTGGGGCAGAACATATTTCTGCCCTTGTGGTCAACATCTTTTACCAGAAGTGACAGTTCCTCCAACAGTCCAAAAACATGGAGAATTTGATGCTCTAAATTGCCCCAATATATAGTGTGTGTGTGTGCAGAGTGATAGATTGACGCCCTGTCCTGGGGGTATCTTCCCAGTGCCCGAAGCATTCTTCCCTAAATGTTTATGGGCAACTCTGGTCCCCAGAATAGGATTAATCGGAAAATAATGAATGCATGAATGAATATTAACCAAAAAATGTCATGATGGGTTTTCACTGTATGTTTCCAAACACATAACAGTGAGTTAACTGGAGATTAAACATTGTTTTAGCTATTGAGGGTGTATGCATCATTGCACTTGTAGCCGTCCCAAATAAATGAGAAGACTGCATCAGGAAGAGCATCTGCTGTAAAACGGTGCCAAATCAAATATGCAGATCTTTCCACTGTGGCAAGCCTTAATTAGAACAGCCAAAAAACAAGAGGAATGAATAATACTATTTTGGTGTGGCATAAAGCCATGTGTTCACATAGCCATGAATTTTATCACACTGAGTCTAAATCCTACAAGTATTACTTATTCAAATATAAGCCAAATAAAACAAGAAAAATGAAAAGCATGTGAACTCTCTGAAATAAACTGAATCATTCATTACAAGCACTCACTTCATGCACAGCTATAAGTTTTACAGCTTTATTTATCTGTGCTTTATGACAGGTAGGTAAAAATACAGAAAAACTGTCCTAAATTAATACTTTACTTATGCTTGTTAAACGTCTACCGATTAAACAAAGAAGATAAGAAAGTGTAGCGCCAGTAATGCCATGTTCTGGTGGAGCTCTGATAGAACTGCATTCTACTTATCAGTCTGTTCCATATCTGTCCATCCTCACTCACCACACCCAAACTGGGAGTCTGAATGTGTCATGACTAACCAGGGTCAGCATTGATGACTAAATTATGTACAAAAAAATAAAGTGGGGAACTGGACTTTAAGCAAATCAAGAATCTATTAAAGGCACAATGAGAAGAAATGCTGAGTAGCAAAGGGCCTTGTGGCTTTAGAGGAATCATAATGTCCCTAATACACTCTAAATAAACCCAGTTTACTCTTCGTTACCTAAAAGCTGGTTATAATGCATTTTATTTACAAGCAATAAAAATGGGTGGAATTCTGCCTTTGAAATACTGTTTGATTTATGAAAAGACTATATTTATTTGTCATCATCAGGAAAGTCTAAATATGTAGAGAACTATAGCAGAAAAGGATTTTAACACAGACTTCAATAAATATCTATTCTATCAGCTGGACCTCTTATTTAGCATGAGTGAGCTACATCGGAAAAATGTATTTTAGCGACTAAAATACAGTCTCATATTTTAGCGACTATTTACAATTTTAGATGGGGTGCCATATATAGGTGTGGCCTGTCTTCATACGGGGAAACTAGACTCCTGAGGAACTGTTTGCTGCCTGATAGAGGTGAGGATTGGGATTGGTTGAAAGGCATGAAAGGAGAGGTCAGATAAGAGTGAGACGACCCTCGCATCGTCATTGTATGCAAATGAGTGAGGGCCATTAAAACTCTGAGGGAAGGGGCATTTCAGAGTAGATTACAACGGAGCCACCAAGCCTGCAGACAACTCGTAAGAAAAGAGAGGTGACGGGGAAGGTGTCGAGCACATGTCATCTCACTTCCCATCAACAATTTCTTCAAGAGAAACCAAGACAAGGCAACTTTAAGGTGAGCAGGACTATTTGAAATGTGTCAGTTCTGACAGGGAACTAGGCTTCAGCTGTGCACTGTCAAATTTTGGAAGGCTTAATTGTTCAAATGTCAAACCAAGGGGCAAAAAAAGTAAAGATGCGAAGCAATTTCGTCCTGAAGTTTCCCAGACATTAATATTTGAATTGTATTTATTTCTACAGAATTAAATCAGACCTGGATATACTACTGAGCTTTGCTGTCCTCTGGACAGGATATCATCATATACTGTAAGTTCGTTATGGAGACACTACAGTATAGATGATGTACTATCCAGGGGGTCACTCCTCCTCCACTGAAGAACAGACACAGTTACTGTGAAGGAGAGAGGCAGTAAAACCGTTACCATTACTGACTTTAGCAATGGTAAGGGTTCTTTTGCTTCTTCTCACTGTCATCCTCTCTCTAAATATCCTCCCATAAAGATGTGCAAGCCAGAAGCATTGGAAAGGACAACTGAGACGTGACACTTTAATGAACTGATATTTTGTGTATATCGGTATGTGAATGTTTTTTTTTAATAAACATCATCTCTTTTAATCTACTGTTTCCTTTTTATTTACATAATCAAGCGGTCAAACAGTAATACAGTAAAAATGTAAGACTTAGCAATTAGCACTTCATAAACATGACCTAAATAAAAAAAAAAAAACATCAGCCAAGCTATTTTAGTGGCAGGTTAGTGCTTCATTAGAGGAGCAAGCTAGCTTTCTTTGGCTGTGTCATTAGTTTAGCTCCAGCAGCTAGCAAGGCTATAGTGCAGTGTGAGAGGGAAATATTATAATAGACTGCTAATTGCTAAATAAATGCCTTTGCTTGGTGTATTATAGCAAATGATTTTTGTTCCGATCATTGTTTCGGCTGCTTAGGTTTACAGAATGATTACTAGGACAAGATCATTAACCAAAAATATATTAAACATACTGTATTTTCATTAATAGTACATCATTTGTATTATTAATGTCATCTATTAAAATCATAAAATGGCATATTGCCCAAAGTCCACTTGCTTAAATGATAAAAAGATAAAGTATTTATATATATAGTACTGTACTTACACAGCAATCTTATTTTGCCTTGTACACGGCAACTGGGGGGCAACTGGGGTCAGGTGCCTTTCTCAAGGGCAATTTAGTCATAGTACTTGGTGGGAACGGGAATTGAATCAGTGACCTTCAGGTCGCAAGGCTGGTTAACCATAAACCTACGACTGCCCCAATGAATTCAACACATTGTTTAAAGAAAACACTTTAATGCATACTTTCTATTAATCTACTGAATGATGGGTCAAAAGCAATTCTCAAATGTGTCCTGTATAAAAGTACCCATATGTAATAGTTTATTGCCACCTAAAGTCAGCAAAAAAGAAAAAAGGTCCTATTTCATATGTTTATTATTAAGTTCAAAAGTTTCTTTCTGGACAAAAGCCATGGAAAGCCATGCATTCTGGACAGTTATATGCTTCACACCTTGTGGAAAAAATTTGGGGAAGGTCCTTTTCTGTTCTAACATGACTGTGCTGTATGACAAGTGATGGGTCCATGGTATGGCTGGGTGAGCGGTGTATGTGGGCCCCCGCAGTTCTGACCTCAATCATAT
This sequence comes from Corydoras sp. C115, assembly GCA_019802505.1. Taxonomy (NCBI): domain Eukaryota; kingdom Metazoa; phylum Chordata; class Actinopteri; order Siluriformes; family Callichthyidae; genus Corydoras; species Corydoras sp. C115. The sequence continues at coordinate 730,988 of JAFMOC010000049.1, forward strand.
GGATTCCTTTTGGGACTAACTAGAATAGAACTCCTGAGCTGGACAAAGATCCATCAGTGTTTGACCTTATAAATGCTCCTCTGAATAGGAAAATGTTCCCACAGACTAGAGTACTAAATAACCCTGTATCTAATATTCAAAACTGAACTAATGACACCTGAATACAGTAGCAATTCTTTACTTACTGTACCCTTTGTTCAAGTCATTAGTCAACAGGAGTTTAGCTGCTCTAATTTGATCTAAACTCTTCCATTAGAAATGGCCTTGTACTTATATAATGTCCGAGGAACTGTTTATAACAGTGTTATGTATAAAAAAGGCCATAGCAATATCTGATGGTAAGCATGCTTATGTCACATTGTCAGCAATCTGTCTGAATACATGACTTCTGTTTATTTACAGAAAAAATATCACATTAAATAGGCAATGTTATAAAAGAAAGATTTCACATTAGGTTTAATTTTTTTTAAAATCAAATCAAAAAATGTCTGCAAATTCATATTACATGATGTGTAGGAATACGTCCATATCATTTCTATATATCAATACTGTACTGTAGCTTTAATTTCATTTTAAAAATTCTAACAAATATCCTTTTACTTCCAGAGAACAGATTTTGTGTTCTATAGGACGGGAAGGCTGTTAACGCAGCATGAACTTCAATTCCTAATTCGACTCTGGGACAATGCTGACTTATTTGTGACATTCATTTCCCCCGCTGAACTAAGATTTTAAGTGCAGTCTGTACCAACAGTAGAGCTTTATGTGCTCAGTAAAGCCAGTGACACTTCAGGAGGCGCATGGAGTTCAGAATGTAGCTTTTACAGTCAGAACAGTGTTAGAGATAAGAGCCAGGCAGCTCACATGCTGAAAACCAGAAACAGACTCTTGTCCTCAATGCAAGAGAGTCATTAATTGTTCATAATTCTGACTTCACTCCGGGGGGTGGAATCTGTCTGTGATGAGATGACTTTAAACAGATGGGGGCGCTGTAACAAACAACTGTCAGTTCTTCAACGTTGCAGATATTTTCAGACGCACCTCACACCCAAAGGCACCTGTAAGCTCTATCGCAGTCTCCTGGGCTATTTGAGCCATCAGCTGCCCACCAGGACCAATTACCATTTTCTGTTAAAGTTAAAGTAGAGAAAAGGAGAGAAATCAGAAAGCAGCAACTTTTAACTTCTTTAATCAACCATTTAACACGGAAATAATGTCAAGTGGGAACGTGATGGGGAGCTACACTCCCCCTAGTGACCAAAAAGTTCACAGCAATTCAATTTAATAAAACAAGGTGGTGAAAAACTAATTATTTATGAAATGATAAAGAAAAGGTTTTAAAAACATAAAACATATATAACCCCAAAATAATTAATAACATAAATGCCAATTGGTCCAAAATTTGTTTTCAGTGACATTAAAAGTGGTAAAAATTACATTTTGTACAAACCATACACCTCAAGGATCCTGCAAAAAAAAGCAACTATTCTGACATTATGAAAATAATCTTACCATATGGCTGTCCTTCTTCATGTGTAACTTTAATAATATGTCCAGCTTGCCATCTGCAGTTTCACTCCAGAACTCAATGTACTGCAGAACAAATAATAATTTAAAGGTGTTTAGTGGCCTTGGACACGTGCCTGTGTTGACAATTCACTGCCAAGATAGCAATGAATGTCTGACTGTTGACGACTATTTAGGTTGATTTCAGTCAGTGGTTCATCTGTGTTTTCTGTTTTCAAAATAGCAATACACCACCTGTTCTATGGCAGGCGTAAAATAGCAATGAGCATCAACGTACTATGTGCAGGGTGTAAGACAGGGCCCATAGTGTTTAACGTTGAACTCACTTTTCCCACATGTTGCCCACGGCTAAACCTGAAACAGACTCTTGTCCTCAATGCAAGAGATTCATTAAAGGTTCATTACTCTGACTCCACTCCGGAGGGTGGAATCTGTTTATGCAGTTTTAGTTTTCAAGACAGACTTGACTCACATAAACAGCACCATTCACTTCTTTCGTAACGAGCTAACAGCAGAGGTGTCTTTCGCACCACTATTTAAGAATTCATAATTTACATTTACATTACGTTTGGTCATTTAGCAGACGCTTTTATCGAAAGTGACTTATAAGGTGAGCACAGGGTTAATCACAACATCCCTGAAGGGGTTAAGGGCCTTGCTCAAGGACCCACACTGGTAACTTCAGTGGCCCTGGGATTTGAGACGACAACCTTCAGATTGATAGCCCAACACCCTAACCACAGCTAAATATGCTCACAGAATATTCAACCACATAAGCAAGAAAATTCAAATAGAACCCTAAAATGCAAAAATGGACTTGCATGTGAAATTAATTGCTGCATTCAAAGGTTCTGTCTCAATTATAACTACACTAATTAAGTCAGGCTGTAATACAATATAGGCATTATATTTGGAGAAGGTTTATGGGGAGTATGGTCTGGTTGGTCTTAACTGGTCTGATCTCTCATGTGCTAATTTGTTTTTCTGGATATTTTGACTTTTTCAACAAGGAATTGTGTGAAAATTTGTTTTAAAAATTAGTTTTTTTTCACATGCAATCATAAAACGTAAAATAAAAATACTAGAATGCTTTGCAGCAGTGTAATATGCCTGCACACTAACGCAAGCAGTGCCATGGGAAACCATTCCTCACTTTGTTTTGGTCGGTGCTGCATTTGGATTAGAGAAATTATGGGAAGGTCATTGAGTACTGATGAAAATGAACCAGACCAAATGGGAAGAAAATAGTAGAGGGAGCCTTAATAAAAAAAAGTCTCCATGAATCATAGAGCAGAGAGACAAGATGACAAAGTGTGACCTTCAGATCTTTCCCGTACCGGAGTTATTGTGTAAGGAATCTCCTGAGGAAGGTGTTTCAGAAGCTTCTCTCGGATTAGGTCTTTGCAGATGTTCGCTGGGGTCTGATCTGTAAGTACTTCGCTGTGGTACTGCCAGGGTCCGGGTTTTGCACCCACTTTTAAATATGTCTGTTGAATAAATCATTTTATTAATTTATCATTCAGTAAACACTATGTGAAAATGTACATTTAATACATTAAATCGCCAATTTATTGGGTACACCGCTGTGTTTCTACATCCACAGTTAATTTTATCAGTTCCACTTATCATATAGATGAACTTTGTAGTTCTACAATTACAGACTGTAGTTCATCTGTTAATTTACTGTTTTTCCCTTTTCTTTGTTCTTTAATGTTTAAAGGTGCATGATCAGCACTGCAGTGACTATGACCATATACAATGACTGTATATACAAAAAGGGTTAACTAATATATGTATATGGTATATGTATTTATAACACAATGCATTGATATTTTGTTCATATATAAATATAACAATTTTACTTTTAGGGTTTGCACATCTTCACTGTCTGTGGAACACAGCATGAAGACATCCTTAAAGTGAGGCCATCCTTTACGGTTCTTCAGAGAACTTAGCTGCTCTCTACTCAGTCGTCTCAAGGTGGTCTCTGGGTTTGGACGTGGCTCATCAGTTTGTATAGTTAATTCTGGCATCTGTGCTTGCATTTTTTTATCCGTCTCTTTTTCTGATCGCTTCAACAAACTGTGCACCTTCAGCCTCTGCCCATTTACAATGCCCTCAGTCAGCACTGCAGTAATGTCCAGCAGCAATGGTTTGTTTTTCAGAAGATCCACCTGAGTGTGGAAGACAAGGTTAACCCTAGTTTTATATATTAGTTCTAAAACCATCAAATAGAAAAAAGGCACTCATGTATTCAAGTAGTACAAGCACAGCAATACACAAGGTTTACTATATTGCCAAAGTATTTGCTTGTCTGCATTTGCACGTATATAAAAATACGTATATATAAAAATCTTCTAAATCCTGCCAAAGGTTTGGTGTGTTTATGGGAATTTTTGACCATTTACCGTATTTTCCGGACTATAAGGCGCACCTAAAAGCCTAAAATTTTCCCAGAAATCGGACGTGCACCTTACAATACGGAATTTTTGACCATTTACCGTATTTTCCGGACTATAAGGCGCACCTAAAAGCCTAAAATTTTCCCAGAAATCGGACGTGCACCTTACAATCCGGTGCACCTTATACGTGTATTGAGTTCCAAAATCTATAAAAGTATTGTTGTGCGACCGGGTGGTTTTTTCCACACATCACCGTCCCTGCCGATCTGTGACTCCATGCGTGCTCATCTCACAGAAAAGCCGAGTGAAGAAAATTAATTCGGAGCTTGCCGTCATTCCGGAGCATTTCCGGAATGCTCGATAGTGAAATTGCGCAGCTTTTTAATTCAGACACAGAAGATGAGGACTTTGAAGGATTTGTGGGAGAAAAGTGATTAAAAATAATGTGTGTTTTGTCAAGTAGTAGAATAAACTTCAATTATAAATCACCGATTTGCATCCTTTAATTTTCTTGTAGATCGTATGTTTTAGCAAGTGCCTTATAATACGGTGCCGTACAGAATAAGTACCGTACAGAAATAGAGTCCGAAATTGAGACTGTGCCTTATAGTACGGTGCGCCTTGTACGTGGGTCAAATACAGAAATAGACCCCGTAATTCAGACTGCGCCTTATGGTCTGGAAAATACGGTATTCAGAAGCACATTTATGAGGTCAAATATAATGTTGGACAGAAGTCCTGGCTTGGATTCCTCACTAAAAAAATAATTATAAAAGAATAGAGAGACCTATTATTTTAAAATGAAGCAGCACAGGTAGCTTGCAAGCTTAGGTGATTGGTCCTATGGTCATGAAAGTCATGAAACACCTGAAATCAATGAATTGTTTGGGTAAGTCAGTAAACACTTTTGGCAATATAGTGTATAATCACTATAACGTGTACACCCAGCATCCATCTTTTTATAGCTGAGAGACCAAATTGGGGATCTGTTACTGTTTAAATGGCTTTTTAAACTATCAAAATAGAAACAAAGGGACCTGGAAGGCATGATTGCAGTTTATTTCTCCCTTATAACATCCCACTGATTGGTTGGTAAATAAACATCAATGCTGTGTGTTTCACTGAAAAAACGTGGGTACATGTTGGTCCTTGTTGGTCAGTGGTGGTGCTAAAAGCATAGGAATTACATTGAACTACACAAGGAGCAGAACCAATATGTGATCACTAAAATGATGTCCTAGTTATATCAAGATATTGGAATACATACATAATACACCTATAGCATCATTTAAAGATATCCCAATCTTAATCCACATGCATTAATATGGAATTTGTGGAATTGTACAGCATGCACTCTTATGGTAAGTCTTTGTCAAGAATTTGAAATGTGTGTAAAATTTGTATTTAGTACACAATGGTGAAAAGCAGAAAAACTATTTCAGGTCAAGTGCATTTTAATATAATTAAACCACAAACAAAAGTCCATTTGCAAATGATGTGTTAAAGATGATACCTTATTAAGGACAAGGGCAGAAGGAATGTGTGAATTTTTTGCAAGACATTTCAGCACCTCAAAGCCCAGTCTATTTCGAGTCCACTTATCAGAAACATCCACCAAAACAATTACTGCAAACAGAACATGATCATTTATAATTCCACAGTACCTTACATGGTCCTTCAAGTTGTCCCTCTGAGAGACCTCATGTATGGCAATTGCAAACATATAATGCTTTTGACCACAGAACACAGAGATTTTACATCTATTATCATTTTCACTTCAGAATATAATTCACCTCAGATGGCGAAAAATGAGAATCTGTTACTCAAATGTGCTGAATATAAGTATATGTACATGTCCAAAGTCATTACATAGATATTACCTAAATCAGCTTCTTGTGCTGACTTCAGTGGATCTAGAAGAAAAGATTTCTCCAGTTGATGTCTGATCAAAACAGACAGAGGAATTAGTCACAGTTCTTTTTCTGAGTGCATTATAAGTATCATAACTGAGGTACGATATTTTTAATATTCAGAGATAGTCAAATTCCTGTATGTTATTGGTGGAAAATATACCACCATGCCTCTGTAAAACCTCTATGTACAGCACATATCAAAACACACCTCCTTTTATTAATATATAGGTTACTACTACAGATCTGTTTTTCCTTCCAGACTGCTGCATCACTAACCACAAACTCAACTTCAAACTTTAACCTGCTGTATTAAATAATTACCTTTTAACTTTAGAGGGCGTTGTTAGACCAGGTGTATCCAAAAGAATCTGATATCAACAAACACAGCGATCTTATCAGAAAAAAGAAACTTCTTCTTACTGTCAGAGAATATTAGACATAACAATACACATCAATAACTTACAATCTGTGTATCATCCTCTGTGATCACTCCAAGTGCACGCGATCTGGTGGTATGAACTTTCTGCGAGGCTGCAAATAACTAAAAAGGTTTCATAATTAAGGACAGTATATTTACTTTAAAACACTAGCAATTGAACACAGTGGTTACAATTTGGTACCTTGCACCCCAAGAGCTGATTGGTCAGTGTTGATTTTCCAGAATTTGGAGCACCGATTATAGCCACACGCAAAACCTTTGGGTTTTCTGGTTGATCAGGGTCTTTGAGCATCAAGGAAAAGTGTTCAACTAAAATGGACACAGATTCAAAAGAACGCAAGAAGTTATTTTGCCTATTTTTTATTTTGCTTATTTTCTTCATTACTCAGGAAGCAAATTGCTATAAGACACAAATAATCAAATGTTAATTAACAAAACACAAAAGTTTGCAATCACAAACTGTCTTACAAATATAGTCATGCAAAGTGAATAATGTCTGTCTGCACTGAACTATACACAAATTCTGCTTGACTTATTGTGATAGTTTCCTATATGCTGACATTGTACAGCCACTGTGATAGAATGCAAAAGCTAAATGGTCAATTCTGATCTTTTTTTAGGCTCTGGACCCAAACAATACAGTCTTTCTGAACAGAAGAGACATTTTACAATACCCAGTTCATAATACCATTTTATCACCAGATTCAGGAAATCAGGTGAAATCCAGGTGTGTAAAAGCCAAAGATGAAACCCCTGCAGCTTTAAGAAACTCAATTAAGTGGGCATCAAGCTGTCCATCAGAGTGTAATATTTCAGAATATATTTAATTTCAGTAAAGGGACTCAGGAAAGTTTAGGAGGTGATTTTCAATACAGACTGTATTTAAAAACAAGTAAAAGCAGAAGGGCTCAATACAGAGGTTGAGCATTAAAGTTACCTTTATCAGGTGGAACATGGTGATAATTTGAAGATAGAGCAAGACTGTTCTCTGTTCCAAGAGCTTTCTCGGTCTTTATGTCCACAAAAATATCAGTTGAAAATAAAGAGGCTGGAACGAAGCGGACCGCGGCTTTTCTCACCATACATCCATGAAGAGCTGCAGAAATGAAGAAAAACTTTGAAAAGGTTTTACTTTAGGGAATTAATCTTGTTATAAAGTTCCAGCAACTGTAATATTCAGCATAAAAAGATTGAAACCTTTTTGGAATCTTTGGAGTCAAAACAAATTACACTACACAGATGTACTCCAGTCTATAATCCAAGTGTAATTTAACTTAGGAAACAAACTCAAATACAAATACAGAATCTGGGTCCTCATGAACATCTCCAAATTATTTACACACACACCTGTTATTCTCCATACATTTCAGTCCTCTTTATTCTGATCTCCAATGACTAGTACCTCTAGACATTAGATATCATTTTCATGGTGGATGATTCTTAGCACAACATTAACCACTGTGTCCACTCACTGTGCACTCATAGCGCACACACATACACACTTCATCTTACTCCACCTTATAGATGCAAAATATTATACATTTTCTTTAAATCCTTTATAAGTGCTCACATGATGCTGATGGATGGACACTTCTGATTGGTGGATTACTTAAAGCCCGGAGAGATGCTCATTTGTTGAAAAAATATATAGCAGCCGCACTGGCAGACAATACACACCAACACACCACCACTACGTCAGTGTCACTGCAGTGCTAAAAATCATCCTCCACCAGAATTACTGCTGCTTTGTGGTGATTCTGTTTATTAAGTGAACAGAGTAAAGGGGACTTATAAAGTATGTGGAGAAACAAATAGACGACAATTTGCTTTTTTAAAACTAAGTGCATCTATATGATAAATGTAGTGTAGAAACAAAAAGTGTTCACACAGTGATGGGACTCATGTATATGTAATAAGTTGGTTTTCATTCATTCATTACCTCCCGCTTTATCCTCTATTAAGGTCACGGTGGGGTTCCCCATGCCCATCCAGGGGAGAACGTCTCGGGCACTGGGCAGATACACCCAGGACAGGACACCAATCCATCGCTGGGCACACACTCACTCACTCATACAAACTCTATAGTGGGCAATTTGGAGAACTCAATTAACTTGATCCATGTTTTTGGACTGTGGGAGGAAACCGGAGAACCCGGAGGAAACCCGCACGGACACGGGGAGAACATGGAAACTCCACCCAGATTTCAACATCCTAAAGGACAATACTCACCCCGGATTCCACCTTTTCAACCTGCTGCCTTCTGGCAGACGCTACAGGTCCATACGGGCCAAAACAAACTGACTCAGGGACAGCTTCTTTCCCAAAGCCATCACAATGCTAAACGGGAACCTGCACTAATTGGTATATCATGTGCCACACTACACTTCTATTTGCACAGCACATTTTTGCACATGTCTTTTCTATTGTTTTTTCTATTTGTATATAATGCCATGTGCACTTTAAGGAGGAGCTTAAATCTCGTTATATGATGTATACTGGGTATGCGTTTTATAATGACAATAAAGGCTTTCTATTCTATTCTATTCAGATGGGGATTCGAACCGAGAATCCCTAGTGCTGAGAGGCGAACGTACTAACCACTAAACCACCGTGCCGCCCAATAAGTTGGTTTACTAATCATAATGTTAGTGTGCAAAAAAACTAAACAATCGGATTTAGAAACACTACCTGCTTGCATGCAGTAAACTCCCCTTTAGAAAGACACTGTATTGTATTCTAAATGAGGGTGTGGTAGCTCAGTGATTATGGTGTTGGGCTATCAATCTAAAGGTTGGCGGTTCAAATCCCAGGTCCACTGAAGTCACCAGTGTGGGTCCTTGAGCAAGACCCTTAACCCTCATTGCTCCAGGGATGTTGTGATTAATCCTGTGTTCACCTTGTAAGTCGCTTTGGATAAAAGCGTCCAATAAATGACCAAATGTAAATGTAAATGATTAAAAAGATGCTAATTGGGTATCTTTTTAGAGATCTGATACACTGATCTGATACACACCTGTGCGGCGACGCGACGATGCTGTGTCCACAGCTGTCGCCAGACTGGAAAAGCGCAAAGCCCTGCGCAACAAGGACTCACAAACTCTCAGAGTCATGATTTCTGTCATTGACATTAACACTGAGTTAAACAGAGCTCTGCGGCGACGCCATGACCTGAGCGCACACTTTCTATAAGAGCGCAGCCATGACGGTTCATAACAGTCAACGAGGACTGAGCAAAGAGGAGCCTCAAACTCAGCCACTGTACTGGATCTACCGCCACCTACTGGATCACTACTGACACAGCAGCTACGCTGACAGCATCTGCGTCCAAATTCACCTACTGTGTACTACACACTAAACAAAAGTAAAAGAGGACAGTGCTTATGTGGTAAGCTTAATTTATCCATTTGATAATCCATTATATTCTGCTTAATTATATACTAGGGTATTGGACACACACCCAACCACACACACACACACACACACACACACACACAAACACAAACAGGTTTTCCTGTTTAACGAGGACCAACATTCTGATCATCAACTGTGGGGACCACCCTTTCTAAAGGTTTTAGAGGTTCAAAAAAAATCAGGCACAATAACCAATGTTCCGTTACCCTTAAACATCCCTAAAGACAAAGTAATGTCTTGATCGTCTTATATGGGGACTTGTGAAAAATCTAATAAACATGGCTAATGGGGACTGCATACCACAGCAGGTAATAGGATAAAACTCAACTCAGTTCAACAACAACAAAAAAATTGAACACTTGTAGGGGTGAGCTGCAATATTCGCTGATTCGACGATTCGATTCGGAGAACCGTAGTCGACTATGAACCTTATAGTCGAATGTACCATTTTGACCACATGGGGGTGCCCATGGCTGCTGCTAAGCATTAATTTTTACATGAAATGTCTTTGTTTTCGTTATATATATAGTCTTTTGTCAAATAAAATCATTCTAATTTTTAGGTTTTTAAGTTTTTTTTTTAGGTTTTTCCTTTGAAGTGGAAAAAATCCAGAATGGGGATCCCATTTACGGTGCTCTAGAAAAACAAGTAAAATATAAAAAAAAAACTTTTTTAAAAACCACGCTTATAGCGCAATCTTGTGGTGAAATTTTAACTGATTCGACTGTCAGTCGACTATAGGGAAAATCTGACGAATCAGATTCGACTATGAAAATCCTTTGTTGAATACACCCCTAAACACTTGTTCACTTAGTAGAACAATGGATTTTTAAAAATTTTACATGTTATTTATGTTGTAATTTTCTTTTATAAGCTGTGATTCTATTATAAACATAAAATTTTAAATTATTCCAGTCCCAGTTCTTAAGAACTTCTGGTTCAGCTCTTAAACACCTCTCACAGTCGTGCTTTGCTGGTACAATACATGAGGTGATAAATCTACTCATGTGCCTTTCCACAGCTTGCACCTCTGTCTGCTTCCAGGGTGTTTTCTTCTTCTTGGTAGCATTACCTTAAAGTGGTCAGAAAAATACATTTGAAATTAAAATGTGTATAAGCTGAAGTATTACATTGTCTGAACATTTCTTAAGAAATAAAAGACAATCATCACTGACATAGGAAGTAGAAATGAAAAGTAAGATCACCTTTGAAGGAAGGCCTTATAGCACTAACTTCTGATGACATCTCATTGTCTGATGACTGTTTGCGTTGTTTGGGCTGTGGTGACAGCATTTCATTGCTCAAGCTAGAAGAAAGTGTCATTTCTCCCGATTGCTCTGTGGAAAATTATTAAAAAATAGAGATCAATAAAGTTCTTATTGTACATTAGGACCTCAACAAATACATGAAAGTAAATTTATTACAATAAGGGAAAACTATAGTCTTTTAACAGCAATTTACTGACATACCACTAACTGCAGATGAACAGCTTCCCTCCTGTATGCTCCTGTGCTCTTCATCACTGTCCACAGCTCTTTCTATGGAAGTCATACAAATTACAGCTTAACTATGAGATCAAACAAAAAGAAATATATAGTAAAAAAAGTAAAAATAAAATGTCACACCATCAGGATCTAGCCCAATTTCATCCAAGTTCTTGCCATGAAACTCAGCTAATCTTCCTTGCTCAAGCGCCATTAGAACTTTGCTAATCTTGGCGAGTTGTAGGGTCTTCTCAGGCAGTCGATAGAACTCTTGATGGATCCTTATATCATGTCCAAGAAAATTATCCAGCTGGTCCATCTCTCTGTCTGTCATATTTAGCACAGTTGAAAGAGTAGCAGCATGCTTTCTTAATCTGGTAGATGTCAGAGACTCAGGACATTTTGCACCACACATCTTTGCAAAGTTGCGAAGGCAGTCTGATCCTCGGAAATGTGTCATGGCTTCTGGTCTTGCAAACATATATCTATTGTCTTTTTGAACCCCACAAGTTTCTCTCTGCTTAACAAGCAGTTCGAATGCATGCTGCATTTTTAAAGTCAGAAGAATTGGAACCGGGCGACCACGCTTTCCCCTGATGACAACCCTTGAGAAGTGTCTACAGAGTTTTTTTTCCACTTCAGAGAGTGCCCAGTCCACATCCTCATGGTGATCAGAAGTGTCTCTTGATAAAAATGCAGATAAAGGCATGCTAGCAACCTCTCCTTCCCTGCGTCGATTAAATAGAATGATCTATGCCAGGCACACCTTCGCCAGATCTGTCCAGGCTTTGGCAGAGGGATTTTCAGTAAGTAAATTGAAAAACTCATCTTGCACTTGACTAAGATATGCATGCATATTTTGGACATCTTCGGTGAAAGGCATGAGAGTAGGTACATTCCACTTTGCTTCCCTAATGTTCCTCAATGCTGTCATTCCACTTTTCCTAATGGATCTCTTGAAACTCATTTGCATTCTTCCCAAGTTCTGTGTTGTTTGAGATTAAACCCTGAGCTTTTAAGAGTTTGCTTTCTTTAACCAGAGTATTCCCAAGTTTGGTTGCTAATGATGGGGTCAGAAACGTGTTGGTTTCATAGTCATACCCACATGTAATCTTAACAGCTTGGATCGTCTCCATGTCCTTGTTAGGATTAATGAGATCTTCCATTTTTTTCAAGCTGGTGGCTTTTCTGGCATTGTGAATAAGCCTTCCCATTTCTCGCATCTTCTCTCGCACATGCTGTTGATTCTTAGCTGATCTCCCACCTTTGTTCAGCAAGTGTTGCCCAACATTAATAATGACTTGGTCATTTTTTAATAAATCTGTGACTGGGTCAGGAATCATTGCACTGATTACTCCCCATTTGGTCATTTTTTAATAAATCTGTGACTGGGTCAGGATTCATTGCACTGATTACTCCCCACTTCTTTACTCACATGTGAAGGCACAGGCCCAGTGTACGTACACAAAGACTGAACACGTTTTTTTCCAGGTTTGGGGCCAACCGATCCAGGTCTAAGTTGACAGTTACGCACGTGTCGCCACAGGACCTTTCTTCTAAATAGTGCTTGACAATATGCACAGTGCATGAAATCATTTCCCTGTACTTCTTCACGTGGTCGATTAAATGGAACAAGTGTCCCCTTTCCAGACTGCATAACAGCGGCATTGTGGGCATAGTTTCCTCTGTTGCGAATATAATCTAGCAGATTCTTTCTTTCCTTGGAAGCCTTTGGAAAGCTTAGAGCTTTGGCCACATCAGATTGATTCTCATGTACATGTTGAAGATGTCTTGCCATCTTAGAATAAGGTTTAGAGCAATACAAGCAAAAATGTTTCTTGTCATACACTCTTTGTCCACATATTGTTTTGCTTGCACTAACAACTATGCTGTCAGTTATGTTCTGACTTGAACTGGGCTCTTCTGCTTCAGATGTACAGCTGTGCTGGTCAATGGTGATTCTGTCTGATGTAGTATTAAAAACCGGGGAATTCCCTAAGCCAGAGACATCCACATTTTGCTTAAGTTTTGCTGACAGGTTTAGTTCAAGGCTAGCATCACCTTCGCCATCACTGGAGGTATCTGGAATGTGATCATCTGCACTCTCTGATGTAGAATCAAATAGTTCACCAGAATCTTCAAGGTTTGTGTCTTTCATCTAAATATAAGAAACAAGAGTTTTCAAATGTTACTTCTTTTTAATGTTCACATTATGACAAAAGTGAGAGTGAAAAGTGAAAGTGATCTATTTGAAACTATGTTTGCACACAGCAAAATTGGTCCTCTGCCTTTAAGAAAAGTGATGCCAACATTGTTATACCCACTTACATTTTATACATTTCAAAAAATATATTTTATGGAACTAGTATAATTTTATATGATACTTACTAGCTACAATTATGTTTCTATGCTTAATTAAGTACTTACTATGATACTTTTGGGCCTCCTCAGTCTTGCTACAGAAATGTCTAATTCCTCTTGAAACTCTGTCACAATCTGTAAATAAAGCAATATAACAATTTACATCATAGTTTAATCCATGAAAATAGTATTTTAAGAATAATGAAAGATTTCATCCTGCTCAGAAAAACTGTGTTCTCACCTCTTGAATAATAACACCTTCAGGGGGACCTTTCTCACACATTACAGTTCCACAGGGGGACCTTTCACACACCAACATTACAGTTTCTTATGGTGAACCGTGTTGCCCGATTTAACAACTACCCCTGTTTCTACACCTGAAGACAATCTGTTAGCACTAATGATGGCGTTAAATTGCACGCGGTTTCAAAATAAATGTCTCATACCGGAAGCTTTGGATAAATGGAAAAATTGCATTATTTAGGTATTTATTTATTAATCCTAACAACAAGTATTACTAAGAAAGTATATCTAACTAAAAAGTAAGTTAAATAATTTATATAATATACACTTGTACACTTCATGTATAAACTTGCTCACTATTCTGCAAACTAAGTGGAGCTAAGTAAAATAATTTGAGAGATATGTATATAAATGTGCTTACCTTTTGTTTTCCTGTTGATCCTCTGCACAAATATTTTCTTTGATGATCACTCTGGTCTTGCAGCAGCTTCACTGGTTACCAATTAAGTTTTACTTAGATTACAAAACTCTTCTGGTAACTTTTAAGATTATTCATAACCTTGCTCCTCCATATCTGTCTGACTTTCAAATAGTTCAAACTTCCTCCCGTACTCTTCTAACTGTACCTGTAGTGTGTAACATGTAATACCACTCATAAACTATAGGGGAAGAAACTGAACTCCGCCACACACACACACAGAAAATCATGCGGTATGGGCCAAAGCTTAAAACTTCATAAGCACTATCAGAAAACCTTTTTTAATCATTTAAAATGGTTTCCCGTTTGGGGACTAGACTTTTGTTCCCCACACCGCAAGAGGTCCTCGTGAGATGACTATGTAAACAGACAAATGTCCCCGCAACGTAATGATTACCAGAACACACACACACACACACACACACACACACACACACACACACACTATATGGGGCACTTCAGAGCATCCAGTTCACATGGAAACTGAACCCAGATTAAGATTCAAACCTGAATCCCTAGTGCTGAGAGGCTAAATATCTAAATTGCCCCACATGATGTGTGTGTGTGTGTGTGTGTGTGTGTGTGTCTGTTTCCAGCAATGGATTGTCACCTTGTCCTGGGTGTGTTTGCCCAGCGCTCGAAACGTTCTCCTGTGGATGGGCATGTGGAACCTCCCTGCAACTCTAGTAGAGGTTTTACCGTAAGATAATGAGATGAGGATTTATATATTTTTTTAAATAAAATGAAATAACTTATAGTGGTGTCATGATGTCAAAAATGACGTTTGTAAATTTGCAGACATAGGTTGTGTGACTAATACATTCTTGTTTAGTCAAAAAACACTTTATCTGTTATACAGAATTTACTAGATCAAATGTTTAATCGATCACTAATTAGTTGGCTGGGCGGCACGGTGGCTTAGTGGTTAGCATGTTCTCCTCTCAGCACTAGGGATTCCCGGTTCGAATCCCCATCTGGGTGGAGTTTCCATGTTCTCCCCGTGTCTGCGTGGGTTTCCTCCGGGCTCTCCGGTTTCCTCCCACAGTCCAAAAACATGGATCAAGTCAATTGAGTTCTCCAAATTGCCCCATATAGAGTGTGTTTGTGTGAGTGAGTGTGTGCCCAGCGATAGATTGGCGTCCTGTCCTGGGTGTATCTGCCCAGCGCCTGAGGCGTTCTCCACTGGATGGGCATGGGGAACCCCACCGCGACCCTAATATAGGATAAAGTCCAAGATAATGAATGAATGAATAATTAGTTGACTATTTTGCAGAAGCTTGAGAACTTCAATAGCAATAGTGTTTTATCAAGGCTGTGTTTAAAATAACTAACTCATTACCTTGTAAAAGCCATGCTTTATAATTGCATAATTAACCCAACAAAACACTAATAAAGAGATACATAAATCACAAATATATAAGAATAGAATATAAGAAATATTTCCAGCAGCTATAAAATTTTGTTCAAAATCCAAATGATGTCTACAGTCAAAATCAAAACTGAGAATTTACAAAATGGCTGACACGCTACACAGTGCAATAAATTTTATATTCTATATTCTATATTTTATTTAATATTTCAGATTTTCATATTCTTGTACATAATAATATACATTTTATTTTTGCACATTTGAAATTAATCTATAAAGTGTATTTACATATGTAAACTACATTTTTAAACTTTTTAACTTAAATTTATTTACACTGTCATTTAAAAACATTTTACTCCAAGATATTCTGAGTTTTACTGCATCACTTATTAACAACTAAAATAAAATTAACAAATAAAATTGTGACGATTGCAATTCAAACACAGTGTTAGTCATTCTTGCACTTATTTCATCAGTTAATTGTATGGTACCAGTGTAATGCAGACAATTAAACAGCTGCATCCAATGTGCCCATCACAACTGAAGGTAGTGTGATCTTTATAATTCTGACTGTGATATGATAACTGGCTTGATTATTTTCAGTGAATAGCAGTTCTGCAGACAAGTCAGCAATATTCTAAGGTGGTCTAAGGAATTCTAAGGAATATTAGGGAGCATGCTAAATAACAAAGCGAACTTGTCTGCTCAAGGTGGATAAGTTCTCTAATGAGCCCTGTATTCCAAGTGGAACAAGGATTCGACCACCAACAACAGAGAGTTTTTCCTTGTCACAGTCATTGCTCTTTGAGGGTTCAGGCTTTTCACATTGTAAAGCTGCTTTGAGACAATGTACTATTGTAAAATGTGCTCTATATAAAAAAATAACGTTTTTATTAGTTTCAAGTGTTGAAATCATGCTGATATGAGGCTGTTTTTCTTTTTATAATAATAGTAAAATCATGTACCAAAAATGTAAGAGTAAAAAAATGTAAGTTAGATGACTAACTGGAAATAATTATTAACTTACTAAACAGTGGCAGTCCACTAATTTGCTTAAAACGTCTCAGTTTAAATACAATTCCTATTTGTCTTGTATGTGTAATTTTTCATAATTTCATAATTAATTACTGTCAATTTCCATTGGAAATAAATTGTCAAAGTATAATCCATCCATTCATTATCTTCTACTTACTTACTTACTCGCTTACACACACACACACACACACACACACACACACATACACTATACGGGGCAATTTAGAGCAGTCAATTGACCTTGAATCCATATTTTTGGACTATGGGAGAACCGGAACCCAGATAAAACCCACACATTTATGGGGAGAACATGGAACCTCCACCCTGATAAGGATTCACAACTCGATCTCCAGCACCGAGAGGTGCTACCCACTATGCCACCCTGCCACCTGTCAAAGTGTAAAACATCAATAAATAGGTTTTAAATAAAATCTGTCTAATATTTGATTAAAGGCAGTATAGGAAACTCATTCAAGTATAACAGCACACATTTATTCCAGTACCATGAAGTTATGCTGATCTCAGAACAATTCGCAGTAGACTGTGGAGCTTAGTTATATGGAACAGCAAGCGGCTATTCATCACATTCACATTGACGTAAGATAATAATTTGTCAGCTGTTGCCAGAAACTTTGCAGAGCCTGTGCACAAAAGAAGTCAGGCAGAATTACCATTGCACCTGGGTTTCGAAGGTATTACAATGCCTAGTAGTTGCAATTGGAGCAAAGAGTGATGAATTCCGTGTCCTAATGAGGCCAGGGTGAGCACATGTGCTTGCATATTGCTTTTCAGATGTGATGTTTATGAGGGGCAGCAAGGGGTGGAATACACATCCACCTGGAATGATCCGAGGATCCTAGATGGTTTTGTCCATCTATCAATCTCTTATGGAGCTGGAATCACCAACCTATTTGACATCTTCATTTGAATATATATGTCAGTACACTCTGGATATACAAACTATAACGTGCAAATATGCAAATCTACATTCCCCTCTTTCGAGTTTTCTTCTGTCTAAAACACATACTTATTTGTTCATGCTATGTCTCAAGAACCTGCTCCACATCAACTGGTCTTTAAGACACACACATAGTGGTGCAGTGGTTCAATGCTTCCACTTCACAGCAAGAAGGTGCAAGGTTTGAATCCCAGTTGGGTTAAACAAAGGTCCATTATATGAGGCGTCTTCATGTCCTCCCTATGAATGTCTGGATTTTCTAGATTTACATTTAGCAGATGCTTTTATCTAAAGCAACTTACAAATGAGAGACCAATGCAAATCAATAGTAGAAACCAGCTACACTTTAGAATTATCAAAACCTACCATCCAGTACACTTAAAGCTACACTTCCGCTTTATCCGCTATAAGGGTCACGGGGGTTTCCCCATGCCCATCCAGGGGAGAACGTTTCGGGCACTGGGCAGATACACCCAGGACAGGGCACCAATCTATCGCTGGGCACACACTCACTTACACAGACACACTATTTGGGGCAATTTGGAGAATTCAATTGACCTTCATCCATGTTTTTGGACTGTGGGAGGAAACCGGAGAACCCAGAGGAAACCCACGCGGACACGGGGAGAACATGGAAACTCCACCCAGATTGTTGTACTGAATGCAAGCAGCTACAGCAAACCAGTGGAGAGAGATGAGTAGTAGAGTGACATGAATTTACTTGGGCTGGTTGCACACAAGTTGAGTTGCAAAGTTTTGAATTAGTTGTTGATGCCTGATTGTGCAAGCTGAGAGACCTGCGAGTAATGCTTTACAATAATTAAGCCAGTATAGTATAAGTGCCTGAACTAACAACTGAGCAGCATGTTCAGTTAAGAAAGTTCTGATCTTCCTAATGTTCTGTAATGAATGTTCTGTAATGGATGTAATGAATCAACAGAAACAGGCAGTTTTAGTATCCTGATCAAAGAGATTAAGATATGAGTCAATTATGAAACCAAGGTTACGGATCGAGTCAGTTAGAGTGACTGTGGAGCTGTCGATTTGAAAGTTCAGGTCATGACAGATTGAGGGTTTAGTTGGGATTATGAGCGGCTCTGTTTTTGCCAAATTTAATTTAAAATGACGGGCCTTTATCCAAACAGATATGTCAGTGAGGCAGACAGATATTCGATTTGAGATTGTGGTCTCATCAGGGGTAAAAGACGAATGAAGCTGAGTGTCATCAGCATAGCAGTGGTAAGAGAAACCATGTGTCTGAATGACGGCCCCAAGCGATGTTGTATAATGAAAAGACGAGGGGACCAAGTACAGAGCCCTGAGGAACACCAGTGAGTACTTGGTGAAAGTTAGAAATATTCCCGTTTTATGACACCTTGAAGGTCCTTCCTGTCAGATAGGATCAAAACCATTTAAGTTTTAAACCAGAAACGCCTAATACTAATAGAGTGGACAGTAAAATCTGATGATGAATTAAAAGCTGTCGTAAGGTCCTGCAGGATAAGGACAGAGGATTGAGAGTTAGCTTTGGCAGTGTTAAGTGAGTAAACCACAAAAAGCAATGCTGTCTCAGTGAAGGGACTACACCTAAAAACAGACTGATTGGGACTGAAGAGGTTGTTCTGTGTAAGAAACATGCCATTTGTTCAAGTGTTTTAGTCAGAAAAGGTAAAAATGATACAGCTCTGTAGCTCTCAACCACATTTGGTTTGAGCGTTGGCTTCTTCAGGGACATTGGTTTCCTCCCACATTTCAAAGACACACCAGTAGGTAAACTGAAAATGCTAAATTTGCACGACACCTTATGACTGCATTGCTTGTAATATTCAGGTTGAGAAATTGTTGCTGTCCAGATATTTAACTCCTAAATAAACAAACTTGAATTCTAAAAGCCATTTTAACACATTTAACATTATTTCCTCACAGTCAGTGATCAGGTTTGAAATAAGTCACTGTGAAGGATTTAAAGTGCTTTATTTTCAGAAATCATTTATAAGAACTGCCATATGTTTGTGAAAAATGTGTTGTGGTTGAGAAAGACAAAGCCCTGCACTGTAGGCCTTGGATTAAAAGATTCTGATGTTCTGGTGGAGGACGATTTAGTGCATAGTTAGACTTTGTATCAGGGCTGAAAAATGCACGTATCGACAAAAGCAAAGCAGCAATTTGAGATGAACAATAGCTCTGTAGATTGTGCTGCCACTGCTTCTGGAGCTGTTGGTGTCATTGTCATTTAGAGGCTGTGGGTGTACAGAAACTGCTGTCATTTCAGATATTTCAACAGAACTCTCCTCCTATTGCTGGCTGAGAGTGGTTTACTCTCTCTCTCTCTCTCTCACACACACACACACACACACACACACACACACACACACACACACACCGGGGTACAAGCGACCTGCTGTTCCAGTGCCATTTTTCAACCTTGCTGCAGGGGAGGAGGAACAACAGAGTTGATGAAACGACGAGCACCAGGGACAAAAGTGGAGGGCCGTAGATAGTGGCGTCGCTTGCTGATCCATTACGCATGATTGCTGCCCAGCTCACAAAGCCATGCAGCTGGTACATCCTTTGTCATGCCCTCATCAGCAAGCTTTTAGAGGGATAATTTAAAGAAAGGAAAAAAGCCATAGGTCACGTATGCCGGCCCTGAATTCAAATTCTTGATTGGTAAGTAAAGAATGGCAAAGAAGGAGAAAAAATATACTCAATCAAGAACTGCAATCAATATGACTTGTTTGTGAAGTGAATCAATAATACACCCCCACCGAATTCATCAATCATGCCAGGGCTGGATAAGAAAAATCGTAATTAGCAACACCGTTCCTAAACATCCTGTATCGACCAATCCAAGGGCTAAAGAAAGACACAATTCCGCGTCATTAACTTCGTATTATTGCCAGATGAAGCCAACTGCTGTTTACCTTTTCTTTGTAGCATGCATTATATTTAGTAGAACCTTTATGCATTACAAGCCAGCCAGCAGGGCTTAGGTCAAATCATATTTCATCTTTGTAGACTTTAAAAACATCATATGTTTAAAAAGGCAAATAGTGCTATAGTGGGCTTTCTGAGCAAACCGCTACATTAGTTCAGTTTCCTTCATGCCAAGGATTAATATGAATTTGATGTGATAGTTGGTGAAACAGCAGACTGCATGCTAACAAGCTTCTGGTAATGATGTCAAGACTGGTTTCTTGGATGATTGATTTCAGTCAACCCAAGACTGCATATCATCAATTGAAAACTATTGATTTAAATTCATGTGAAGCGCTGGGGAACCATGACAGAGACGCATCACTTTACATTACATACCCTTGCAACTGCTTGGCTGACAGCACGAGCTATGACATATTAGAAAGCCAAATGCATTTTCACACATGCTTTCACCAAGTTACATTCATTTGTTCAGTGATTCGAGATTTGTTTCGCTCGTATGGATGGCAGGTGTGCGCTTGTAATGAGCCAATTTATCTTTGCTGTCAAAGAAATTTTAGAGCAGGGCAAAGGATTCAGCAACCCGGCCGATGGAGCTCTCTATCAAATCAAACCCTATTGACAGTTGCCTGTTTGGTGGTGCATATTATGGATTTATCTTCATCAAGAGCCCATTGCAACTGGAACAATACATTTGGTTCTGCCTGCTATCTCCATTGTTCTTCTGAATATATCATGCACCACATTTACCTTTGCATGAAAGCCTTGAGAAATATATGTAAAATATTAGCCTTACTGCAGGAGCTACAATTAGAAGCTTTTAACTAAAGTTTGGATTTTGCCCGCAAAACTGTAGGCTGTTAAGACCTGACCCACAGTGGGGACTTTAAGGTCAAGACCAAGCAGCCTAGATCATCTTAAACAAATAAAACAAACCATTACTTTTTAGATTAACCTAGGAACAAGAGGAAAATCATTTTCTTTAACAATGGTTGGAAAGTTAAAAACCTAGAGTGTTGATAGATGAACAAATGTGAACGAAGCAGGGACTCAGACCCTAGCTTAATTGAAAAAAACAAAAAAAAATTGTTTTATGTTTGCACATCTACCTCTCATTACTGGGATTCCACTAGGTTTGAACCCCTGATCTTGGTGAAGTTTCCATGTTCTCCCCATGTTTGCATGGGTTTCATCTGGGTTGTCCGGTTCACAGTCCAAAAACATGGATTTGAGATAAACTGCAAAGCGCTAAGAGGCAAACCACTAAGCAACGTGCCCCCGAAATCTAATGTGTTAATTAAAAATAACATCATTAACACAGATGATTATTATTTGCTTTCTGTATTCTGTTAGAAGTAGTCATTATAACAAAGTGAATATGAGTGACTTTATCCAATTTAGGAGCAAAAGGCGCAATCCAAAAACTGGATTGCAGTATCAGCTGGCTCATGATCTGTGACTAGGTGTGCTGCCAAACCAAATCATCATGACTAAATATTGACATGAACAGGAGGGAAGTTTAAACAAAAAAATTTCCCGCACTTCTGTTTAGTTACTGAAAATTGTTTGATTTGAGGATAAATGGTAAATGGTTTTTGTGAAGCTCTGTGTCAGCATGTGAAGCTCATGCCTTTGTAGTTAATGTGTTGCTCAAGAATCAGCTGAATCTGAAGTCCAGATAAAACCACCTGATTCGATCACTCAGTAAAATCACAAGATGGAACCTATGACTGAAATTTGAGATGACCTTTAAGTCAATTTTGTTAGTCTGTTTATTGTTTAAGAGTTCAGAGATACAGAGATAAGAGATACAGAGATACAGTCAGCCAGGAAATATATAATATCTACAATTTATCTTTTAGCATTTTTTTAAGAGGGGCATGATGGCTTAGTGGTTGGCACGTCCGCCTCTGAGCGTCCGACTCTCAACCGTATGGGTTTCCTCCTTGTTCTGCCACGGATTCATGGTAAAAATCAAAATTTCCCCTATATAGTGAGTGAATTTATAAACATAATTTTGTCCTGAGAAACTTTCAACCTTTTCCAAGTTTGTCACCATGCAGTCAACCATGAACAAAATCAAAGTTTAACCTATTAATTCCCTTTTAATAATAATGACTTTTAAATTTATATTTACACTTGTAAAACTGTAGGATTTTTCTTTGGCGGTAAGATACCACTATAACCTACTAATTTTGAAAAAAACTTGGTAATTGAGAATTTGCATTTAATAAATTCCATGTAGATAAAGGTGTAGATGGGCGGCACAGTGGCTTAGGGGTTAGCACGTTCGCCACTCAGTGCTAGGGATTCCTGGTTCGAAACCCCTCTTTCACCTCTTCACCCAGCTCATCATTAGTAGAGGGTGTGGCACTGAAGTGATGCTGTTCCAGGGAGCCCTCTCAACTAATTAGAGTCTGCAGTATCTGCCCCTTTTAGTTCTGCTGCTCTAGTCAGTTATGCCGGAGTCACATGCTGCACTGTGTCAATCAAACTCTGCTTATTACTTAAATGCTGTGCTTTATTAGCTTTAACTGCTTTTCTTGTTTGTTTCTTTTGAGATGTTGCCAAATTCCTGGAGGTGTCGTCAGCTCTTCATCCATGGCTCTGCCGAAGCACTGCGGCTACGACGAAGGAACCTGGATTTCTATTGGACTGGCAATTCCGCAAGATGCCCTTAATGGACTTATATAGGTTTCCAATTGTTAGAATTTTTAAATTGTTAAATACAGACATCTGATCACCACCCAAGCTTTACATGGCTTTCCTACACTGTTGATGCTGCCCGGCCGCTCAAGGAGGATGAGACCCACACTAAGCAGGTCCTCCCAAGGTTTCTTCCTTAAAATAACAGCATTTCCTTAAAATAATAACATAACAGGGAGTTTTTTTTCATTCCACTGTCACTTCGGCTTGCTCTTTGGGGGTTTAAAGGCTTATAACTCTGTAAAGCTGCTTTGTGACAATGTACTATTGTAAAAAGCACTATATAAAAAAATTACTTGAACTTGGGGCGGCACGGTGGCTTAGTGGTTAGCACGTTTGCCTCTCAGCATTCCTGGTTCGAATCCCAATCTGGATGGAGTTTCCATGTTCTCCCTGTGTCCGCGTGGGTTTCCTCCGGGTTCTCCCACAGTCCAGAAACATGGCTCAAGTTCAAATGAGTTCTCCAAATTACCCCATATAGAGTGAGTGTGTGTCTGTGTGAGTGAGTGTGTGCCCAGCGACAGATTGGCACCCTGTGCTGGGTGTATCTGCCCAGCCCCCGAAACCTTCTCCCACGGATGGGCATGGAGAACCTCCCCCCGGTGACCCTAATAGAGGATAAGGCGGAAGATAATGGATGGACGGATGGATACTTGAACTTGAACTACAATTTAAAACAATAAAAACATAGTGTGATGGGTTAAGAAGTTTTTAAGAAGTTGCAGCACTTTTATTTCCTATTAAACCTTTACTTCACAAAAAGTTAGAGCGCTTTGTAGGTGGATGTGGATTTGAGATGAATAAACACCTGTTAATAAGAGCCAGATCCACAGAATTGTCATCGTTCACACGACGCTTTGCAAACTATGCCGGTAGTTGCAGCTTCTGTGTGAAGCATATCTGCAGTATTTGTGAAAGCAAGGCGTCGCGGACAAACTAAACTAAAAGTAACGGGCGAGAAACTGGAGTTTTATTCAGGCGACGTGGAGACACACCTGCCGCCTCTGAAATCAGTATTGCTAGATTTTACGGGTGAAGCGCTGCTCTGCGCATGCGCCGGAAGTTGGTGCCGCAGACAGTAGCAGTGATTCGGCAACGCAGAGCAACATCAGGGACAAAATCCAAACAGGCGAAAGAATAAATGAGCAAGCGCGAGGTTTTAAGCAGCCCGCGTTGCTGTTGTCCACGGAAAGTGAGTATTTGGTTTACGTTTTCTAAATGCTGTTATATTTGATTGAGTGATTGCTCGTTCTTCACGCATTGCAACCTCTGTAAAGCAACAAAGGAGTCAGCGCTTTCTATGGCTGCACTCATTCTGCAAAAAACTGCAGCTCTCCTGCCATCTTATTGACCCTAAAGTTAAATGGATTCAGCTCCTGTTTTAGAAAGGGTAGCTAAATGCATGTTGAAGGCGTGGGCAATGAGGGCTGTTGAAGGATGCTGCTGTCATTCTTGAGTTGCAGAACATCACGTGTCTTTTCTCACATCTTACATAGCATCCTGAGCACGGGCTTATTAAGCAGATCGTGTAGCCCTTTGCATCATTATACCCTCCAGATTCATTGGGATGGGAAATGAAGGTTTAGTTCTTTGCCATCACGCTCTATAACCGTTTTCATTCCGAGATATAAACCTCCCTAAAACCTCATAACTGTTCCCCATATTCCTTAAAAATCGTAATAGCACATTTTGTCTTTATTGCATCTTAATTAGCTGACTTAATTACATTTGTGCTCCCTCCTGCAGTCATCTGAAGTGTATATTGGAGTACTTTCTGTATTGTACTTTTAGCAATTATTGCATTGTTGTGTACTCTCTGTGGC
The DNA here is from genome assembly GCA_019802505.1 of Corydoras sp. C115. Taxonomy (NCBI): domain Eukaryota; kingdom Metazoa; phylum Chordata; class Actinopteri; order Siluriformes; family Callichthyidae; genus Corydoras; species Corydoras sp. C115. The sequence goes on from JAFMOC010000049.1 coordinate 756,074, forward strand.
ATTGCACCAGAACTATTCCTGTACTTGGCAATTAAAAACATTGTGTGCATTAAAGTTACATGTAGAAAGGTTTCCAACCTGCTCGAGGCGTTCTGCTGGCCTTTAGTTTGCAAATTATTCCTCCATGCATGTGAATTAGGCTCTATTTCTGGAGGTGTTAATCATTTATCTCAGGGCCTTTCTTCATGCAGCTTGTCAGACTCACTGCTGAGCCCTGGCTGCACCCAAATAAAGCCCTGACCCTTTTTTATTTTTTATTTTTTTTTTTTTTTTAGTGTTTCTGAAAAAACATACATCCTCATGACCTTTGCTGAATATCAGAGCTGTTGTTTCAAAATGTCACTGGGGATGTTTGCGGCAGCGAGGCGCACTATTTGTTGACGCCTTGTGTTCTGACAGTCCACAGCTAAAAAGCCGGAAAGTTAAGAAGGTTGACTGTGAAGGAAAAAAAAAGCCCTCTGGCTTAGAAGTTTGCATCATTTCCTACTGCAGCTGGAGTGATGGTTGAAATTGGAGTCGGCAGGCACAATTGTGTGTATGTGTACTTTGTATGTAAACTTTTTTAAACTAATGATTGTATATATGGTCTGACTAGAAAATAGTGATTATACTGTCAGAGATTTAAAAGACACATACTTTCTTCAGGGTGTTAATATTATTGTTTGTGACTTGCATTGATTAAAATAACTTGGTTTAAAATTTTTGGTCATTGTGCGTGGATGATTGGCTGTAGGGATTGTCATTAATTGTATATTTTTTTAATTTGCCCACCATGATAACTGTTTCATGCATATATGTACATGTTAAAAGTTTACAGTATTTCAATTTCCCGATTTACAGCTGAATTCATTGGAACATGTGAGCTGTACAAAATTACATTGATGTGAAGCTTTTAGGTATATTACGTTTTTTTCCCCCCCAGTTGTTAGATACACCGGTTACAGCTCTTTGAGGGACGTGCATTAACTCTTGAGTCCTAAGATGTTCTACCTGACCAGCATGAACTCATCAAACAAACACCAGATGTCTGATATTCTGTGCAGCCTATATGATCTCTGTAGTGAACATAGTGAGAGATGTTCTGCATAGCAAGTTAAGTTTTTCACAAACAAACCAGATGCAAGATGTCTCCCTAATAGGCATAAAACACAAAATATTATGTATGGTCAGCATGAATTCTTCAGACACACTCATGATGTGAGATGTTACGCACTGCCAAAGTAAACTTTTTTGCAGTTTGCACTGCAGCTGTCATGGCAAGCTATATTGACTGTTTTACAAACTAGCATTGGGGTTGGGGATTCATTTTGAGTAACTGAACTGTGCAGATCCTTACTGAGGTTTTGAACATTTTTGGAGGCTTCAGGATGGGCTTGGTCAAAAGAAAAGTTGTGGCACTGTGTGTGGATGAAGGTAAAGCATGACAGTGATGGCCAGTAGGAGGAGCAGGCATGGATGTTCTGAAGCATAAAAAACACTTGATTCAGTTTTTTTTTTTTTAATTGGTTGAGTTCTTACTATTTCTGCATGTGTGTGTGTAGTTATGAAGACAGGTAACGTGAACTATTGAAACACCGCAATACCAGCAGTGCTTGGGCATACAGGCTGCCCACATAACTGTCATACAAAATATTGCTGGCTGTAGTGTTTGAATGATGCAAAGGAAGTCTAATCTCTGTGCTGTAGTTTAGCAAATCTTTTAAACTGCTCCAAAACAGAAACTTAAAAAAAAATCCAATTTCTTTTAAAGCTTACCCAGCACAAATATGGTTTGTAAAGGGAACTTGTAATAAAGGTGTTTAATGAAAGCAAAAATTTCTCCTATAAAGTCGCAAAATCATTGCGTCAACATTAAGACATTTTACTTTATTGAATCATGCCTTATGTATATAATTAAACAATAATATCTACATAAATGTAGTCTATCTAGCCAATATAACTGATTACATAGATGCTAAAAATCATAAATTTTATGCTGATTTGTCATAAAAAAAATTTTTTTACCAAGATTTTATTACAATATAATTAAGCAGCCTTCTGTGTAAATCATGGCAGTTATTTTTTGTTTGTAACCTGAAGCATTATCATTATGTTTATTATTATTATTATAATATAATTATTATTTATTTTTAAATAAAATTCTGTAAATGGAGTACGTAATCAAGATAATGTAATGTTATTTGTACAAAAAGCCCTGTATTTTTTTTTTTTATTACACAAACTTTGTCATTATGAAAGAAACCTAGATTAAGATTGTCTTAAAGATCAATTGAGCTAATTAATAAATTAGTCAAAAGATTTTTTTGTTAATATAAAAGAAACGTTTATAGCATCTCAAATTTTACAACTACAGAGAAATGATATTGCACAAGTCTAGTACAAGAAATTGTAGTCCAGAAACAGGCATTATACTGCTCCAGGAACAGACATCATACAGGTATGGGGACCTGACATTACTAGGTTCAGAAATGGATTTAAAAAAACGTCTGGAGACAACTATGAAAATTGCTTCAGTATGTAAAATGAGGTCAAGGCTTGATAACTTGTACAATCTAATGTTTGCCTCCTATAACACTTTCTGCCACTACAGTGTTATTACAATGTGTTTTAAAAGTGTTTTAATATTGTATTTGTACTGCGGTCGAATGACTTATCTTTTTTTTTTAATAATATAAGAAATTGTGTCATTTAATTCCATTGCCACCGGTGCATAAATGAAGCACCTAGTGAAGCCTTTTAGATAATTGTAGGATTCCAAAACACATGGCTTTGAAAAGAACTTGACTGGCAAGCACAAAGCCCTGATCATAACCCTGTTCAACACTATCGGGATAAAGAGGTTTTAAGACCCTCTTATTAACCATCGTTGTCTGACCTCAAACATGCTCATAATGAGGGTATAAATGGGGAGAAAATAATCACCCTACAAAATCTCATAGAAAGTCATCACAGGAAAGCAGAAACTGAGTTTAATTTGTAGGTGGCCCAATACTTTTGTCCTTATTTCTGTCTTGTATAATGAGTTGACAGTGACAGTTCCATGGCTTCTTCTTAAACTAAATGCACTCCTTGTGCTAGAAATAGCTCTCTAAAACATTATATGCAGTATATAGTCTATAAATACCTTATAAATCCATTCACCCAATTCATTCATACATTATCTTCTGCTTAGTCCTATACTAGGGTTGCAAGGTGTTCTCCATGCCCAACCAGTGGAGAACATTTCAGGCACTGGGCAAATGTATCCAGGACAGGGCACCAATCTATTGCTGGGCACATACTCACACACACTATATAGGGGCAATTTAGAGCATCCAGTTTACATTGAATCCACATTTTTAGACTGTGGGATTAAACTAGAGAACCCGGAGGAAACCCACGTGGACAGGGAGAGAACATGGAAACTCCACCCACTCCGCCCTCTTACAAATCCTACTGGACTAAGTTTTACTAGGTCAGTAAGACTTATTGACACATGGTTAGTTAATTAATTTGTAATTAACTAATCAATAAATTAATAAAAACTGTTATAAGCAGGGGTGGCATGGTGGCATAGTGGTTAGCACGTTCACCTCTCAGCACTAGGGATTCCCGGTTCGAATCCCAATCTGGGTGGAGTTTCCATGTTCTCCCCCTGTCCGCGTGGGTCTCCTCCGGTTTCCTCCCACAGTCCAAAAACATGGATCAAGTCAATTAAATTCTCCAAATTGCGGCATATAGAGTGTGTATGTGTCTGTGAGTGTGGCCCAGCGATAGATTGGCGCCCTGTCCTGGGTGTATCTGCCCAGCGCCTGAGACATTCTCCCCTGGATGGGCATGGGAAATACCCCCCCCCCCCGGCAACCCTAATAGAGGACAAAGCGGAAGATAATGGATGGAGGGCGGCACGGTGGCTTAGTGGTTAGCACGTTCGCCTCTCAGCGTTAGGGATTCCCGGTTCGAATCCCCATCTGGGTGGAGTTTCCATGTTCTCCCCGTGTCCGCGTGGGTTTCCTCCGGGTTCTCCGGTTTCCTCCCACTGTCCAAAAACATGGATCAAGTTAAGTGAGTTCTCTAAATTGCCCCATATAGAGTGTGTTTGAGTGTGTGAATGTGTACCCAGCGATGGATTGGCGCCCTGTCCTGGGTGTATCTGCCCAGCGCCCGAGACGTTCTCGCCTGGATGGGCATGGGGAACCCCACCGCGACCCTAATAGAGGATAAAGCGGGAGATATTGAATGAATGAAATAATGTGGGAAAGATGGAAAGGGTGAAATGTTGCAATAAGACAGGTGCGATGTGGTGATGTTTAAATCCTTATCTTACTGTTCCTTTATTTAGGACAGTATACCATTATTTAATGAGGGGCAGTGGGAACGATTTTACATATTGACATGAATAGTATTGCAATAATTATTATCATTAGTAGTAGTATTAATATGAAGCTTATGGGTGGTTAATTAGATTTCGTTAGCATGATCTGGATGTCATTGGTGCATGCGTGTTGTTTATGCAGATTGCAGGTTTTAGGTAAATTCTTCGATGAGACTCGGGGTCGGCAGGGTAACAAAGGGTTGACGTCATGAGCGCGTACGGCCGCATGACTTTCTCTGAAGTGTGGTCCCGCCTAGTTTTTTTGGGATTCAGTCGCGTGATTGGGTGAATGCCCATCCATGTCTGGGGAAGGCCCAATCGGAGCGGGGACGGTCTCAAACTTCCGCGTTGATGAGAAGCTTTGGACAGGGGGGCGCAGAAGCGGCGCGCTGTAGCAGCTGTGTGTAGCAGCTCTGTGGCTGTGTATGCTGCGAGCTCAGCCCCGCTACCGTGTGCGTGCTGGAGGATCCGCGCCTCTTTGCTCTGCTGGCTGTGGGATTGTAATCATGCTTGTGAGTTCGGTGGAGCTGCGCTGAACGTCTCCACTCTGGATGAATGGGTAAGTGCCTTTCTGCTCTTGTGCGTTTAAGCCGCTGTCTGGATCCGCGATGATGCTTTTACGCTCTTGTCACATCGCACAGTTTATGCACTGCGACTTTGGACCTGGTGCTATTATAGAAACACTGTTATCCAACCGATTACTGACGTTTTCCGAATAAACCAGTGCCTTAAATGAATAGCGCTGATCTCCGGGTAATAATCCAAACGTTTCGAATATGTATTGTGCGTGGACTCGTAGCGTTTAAACGGAACCCGCGACTTTTCCTAAAAGTATTCGTATTTTTGGGAGGTTTAATTTTAATGACGCTTGTCATTTTCCTCCGTGCCTCCTAAAGTGGATTGTGTATGGTGCATTGTGCGCATGCGCGGTACTGCTCGCTCCGTCCGAAACGAGCGCTGGACGTTAGCGCGATCGAAAGTGCGCTCGCTGTTGTGGAGCACATAAAGTAACTTTATTGGAACTTACTCATGCTGTAGACTGAGTGCTGGGAATTTGATCACTATGGCTGTTACATTTTCTCCTTTTTTTTAATTGAAATGACTCCGGAAAGGATGGAATTCCCACCTACCTTATGGATGCTCTTTTGTAATTCGCTGTTGTTAATAAAGTTTGGACACACCTCCCCATTGCTTCACTTATTGTCCATTTTCTCAGTTCCTCCTACTGAAAAATAGACTTTACTCTGTTCTCTAATGGTCAGGACCCCAATAGTAGCACCACAGAGCAGGTATTATTTGGTTGGTGCATTATTCCTATCCCAGCAGTGTCACTGAGGCGTTTAAGTGAAACTACAGCAGCACTGCTGCACTAAATCGCCCTCACCACATTAGTGTCACTGCACAACTGACAAACAATACACCACCCAAATTATACCTGTTCTGTGATGCTCCTGACCAATAGAGAACTGAGAACCAACAGACTGACAAAACAAAGAAAACAGATGTACTACAGTCTGTAACTATAACTGCATTGACACTGTGGTTGGGATCAGTACACAGGGTTGGTCTTCCAGCACCTCTGGCGCAATGAGAGTTAAGGGCCTTGCTCAAGTCTCCACTTACTGTTCAACCTGTTAGACACATCTACCCTATTGCTCCACTTTGTAGATAAATATTAGAGACATGTACTCATTTCTTTTTGCACAGTTTGCGTTCATATTCCAGTCCTTTGCCAACAGGATGCTGGTGGATGGACATGTTCATTTGGTGGATGTTTTCCGATCCAGCAGCGTCACTGACTACTCCATCAACACGGCTGTATCTGAACCACTTATAACAGTAACCACTCTAACACATCACCATTATGTCAGTGTCACTGCAGTGCTGAGGATCAGCCTCCACTCAAATAGTACCTGCTTTGTGTAGGTTCTGATTATTAGAGAAGAGACTAAAAGGATCTAAAAAAGTGAGAAACAGATGGACTACATTTTGTAAATGTAAGCATACAAAGTGCATCAATATAATAAGTGGAACTGATCTAACTGGTATCAATCAGTATAGAGCTCTTTAACAGAAATTACTTGTGTTCTGCTGATAATTTTACCTTACCATTTCACACCTCTCAAATGTGGCTTCCTTTTTAATTATTAAAATGCAAACAAATAGCAGTATTTTGCCATCTACTTGCTTTCATCATGGTTTAGTTGTGTGTTTATTGCAGGGAAATGCAGCTGCAAAGATGCTGCGTGCACCTGAAATTTCACACTGGGATAGACATTATTACAGGCAATTTATTATAAAACCATAAATTTTTTTGGAAAGTCCCTAAGGCAGTGGGTGCCATTTCAAGGTGCACAATTATGCGGCAGTGTGTAAAGTAAGGGCATAAGTGTTCATTTTGTTCATTCTTTCCATGTACCCATGTCAATTGAAGTGTGAACAACATGGGTCTCAAGTCAGGATCCGGTGCCCATCACCACCACCATAATATAGCCTGGTTTATTCTGTACCTATCAGCTGCAACTTTCTTAAAATCTATATAGAACTGACCTGAGTGTTTGGTATGTGTGTTTACACAAAAATAGATTGACCAATTTTCTGTCAGGGGTATCCTATAGGAAACTTCATGTAAGCATTGAAAAAGCATTAGAAGATAACTAACACAAACTATAACAACAGATGAGCCACTGTCTGTGATTTGACATCTACAAGGTGGAACAACATGTTAAATGTGTCTGAGATCAAAGAAAAATGGGCATTATGTTTAAATCTCCAGCAGCACTACAGTGTCTGATTCACTTGTAAAAAAACAATGTCAGTGTCACTGAAGTGCTAAGTCATCAACCACCAAGGGAAAATCTTAGTGTTGGACCAGTCGAGCTGCTGATTAGAAAATGGAGTGAAGAGTCATAACAAACTATGCAAAGAAAAATATGGACATCAGTCTGTAATTCAAGGACTACAGAGTGGACCTCTATGCTCAGTGAAACTGATGAGATGGACATTGAGTCCTGAAAGATATAAGTGACTTCTGAGCTTGTATACAATTCAGTTTTTTGCATCGCAGTCGGCATTATTAGCCATACAGTACAATTAAGCAATTAATTTATATTTTGAGGGAATAGAGCAGTCTGTATAACTTCTTATTGAAGTGCGACTGGAGTCGTACCGCCTATACTCTGTATGCTGCTGGGGAATATAACATTAACAACTAAAGGAATATTAGCTTGTTGACTATACGTTTAAACTGGACATTACCTTTAAGGTAATGCACTTCAATGGTAACCAATGACTGATTTCAGTTCAGTGTTCAACCAATGTGACCAAATGTGTCTCAGACCTCTTCTGAAGTGATTAGATATCGATGTGTTTCAGGTGTATTCATATCTGTATTTGGCGCTGCACACCATCTGCCCCTGTGTGCTGCAACTGTAGTTTATGCTGTGCTCAAACGTCATCGCAGGCTCTTTGAAGTTTAGTGACCGCCCTACACTTGTGATATCTATTGGATTACCAGTTATGGTGGTCCTGAAATTCAGTCTTTATTCTTAATATGGTATTGGAGTTTCAACTGTACAAATACAATCAGACAGACTGTGTACAAATAAACACCTTCATTGAGGTCTTCTTTGTTCATACCATTATAAATGTATATGAACAGTATACAGTCTAAAGATATGAATTGAAGGTAACTGGGCTGCTCTATATTGCCCCATATAGTGTGTGTGTGAGCGTGAGCCTTGTTCTGGGTGTATCTGCCCCCCATGACCCTAGTCCCTAGTGTAGGATTAAGTGGAAGCTAATGAGATGAGTTATGGTACCCGTTCTTCAAATAAAACAGAGTGTCATGCACTCACATCTAAGTACCAACAGCAAACTTTTAACTTCACCTTAAAGGTGACTGTTGCTAGAGGTTGATGTATTTTTCTTTATCACACATTCAGTGTTGGATCATTTTCTTTAACAAACAAAAGACAAGGTGTAATGTTTTTGAATGTAGCCTCCTTTTGAAACACTTTACTGCTTTTCTGATTTTTGTAGTTAATTAATTTCCCATTTAAAGCATTTAAAGGCATATTGGATAAACCAGTGCTTAAATAACAATGAGCTCATTATGAACCGATACAGCCAGAGACACTATGTTTGTTGTTGCCTCGGTGCTGAGCATTTTAATACAAGACCACCTACTAATGCATGTACTAAAGAGTGAGCACCTTAGTGTCTGTGTGCTGAGGGCTCTGGGGTTGAGTTTGCCTTTAAAGGGTTTTATTATGTTTAATTGATCTGCCAGCGCAAAGCACATCTCACTGAAGAGCCCCATTTCTGTATGTTTGACGTTCGTGTTCGGCAAAGCTCTCCAAGCTGGCAAAGGCACTTCAGGAAATATTAATTAGAGTCTTTGTGCATGTCTGTCTGCATAAACAAGGTGGGTTCGGAGTGAAAAGGCAACCGCTAATATGCGTGCATGGCAGAAATCCCAAACCTGGTAATCTGTTCTTTATGAATGCTCTAAATGTATCCCGTTTCACTGTGGAGTGGTTTACATGCCGTGGTGCATTTTAACAGCCCCACTTTAAATATTTATGGTGCTCCATGGGGTGCAGGATTTAAATTAAGAGGGGTGTCAATACTTTTGCAGTACAAGTGAATGTGGTTAAACAGATGTTTCTAATCGTCAAGCCTGAAGGTGCTGCTTATTCGGACACAGTGAATGTGGGAGAGAGGAAATGAAAGCGAGGTGAAAGCATTGGAGGGCCACGATACTCTGCCGTGGTGTAATTTTATATTCTGGCACTTGCATCGTGACCCCTGACAGTGCAGCTCAGAGACAGGTTGTAAATACAGATAGTAATTGCTTGGAGCAGGAGGGAGCTGGAAAGAGAATGCTCACAACTAAGTGAGACGGAGCAGGAAAGCCAGAGTAAATTAGTTTCACCCCCCATCGCACGAGATAAGTGAATTTGAGACTTTTGAGAGTTCTGAAAGAAAAGAAGAGTCAGAATAGACTGATTAGTGGCATGGCTCTTAGGAGAAGGGCAGGTCATACTGCAAACTGGCATCGTTCATCACAGATGCACAGGAAAATTGCATTGCAGTGCGAAACATAATATACAATCCTACTGTATTTAGCTAAAATGTTTAAAATTCTACAGACAGAAAATGACCTTGTCTTCTTTTAATAATCAGGCAAGTTGAGAAAAGATATTTAATAGGAAACCAAACAGAAAAATGTGATCTTTTTTTCCCTACTGTACTTGCACACAGTGGAATTGGTCTTTTACATTTAACCCCTCCGTGGAGTGAAACACACACTGGTGGAGTGGAGGGCAGCCCTGTACATGGCACCGGGGAGCAATTGGGGTTAGGTGTCTTGCTCAAGGGCACTTCAGCCTTAGTACTTGGTGGTACTGGGAATTGAATCAGGAACCTTCAGGTCGCAAGGCTGGTTCATTAACCACAAGCCTACCACTGCACAAAAATGTCCTCAATTCAGCCAGAAGCCAGGTTTATTTGGAAGTAAGGATAATCATTTAGTATATTTATATGGCAAGAGCAACAGTGAGTGAAGAAACAAGGAGGTATATCTAAAAATATGGTCATGAAGTGCCTTTTTAATGCAGACTGCTTTACAGAAATTTGAACACTATTTTGAAATATGCAGTGCAAAGGAGTGTGTTGAGTGATATCACAGTTGTAATTTATGCCGTAGTTCATCACAGTTATGCTACTTGCTATTTATCATGACCTTACGTGTTCTATTACTTTAATACAACAGTTTAACAAAAGCCATTTTATTTAATGTATGCTAAGATTTCTGTTTATTCAATAATGAATTTTTTTGCCTAGCAACATACGAACATATTACACTAGACAGATTATAGTACCACATTAGACAAAGCATCACTGTGCTGACATTATAATCTGGTTTAATAATAAAAATCAGGTTTCTAGTAACCATTAATTCCATTAATTTGTGTTGTAATGGACAGCATGGCAAAACAGGACAGCAACTTCAACTTAACTTCAGTAACAAAATCACTAAATAAATGTAATATGTTTAGTGAAAGGACTTTCGGTAATAATGATTGGATTATACAATCCAAGATAGATAAAAGTCTTTAATGGTAATATTAGAAAGTTAGGGGTGCATCTCACTTATTGAGTGCTCAAGTCAATTAAATCAATCAAACTTCCTTGAGCAAAAGATAATTATTTTCTTATAAAATATATAGATAATAGGGGTGTAATTGTATACTGTATTCTGCATGAAATATTCGCTACAGGCATCACAGTACGTGCTTTCCCACGCAGAATACAATGGAGCGGTGTGGAGCATAAGTGGAAACCATACATGCATTGACTCATAGACCCACTGATTCATTCAAAACCATGTGGAAGGAGTTTGGGTCACTGTGATGAACAGCAGCACTAGAGCAGTGCAGGTAGATCAAACATGGACGCTTGGTATTGTGAAGTGGTAGTAATCTATGTTTGTGGAAACATTTAGAATGTGCTAACATATTGGGCAGAATCATCCACATTGATAACCAGAGCTCATCCCTGCTACTTTTTACACTAATTTTACTAAACCTACAATTATTATGTGTTAATGTATGCATGCTTAGCCCTCCACTCCCGAGATGTGAAATCAGACAGAACTAATCCATTACTGTACCAATGAGCATATAAGGTAATACTTACTGTACATAACCGTAAGGTCCATACCACGGTGTGAACGGAACTGTGACTTTTGTGTATCGTTACTCGCCTCATAATTAGTGTTTTTACCTCTGAAAATATAGTATACATAGTTTAGTGTATAACCCCCCCACCCACCCCCACATCTCTAAGTAGCCAAGATTGATACTCTGTGTGCACATTTTGCCACTCTTCTCAGTGATTCCATGTGTCATCTCAGTTATGCCAATTATGAAAGTAAACACATTAAATTGCAGCATCCCTTTTCCTCTGTACTGAAAAACAAATAGGACTGTTTTTGTTTGTCGTTGCTTCTTAGGGTTCTTAGGCTTGCTTAGGGTTTTCTCTGCTTCTAACACAACTGATCCAACTAACTGGCTCATTGACAGCCCATTACAGGTGTATTAAAGCAAGGAATGTACTAAAAAGTCCTGGGTAGTAGGTCTTCAGATTCAGAACAACATTATGCAACATTGCTTTTATAATTGAAAGAATACGAAAATAGGAGGGCATTAAAATTTTGAACCACATGTCATTTAAATATTCTGTGCATTGATTGAACAGGTTTTGTGCTGGAAAGACTTCATTTTATCTGGCAACACTGCTTAGACCCAATAAATTAATAATGAATTTAATCAGTTTCATCTGTTCATTGTTGCAGTTCCTAATTAGCTGTGTAGTAGCTCTATTAGTTGTATAATTGCTTCATGAGCTCGATTTAGATGTATAATAGAGTTCAGCTTAGAGGGAAATCTGTCCCCAGTAAGTGGGGTATGAGCATGTTACATTGGTGTGCGGGGCTGGGGGTGCAATTTTACAGAGGAACCTCCATTTAATGGATTAAAAGGGGGAGCACTGGTTCGTAAAATGCAATTGTCAAAAGCAGCAAGTTTTTTTCCCCCCAGGGGGTTGGGGAAATGTATTAAAATGCAGCATTTATGTTCACAGATGTGCTAAACATGTACATATGATTAACAGTATCTTAGCACTGTATCTTAGTAGTAAGCATGGTCACCTCTCCCTATCTGGGTGAATTTTCCATGTTCTCCCTGTGAGTGAGTTTGTTTGGGTTGTATTTCTATTAATAAGTGTGCTCTGCAATGTTTTATGTTATATCCAGCAATATATCCAGGATTGTTGCCCCATCCTGGATATATCTGCCCAGTGCCCAAATTGTTCCCCCCCCCCCCGGATGGGCAAGGGGAACCCCTCCCCGATCCCTTGTGCCTAGTGAAGGATTAAGTGGAAGATACTAAAAAAGAATAGTAAAACCTGTAAATACATATTAACCTTGCTGTATTATACTACTATGTCAAGTCATAACAGATTACACAAACAAATTTATTTATTTAACTCAAAAACACATTTAAATATACATATGCATGCAAAATAAATTTAAGAACACTTATTTTAAGAAACTGATTTTTTTTTCCACTTTTAAAATACTCCATGTTATATTTGTTTCGCCATCTTGCCTCTGAACATCATCACAAATTTAAAGAGAAGGGTTACCAGTAAACAAATGGTGCCTACCTTTACAATAAGAATGCTACGTGTGTCTGATGCATGCCTCTTTTTGTCTTTTTTTCCGGAATCAGATGAGCGTTACATTAAAAAAAAAAAGTTAATTAAAGTTTTTTTACAAACTGTCTGTGCCCCTCCCAGAACATGTCCGTGACCCACTTTTGTGTAGTGACTCACCAGAATCGCTGTTCTACACCAAACGTATGTCTTTATGGTCAATGCTTTGTGCACTGAGGAAAATTAATGCTGCAGTAACACAGGGCCTGCCCCAACGCTGGAAGCCTGCATGGCTGGGAATCTGATTACACCTAATAGTAAAATTTTATGTTTTCATTGTGGCTTTGATCTCCTTCTTGGTGGCCGTGTTGCTGAAATGCTGTTTGTTGAGCATATATAAACATTTTACAAAAGCAGTTTTCTCATTCTTGCTATCATTGATCAGTTCAAGAGAGTCTATGGCTGCATGCGTCTCTTACTCTGAATTAAAAGTATTGAAATGTTTTAACTTTTACAAATGATTACTTCACTGGTTTTGCTTCGCTTGCATATTTACCTCATCAATCCCGTTCATGACTTGCTAAAAAAACCAAAAAAAAAACCAACAACTTGTCCTTAAATAGAGTTCCAGAAGTGTTCCATAAACTTGACTGGCCTACACAGAGCCTTAATCTTTACCCTATTAAACCAAATCAGGGTGAACTTGAATAGAGATTGCAAACTAGATTCTCTTGTTCTACATTACAAATGCTCTTCTGGATGGAAAATTCTCACAAACACATTTGAAAATGTTAAATGTCTTCCCAGAATGGAAATACCAAGACCGAATACCAAATACGAATAGCTTTGACTCTGATATTTTGGTATCAATAAAATTTCAAATGATATCCAACACTAATATTTGTTTACTTCTGTATTTTAAATCAGAAATGAAATGGGGCTGAAGAATGCATTTTCTTTAAAAGGCCTAATGAAATAAAGTTATTAAACATGAACCACTTATTTACAAATTTGCAAGTTTTAGAATTCACCCTTGAATTCTATGGTATGTCACAGTTTACCTCTGATCAACTGCTGAAGGCTTTGTTTTTGAATTGCTTTTGTACATTTTTGGGCTTAGACAGCTTGTTGAACCTGCCTCTTAGCTTGAATGCCTAGTGTGTTTGCATTTGCACAGCTGTTTTCCGAAACGAGCCAAGATGAGAAGAATGCACATGTGCTGTCTTACTTTTTCCTCTTGTCTTACTTAATGGAGTGAGAGAGCAGGTCCTTCGGGTCAAACGCTGATCCCTTACTCCAAACCACTCACACAGCAGTTAAGCTTCTTCTGTTACACATGGGCAATAAACTTTAACAGCCAGCTCATTTATGTTTCAAGTTCTATTTGGACCTCTTCTTTATTACCTGATCGTGGAAATACACATGGCATGTCTTCTGAAAACTTGTGGAAGAAGGTTGGTGAGTGTATAGCAATGTTTCTGCAGAACTTTTTGAGTTTAACAACAAGGTTAAAGGGTTTGCTGGCATTCCACTAATGTAATATGAAAAGCCTTTTGCTCTTCAAATATATTTTCAGCTTTTAGATTTAAATGTAGACGTTCTGACTAATCCATGACTTTTACTCGTATCAGAATTACTTTTTGCTAAATTGCCCATTAGTTTAAGATATTGCTCATCACTGATGTTGCAGACACAGTGCATGTTTTGTCATTCATAATATACAAATCATACTTATATCCTTATTAGTAACTAGCATGTGGTTATGGTGTTTGGCTATCACTCTAAAGGGTGTGGATTCAAATCCCAGGTCCACTGAAATAATCATCTTAGGCCTTCAACCCTTATTGCTACAGGGGGGCTGTATGGCCAACCCTGTGTTATAACCCCAACCATTAATTTGGGATTCTTAAGTCAATTTGGATAAGATCATCTGCTAAAGGACCAAATGTAGTGATGCCTCTGAAAACCCATGAGCCTCGTCATCTTGTCTTTCAGCTGAAATGCTTTAAATCAGTCAGTCAATATGTTGTTCCAATGTGCAGAGCAGTAATTCTTAAACTTGTATACTAAATGTGTACCCAGAGTGATTTAGCTCTCATAAGAAAAAGAAAAAAAGCCCTGTTTAAAATTCAAGAATGCAATTCACGCATCAATAAGGGCTCTTTGTTGTTGGCATTATACATATGCCCATCATCACTTTGCACTCTTAGGGTTTTTGCTGTTTCACACTTGTTTGTTGGCTATCATGTTCTTACATGAACTGACTTTGTTTTTTAATGATTATTCATATTGATGTATAATGCTCTAACTGGCAGTGTCCAATTTTAAAAAGAGAGAAGTGGTACTTGCCGATGTGAAATGGAGTGATGCCATATCTGTGACACTCCAAGATGCATACCACATTCACATTGCAATGACTAGATTAACAGATAGTCTATCACACTATGTGTACTGTAAATGTAAAACACTAAGAGAGGGATTGGTGTTAAACAGCCAAATCCGAATTCACTGTCATAGTTAAAACCCTAACTGATGGTGACAAGTTATTACATTATTAATATTCAACCATTAGTCGAATGCAACACAAACTGTTATTTATTTCAAGCCTAGAGTCTGGATTCTGCATGTAGCTGTAGGATGCTCAAAAATGAGCTGTACACCAACATGCTATAGAGTGGCCTCTAGCATGTGAACCCAACACCAAATTAGGATAATGTGCTTTAAAAAAAGCACATTCAGTAAGAGTAAGAATACCCAATCTCTTCTTCCTGGAAAAAATGTTTACAATTTGAAGGTGGCCTTCATGGGGGTCTTTGAAAATCCTTGATAACTGTGTCATTGACAGCATTTATATACTGCCTGGCTTAAAAAAAACACTCTTGCATATTTGGTTAGACCATAAGCTTCTGCAATGACAAAACATTTATTTCTGCCTAGAGTTGCATTCATTTTTCCATAAGATCTTGTATTGATGATGGATATCTGAACCATTGCACAAAGCTTTCTCTACATTTCCTCTTTTGATCCTGTTTGCAACAGCTGCACCTAACTTTTTTTTTTTTATGAATTTATCAAACTAGTATTTTTTTCGATTAGTTGATTTAACAAATCTAACAAATATTTCTCTAATGTGTAAAAAGTCCTTTAGTATTGCATTGCTTCCTATAACTGTCTTTTTTTAAACACAGCTCTTAAGGGCACGATTCTCGAACAAAAAAAAAAGCTTCAGTGAAAACAGCTTTACAGTCAAACATAAAATCTGCAGGATGCTGTTAGAAAGCTCAGCTGCCATCTTGGGTGTGCATGAACTTTGCCTCTTTTGTGAAAAAAAAAAAAAAAATTACCCCACACTGCTTCTCTTGATCATCACAATAAAAAATCTAAAATACAGAATAACTGATGGTGGCATATTTTTACATTATTGTGGCATATTTAAAAATTCTGAACCATAAAATGAATAATCCATCCATTATCTTCCACTTTATCCTCTATTAGGTTCGTGGGGGGGTTCCCCATGCCCAAACATGCTAACCACTAAGCCACTGTGCCGCCCCCTTAAAATGAATCGATATTTTTCAAATAATGAAAATCTTTTAGAAGCACATATGACATGTAAAACACAAACAAATCTGACATTGTGGAATATACGGTATAGATTGGTTGAGAACTGTTATTCAAATGTATACAGAGTTCTATAAGAACTAGCTATTTGTGCGGTGTAGAAAAGATGCATGCAACTACAATGGAAGAAACGGTTAGTAATACAACTTTTCAAGTGACCACTAATAACAGAAACTCATTACTTGTGTTAGTAATATTAAAGTAAAACTAAGAAAAGGAATAAAAAACATGTAAAATAACCGTGTGGCATTGTCTTGTTTCCGTGTTGACAAAGCGATTTGGGATGTTTTTGGGGTGCTTTCTGTAGATGCAGTCATTTTTGCAACGTATAGATGCAAGTTATGCAAAAGTATTTTCGTAATCAATTAGGTCGATGACATTGAAACTTTCCTCCAGCTCTACAACTGTCCTTGTGTGTCCTGAAATGTTCTTTTAAATATAATGATATTATTATTATTACTGTTTGCACTCTTATTTCCAGGAGTGGACTGAAAATTTGCTTATGCATGCTTATATGTAGTAATTTATATCTAATCTAGTTATAGTAAAAGCTCTTTGTGGAAATGTGATTAGTACCAGGTTCAGGAGTTAAAACCGTATGTCTAAAATTAGTTCGAACAGTTAAGGGTTAAAGTTATCTAGGTGGGCTTGGATAAATTAGTGCCCATTTGATTGCAGGGTTTAGCAGGCTGAATTTCTGTTTGTTCTCACAGCCGTGTTATCTAAGTGGGATTTGACCTCTAAAATAGAAAATTCATGCTTGTGAGTATAAATGGGTGGAAAATGTATAAGCAAACTTTTAACACACTGGGGTTTTTGCTGTGATTTTGGAACATATGATCACGTTCAGAAACACTGTAAATGTTTGGCACTTTTTACCAAAACCGAAAGTATTTCTCATAAGGAAAAAAAATCATCTAAATTTTATTCTGTTTGTTCTTTAGTAAAATAAGCTATTTCAAAAATGATGCTTCAATTTATAATTGTAATCCTTTTAGAACTTTCATCCATTTACACAATTATCTTGTGTAGGGGCTGTCGAGGTCCCCGGCTGATTGCCGACTCGATTCCTGGTCCACACTAAGTACCATAACTGAAGTGCCTCTGGGCAAGGAACCTAATCCCAAATGCACCCCGGGCTCTGTATACAAGATTGCGGACCGTTGCACTGCACGGATGGGTTAAATATGGAGAAAAATTCCTTTCTGTGTAAACACAGCAAAATGGATCACTTTACCAATTCACGGCAGCATAAACTACATTTACATGTGGTCCACTCTTATAAAAGATGTACGTTTGACAAAAAACAGTGCTACACCATGTGGACAAAATTGCAAATAATGCAACAATTCTATGACTTTCACACGTTGTATCATGATCTTGTGGCCTAAATGCACCCTTCTTACAAGCAAATTTTGGCCCTCGGATGCAAAATTGGCACCCCTGATTTAGGGATTTAACATCTGGACAGCATCAATGGCTATTACCTGACTGTTACGATCATAAGTAACACCATTAAGCAAATGTAGTATCTTTGCTTTACCTGTGAACATGTCTTTTAAATATGGGAGGAAATTTGAGTCACTGGCCAATTGGGAATCGAACCATAAACTTTTTTGCTGTTAAGCAGATTTGCATACCACTGCTAATCATACCACTCCCTTTCATTTGCAGTAAAGGAACAGCTGCTCCTCATTTGCTGTCCTAGGAGAGCGACATTCTTTTGACCTAGGAAACTGTAAGCCATGTTCTAACCTAACGTGAAATTATACTTTGTATCCCTGGGTGGGTTTGCACTGCCAGTTGACGGCTGCATTGTTAGCAAGCTTGCTAATGAGCATATATAAGCACCTCTTACAACCAGCTTGACATTTATACCACTGCATCACCCAAATGTCTAATGAAAAGAACCCTTGCATAGAGGAAATACTCAGGTTTTAAGCAACAGTGTAAAGAGAGTGTAGAAAGAGAAGACTTTCTATTAGCTCATGGAGCCGACCTTTGTGTAATAGAGAAAGCTTAATGGATATGTGCACAGCCCCCTTCAGAGGCTATGTGTGAAATTCAGTTCACACAGGCCGCCAGAGATCATGGGAGAGTGACCCGGCTGTCTGTCCTACCTGGCTGCCGCCTGCTCTGTTTCTTTTTAACAACAGTATCTGGATCAAATTGCTATGTAACCTGGCTGGTGCATTATGCCTTATGAGTGGGTTCCGTCTTCTATTAACATCTAATAGGGCCGTGTATTGACTCTATAGAACAAAGAACATAAAAGCAGTCTCATGAAAATGTGTGCAAGTCTAGCATCTCCTTCTATCTTGTACATCTTGTGTCCAGCGTTCTATTGTGTGACTGCCTGGTGTAAGCCAGCTCGTTTAATGCGTTAAGATTAACCGGAGCACTTAAGATGCAGTTCAGAGAGGACAATTGGGAAATGAAGACCAGGCCAAAGCCACTCCAGAATCGTCTGCCAGATCAGGCAACAAGATCCGTAAGCACAAAAGGGCAAAGCTGGGTTACAAGAGGGAGGCGAAGGCAGTTGACAAAGCCAGAGAATGAGACGACAGGGCGTTGCATTCGGCCTGTCGATGTGATTTCATCATCCCAAGCTTTGCATCATTGCTCATAAATGCTCTAGAATGACAGCTCCCCCAGGCCAACATTTCACTGCAAATCACAGGGATTGGCTGATGTTTCTTAGCCTCCTGTATGTCCTGGCTTCTTCAGATCCCCTCTAGGTCCATCCAGTGATAAGAAAGGGATTCAGAAGCTTGACACTTTACTGAACTGAAAGCTTGTGCTGCTTTTTTTGTGTCTGTCCTCTTTGTCAAATGGTTTTGTAGAATGGTCTCAGAAAAACATGCTGGCTTTCAGTATATTATTGTTGTAGTGATAGATTTGATATTGTGGATTATTTACTACAAAAGCTGCAGAAGTGTATTGTTCTAAACATGAGAACATTACTGTAGGTGACCTTACAGGAGTTTTATGCAGTGCCAGACTAATCATGTCTTATCAGTGAGAGGCCAGACTGACCTCTGCTGCCTTTTCAAGGTGCCAGAACTAAGAGTTGTGGGTCCTCCATGCACATTATATATCTCCTTGCAGTTGGGTTGGTAAAAGAAGGTTGATGCTTTGTGGCACTGAGCAAGCATGTGGTGTATAAACAACAGTTTGTGTTAAGCACTTGAGATGATGAATTCAAAAGTTCTTGGTGTACCGCCACAGACATGTTTGAGATCCACAAAATCGTCTTGTGTGGTTCTGAGCTTAAACTCACCAGGTTTTTTTATTTTCCTTTATACTGAGTGTATTAAGTGCAGATGGCACTTTAAATTTGTAGACCACTTATCTTCTAAAATGTATTAATATTATTGGTAGAAAAAAGGTTGCAAGATGTATTTAAGGTTTTGAGAACAAGGCTTTCTATATATGTGAGTTGAAAAGGTGCTGTCTGTGTTTTAACATCACGGCTCTTCTTTTCTTTACATTTTCTGGTGTAACAATCGGCTCAAAGGCCTAAAACAGAATCAAATATTAAAAATGTGCCCCGTGACTCACTGTGGAAAATTACAAGCTAAACTGGAATCAGTTAACAGCACTAATAAATATGTTACTGTTCAGTATAATTTATCCAGTCTTTTTACTTATAAGCAATTATTTCTGTTTCTGATTAGTTGGTGCATTTGTAGGTGTGTTTGGATGAGGGCATTAGGCAAAAGACCATTAAGGAAAGACTATTTAGTGTGCTATAACAAAACACTACGTTTTAGTTTTAGTCAACATGCATCTCGTCTAGCCTATGTTATTCTACCGCAAGGGATTTGAGAAAATGGGTCTTTTATCCGGGGCTTATAGTTTGTGCCGTTGATGGGTAGCATTGTCTGAGCCGCTGAATGCTATCTCTACATGGTGTAAAGGCCAGATGTCATTTTCACAAAAGAATTTAAAAAAGGGCCAACCTGCAATTCTGTTGCACGAGAAAGACGCTGGAGAAGTTCTAGTTTTGATTATAGCATGTGTGATGTTAGGAAGACATGACATTCTCAGTCAGTCCTGGCCTGTCCAAAGCTTGCATGTTGACCCTCAGCAGTCTGTACGTGTGCTTGTAGCTAAAAGCTGATGATGCTGAGTGGGAAGGTTTCCACGAAGAGCTTTAAAACACTTTATACAGAACTACTCTGCTGCAAAGGATTAATCTTACCAGTCAGCAGTGACCGTGGCATTGTTTACTCCATCAGAGGCCAGGCTGTAGAAAAAAGATTGTAAAGCATTTTCAGTGTTCTAATGCAAAAGCCATTTTAAGTGTGCTTTACCTATAATAGGTCTTATTCAATTTCTCGAATATGGGTGTGAGGAGGAAATGCTCAGCTGACCATCCTGTTCTTATTAAACCATTTTAAGTGGTTCCTAAGTGTACTAACCATAACATGATCTTATCTACACTGAGCCTATTCATAAGCCCCCATCACCATCATGCATATGTTTAGAAGGGCTTATACCCAGTCCCAGAACTATGTTTTCAAACCACAACCTTTAAAACCTGAGGCTGGTGAATATTCCTATGTGCTAAAGGTCAGCTGATGTTTTTGCTGTTACATTTCAGGTATTGTTTGGGAGGTATGGTTTGACATAGCCTTTTCCAAACTTGCTGCGTTGCAAGTAGGGATCAGACGATTAAAGATTTTGATGGCACGATTATTGTCTAGAAAGTAATAATGATTAATATGATTGATTTGCCTACCAGTAATTAACTTTGCCGAAAAAGTGGGTTAGGTTTTTGAATGTTCTATACGAATATTGAAAAGTTTAATTTGCTTTGAAAAAAATGGCAAAGGGATTTAAAGAAGTCCAGAGGTCTTTCAGTTGTTTATAATTTTAGATAACCTAGATGGGTAGGGGGGCGGCACGGTGGCTTAGTGTTTAGTACGTTCGCCTCTAGGGAACTAGGGATTCCCGGTATGAATCTCAATATGGGTGGAGTTTCCTTGTTCTTCCTGTGTCTGCGTGGGTTTCCTCTGGGTTGTCTGGTTTCATCCCACAGTCTAAAAACATGGATCAAGGTCAATTGAATTCTCCAAATGATCCCATATAGAGTGTGTATATGTGTGTGTGTGTGAGTGAGTGTGTACCCAATGATAGATTGGCACCCTGTCCTGGGTGTATCTGCCCAGCGTCCGAAACATTTTCCCCTTGGATGGGCATGCGGACCTCCCCATGACCCTGGTAGAGGATAAAGCAGAAGATGATGGATGGATGTATGGGTAGGTGTCCTATGGCTGTCAGGCCTTAATAAAAGTAGTGGGAGGTTATTAAATGTGAAATAAGTGGACAGCATACATTATTTACATTTAATTTCAAACATGCATACACTTACATGCACAATCATGTGAAAAAAGAGAGTAAGTGAAGTGAAAGCAATACAGTTTTAATGTGTGCCATGCATTTCATTCAGCTGCTTTTATTTTGAATTAACTTCAGCATGATGGTTGTTTGCCTCCACAGTCTGTTTCATATGTTGCCACTTGAGAAAATGAATGGTCCAGCCCTGCTTTATATTGTGTTTATTTGTTAATTAACTTGGACCTTTATTCACCAGACAAAAAACATTTACAATTTATTGATAATGGTTATCTTACTACTACTTATAAAAGAGGACTTTGTTTGTATGTTCACTATACAAATCTGCACTGTTTTGCAGTGACATGACATTTAACATACTGTGGAGGTTGATGTACTCTGTAGTGAAGATGTCTTATCACCTCTATGTGTTTCAGCATCATCACAAGCCCAGGCCGTGAAGCGGCCAGTTGACTGTAAATAAATTTAAACTTGATCCCTGAAACACGCATGTAAAAGTGTTATTAAGGGAAAGTTAATATCGAAACTAAAACAATCAATGGGCAGCACGGTGGCTTAGTGTTTAGCACGTTCGCCTCTCAGCACTAGGGATTCGAATCCCAATCGGTTCGAATCCCAATCTGGGTGGAGTTTCCATTTTCTCCCCATGTCCATGTGTGTTTCCTCTGGGTTCTCCGGTATCCTCCCACAGTCCAAAAACATGGATCAAGATCAATTGAATTCTCCAAATTGCCCCATATAGAGTGTGTTTGTGTGTGTGTGTGTCTGTGTGAAAAAGTGTGTGCCCAGCGATGGGTTGGCGCCCTGTCCTGGGTGTATCTGCCCAGTGCCCAAAACCTTCTCTCCTAGATGGGCATGGGGAAACACACCGCTCCCCCCGGAACCCATTCCACCTAATAGATGGAAAACAGTCAATTATTTACAAATCCCAATCTGAGTGTAGTTTCCATGTTCTCTCTGTGTCTGCATGGGTTTTCTCTGGTTAATCCAGTTTCCTTCCACAGTGGAAAAACATGAATTCAAGGTAAATTGGATGCATCATGGCGTAACATCTCCTCTAAACTTACTTGAACTTACTAAACCTGTGTGGCTGAACTTAGATGGAAGTATTTTTAGAGTTAAAAACAGGATATATATTATAATTATGATAAAACAGTGAAAGCTTTAGGTCAGTGAGTGTCCATGAATATGGTCGGCATGTCTCCAAGCTGTAATTCCGTGTTAGAAGGTTGAGCTCTGGTCGTCTGTTTTCATCTGCTGCATGTATACATTAAAGATGATGATGATGTTGTATAGGTGTTCTTCAGTTCTGGAATATTTTATGCATTTTGTATTGTGAGTGTCTCTTCATTTATTCATTCATTTTATTGTGAACACTAGACTTGCACATTCTACACAAATGTTCATAACAGATTTTGGTGAATAAATGTTAATAAAGAAGGTAACTAAAGTGCCCAAAGGGGCAGATGCTGATTAATAACCATTTTGTTCATCATACATTGCTGTATTAAAAAATAAGTGGTTTAGAATTTGTTAAATGTTAAAACATTTTTAAATCCAGATTACTGGCACCTGGTTGTTTGCAAGGTTATTTGTCTTCTTTATTATTTTTTTGTTATGTAATATATAATTTTCTTTTCTATGACACTATGATTATTTCTGAAATCACTTAAAACAGTAGGTGACAAGGGGTAGTATGTATGCATATGCAGTATACATCAAATGGTAAATTCCCAAATGATTAACAGAAATTCTTCATCTTGAAGTAGCTACAATACACTGCTGTTACATGCTTCGACTGCGGTTAAATCATGTGATCAGGATGAGATTGACCATAAAATGTTGACAAGCAGGAAGTCGGCTGTTTATAAATAGGCAACATGCACAAAATTAAACATTAATGAAAGATGATTATGTCTATCAAATAATGTTATGCATTACAACGAAGTGGCTTAATATGGCATGCAATTGGTGTGTTCGAGGTTGTGTGGGTACTAGGGATAAAACGATTGCAGATTTTGATGGTATGATTATTACCATAATAATGCAATTGTTATGCAGTTATTAAAAAAAGACAATTTGCTTAATATTAACACAAAATAAATCAACCTTTAATGTTGAATTATGTTTTTAATCAAACAAAGTGTTCTTAAGGGCACAATTGAAACACAAAAGCGCTTTAACCGCTTTATCAAACTTAAAATCTCAGTCACAAGAGATTCAATAATTGAAGTATAATATAAAGCACATTAGAATGATGGTGGAATATTTTAAAATAAGTCTTTTACTATTACTGAAATGTCTTGGCAAAAAAAGCTAGACGTAAAAAGTTATCTTTTTTGTCTTCTCAAATAGTTTAGTTTAAATTATTAAATCACCAGGAAGAATCACCAGAGTTAGTTCTTGGTAAAAAAAAACTGCACTGACTGAACTTTAAGACATATATGACATGACATTTTATGGACTATACATTTCGACTAGTGTGTGTGTGTGTGTGTGTGTGTGTATATGTGTATATAATTTTTTTATTTATTTATTTTTTGTGTGTGTTTGACTATATACAAGTGTGGACATTCAAAGTGATCTGAATGTGATATGAAAACCTGACCAGTTATTATTATTAATAAAAAAGCTGCATGTATCTACACAGGATGACAAAGAAAGTGTTAGTATTGCACTTCTAATAACGGAAACACAGTAAACATGTTAAAAGTCTTAAAATAATATGCTAAGATAAGAAAAAAATCACAAGTAAACCAAACCGGCATCACTGTTTTGCTGCCATGTGGATAAAGCATGCCAGGATGTTTGTGCTTTAAATGCTTGTGTATAGCAGTTGTACTTTTGTGAAAAACCATCTCCACTTTGTAAATTTTGCAGAGCACCACATTGTTGTGTTTCTGTGTGATGTGCTCCCACACTTTAGATGAACATGGGTGATTTTTAGCTGTTGCACTCAGATAAATCCATCTGTTTTTGCCATTTTGTTGTCGTCGCAAGTTACGCAAATAAAAGACATATTTCCGAAATCGATCACGTCGATGTCGTCGATGTGTTGCCCCAGTCCTGCTGGTTAAACAGTACTAACTAGAGCAAATGTAGTACCTACTGTTAAGTGGCTCAAGTTCTAATGGATTTTAGTTGGTCCTTGATCCTTGGCTGTAATTTTCATTGACTGTTGAAATGCATATTTTCGCTCTAGACATTTTTATGTGTACATATTTAACTGTGAAAATGAATTGAAACCAGGCTTTCGGGTGAAAATATTTGTGTTCTAGTGAGTCATGCAGATCAGACACTGATCTATCGATGTATTTGTCTCACTTGCAATCCATTTACTGTATATAAAGTGTCTTTATAGCAAGTAAAAGAAATGTTGAATCATGGCACAATAAATCAAAGACTTGCACAGTCAGGGTCTGGCATGATGCAAAATCTGCTCCTTCTGATTGCTAACTCCTGCTTCGGACTGATTTATTCCAGCTGCCCACTGCAG
The DNA here is from genome assembly GCA_019802505.1 of Corydoras sp. C115. NCBI lineage: Eukaryota > Metazoa > Chordata > Actinopteri > Siluriformes > Callichthyidae > Corydoras > Corydoras sp. C115. The sequence goes on from JAFMOC010000049.1 coordinate 781,126, forward strand.
TTATCAATCCTGGCTCAGATGAGAGCTGGGATGGGAGTCTCTTTCCTCGCTTATGTATGACCGGCTGAGGGAGAGTGGGTGTGAGCAATGGGATGAAAGAACAGAAGAGACGATAGGCACGCAGCAGAAAGCAGCATGGATGGATAAGTCTTAATGGTCATTGCAAGGGTGGAGGAGTCTACAGGTACAGCATTTTGTGGGAAGGATTTTGACTTTTGTTTTTTCATCTCAGTTTACTTCAGTCCTATTGCTAATCTTGTATTATCTGTGTCGCACATGCCACAGCGTTGACTACCCCCCCAGCCTAGTGACAGGGTTCTGCATGACCAATGAGAAATGATCATGCTCTCAATGGCAGTCACCATAGCCCCACTTGAGCCTGGGGATTAGACTGAAATGACCTTGCAATCATTTTAAAGCATCAGAATAGGACCTTCTTGGAAATACGGATACTTTCTACAACTCTGTTCTTGATATACTTCCTTTGGTCCAGTGTCTGCAGCAAAAAAAACAACTTTCAGTATTTCAAAGCATGTCATAACATTTACAACACAAGCACTGGTTAGATTTTCCAGGTTCTATTATCCAAATATCTGCTGTATAGGGCTGGTGCAACGCATCGACTACGTCGACGTAATCGAGTACGAGAATATGTCGATTTGCCTAACTTGCATGGACACGTCAACAAAATGGTGGGCCCCTATCAGAATGATGGATTTATCTGTATAGCAAGTATCAGCAGCTAAAAATGACCCTCGTTCATCTGAAGTGTGGGAGCACTTCACACAGAAACACAACAGTGTGGTGCTCTGTCAGATTTACAACGTGGAGATGACTTTTCACAAAAGTACAACTGCTATACACGAGCGTTTAAAGCACAAACAACCCAGCGCACTCCATACACATGGCAGCAAAACAGTGACGTAGGTTTGGTTTACTTGTTTTTTTTTCTTAGCATATTATTTTAAGACTGTTAACGCGTTTAACATGTTTCTGTTATTAGCAGTGCATTACTAACCCTTTCTTCATTGTCTGAAGTTTTTAGATTAATTGATTAATTGTAAAATAAATAAGTAATCATTAGATTAATTGATTAATGATTAATTGATTAATTTCAATTATTTTCAATAATTGAAAATTAATCCTTACATGCAGCCCTACTGCTGTAGCTTATGCTTGACTATAAGAGCTATGGTAAGCAAACATAAATAAATAAATTACCACGGTACCTATTGCCACCCGAATGTTTAACTGAATCTGTGTGTGCATGTTCACTCACGGTCAGGACATTTGTTTTCCTGTATTCGACATCCCGGGTGCTCATCTCATGCCGACCATCTCTGCGTGACAGCTTCCTGTAATTAATAGGGATTCTCACCTGCCAAGGGAGCAGAAGCTCCCATGATGTCAAGCAGGCAAGGATGGATTGGAGAGGTGTTATCTTTCCAGCCTGATAAATATTCTGCGGCTATAACTCAGCTTTTCCCGACATCACACGCTCTTGGCCTCTGTCATCAGATGCAGGCCTCTTAAACCTAATGCTTTCAAAATGGATCGGAGTTAAAGAGAGAACAGGGACATTTATTTTTTTCTCAAAAAAAGATATTTCTTACGTTTATATATTGAGCTTTAGACTATGTGGGTGTATAGATGACTATAGGATACTTGCCATAGCCATAAAAGCAGTGTGACGTAAGGTTTGACTTTCTTATTTCACTGTATACCTGGTTCACATTTCTTGTTTTTTATTTTATTTTATTTTTTGTCTGTTTTATTTATCTGTTCCACTTACCCACATGTAGTACAAATCAAAAGTTTGGAAACACTTCCTTCTTGCTCTATTGTCTGTCCTCCACTTACCATATTGAAGGACTTGTAGTTTTACAATTACAGACTGTTCCCCTGTTGGTTCTCTGTTCACTATTGGTCAGGAGCATCACAAAACGGGTATAATTTGGGTGGTGTATTGTTTGTCAGTACTGCAGTGACACTGATGTGGTGAGTTTTTTTTTTTTTGTAGTTTCATTTAAACACCTCAGTGACAATGCTGGGATAGGAATAATGCACCAACAAAATAATACCTGCTCTGTGGTGCTACTATTGGGGTCCTCAACATTAGAGAACAGATTAAAGGGAACGTATACAGTATGAACTGTAGTCCACAAACAGACAGATTTGAAGCAGCAGAGATTGTTTGGTTTAATTTTTTTGTTTACAGTAGCTTTGGTTATTTGTTCATGAAGATGCGGAAAATGCGTTAGCACACTTAAAATGTTTCCACAAACATGCACCACAACTGATTCACAATGCCTACAAACTGTTCGTGTTCGATCTACCACCATCGCTTCTGTGCTGCTGTAATTCTCAGGGAACCCAAAATGTTCCCATATGGTTTATTTGAATAAAACAATGGGATCCGTTAACGTCCATTTATCGTTTGCACTCACCACTGAGCCACACTTAACAAGGCAGGCTTAGCAGCGTGTTTGCTACGGTGCAATTCGCGAATACAACTTACATGTGAACTTCTGTTCTGCCTCATGTTTCTTGGTTTTTGAACGTTCCTATAGGATGCCTGTACCACAGATTCTCCGTACAAATGCACGTAGTGAACAACCTGTCCCGTTCTGTACGGTTTGGTACAAATATACATATTGTTACACCCCTAGTTTGCATTACCACTGAGCAGACCAATGGTCAGGCCAAAAAGTGACTGACGTCATCCACACAATTTATTTTTTCAAAAATTTTAAACCGCTCCACAATCTAATATCTATGTACATGAATGATTTGGCGTCAAGTATTTTTAAACAAGACAGCCCTACTACTAGAGAATAAATGTATAATGCCTCAAGATCTGAAGTGAACCTTGCTCTGTCTCCGTTATGCATGAACAATAGTTTTTGACTTGCAAAAGTCTTTTTGACATCATCATGCTCAGCTTAATTAGAACAGCACCCAAGTGTGTGTAGCATTCTAAACAGCGGGAAGCTTAGTCTGACTGTGCACCCTGCCACCACATCTGTGACTGATCGGCCTTGGTGCGAGAGAGTCAGACACTAATATTCACGATCTAATTATTCATGTTATATCATCATGCCTTAAACAGTGATTTAACCTCTTTTGGGGGGCTATAAAGGGAAGATGGTTTAATTTTCAGGCAGTTTTTTTAACTGGAGCACCTGGCAGCAGGTCTCCACTTCCTTTGAACTTGGAAATGAGATGACATACCTGCATGACAGGCCAGCCTTGCATTCAAAGGTGTTGGTGAGACCCCAGACCTAGTATGCTTCCCAGATAATAACACATTGACCTTTGGTTGTTCTGGCAGCTGCTTTCTGCTATGTGAAGAGAAGGTCAGAAATCTCATTTCTCATGTTTAAATACAAAAAAATAAAAACCCCATCTTTTTTCTCATGTTTCACCCATTCATTCACCTCTGATCATGGTACACATCAACACCTAATTGTTGGAGAATGCCATTTACCTTTTTGTTACACCACTAAGATATTACATTATGAATATAATACTAAATCTAATAATTGTGAGTATATACAGTGGTGTGAAAAAGTGTTTGCCCCCTTCCTCATTTCCTGTTTTTTTTGCATGTTTGTCACACATGTGTGTTTCGGAACATCAAACCAATTTAAACAATAGTCAAGGACAACACAAGTAAACACAAAATGCAATTTGTAAATGAAGGTGTTTATTATTAAAGGAGAAAAAAATCCAAACCATCATGGCCCTGTGTGAAAAAGTGATTGCCCCCTAAACTTAATAACTGGTTGGGCCACCCTTAGCAGCAACAACTGCAAACAAGCATTTGCGATAACTTGCAATGAGTCTTTTACAGCATTCTGGAGGAATTTTGGCCCACTCATCTTTGCAGAATTGTTCTAATTCAGTTACATTAGAGGGTTTTCGAGCATCAACGGCCTTTTTAAGGTCATACCACAACATCTCAATAGGATTCAGGTCAGGACTTTGGCTAGGCCACTCCAAAGTCTTCATTTTGTTTTTCTTCAGCCATTCAGAGGTGGACTTGCTGGTGTATTTTGGATCATTGTCCTGCTGCAGAACCCAAGTTCGTTTCAGCTTGAATTCACGAACAGATGGTCGGACATTCTCCTTCAGGATCTTGGATCTTTTGGTAGACAGCAGAATTCATAGTTCCATTTATCACAGCAAGTCTTCCAGGTCCTGCCGCAGCAAAACAGCCCCAGACAATCACACTACCACCACCATATTTTACTGTTGGTATAATGTTCTTTTTCTGAAATGCAGTGTTCCTTTTACGCCAGATGTAATGGGACACACACCTTCCAAAGAGTTCCACTTTTGTCTCTTTGGTCCACAGAATGTTTTCTCAAAAGTGTTGGGGATCATCAAGATGTGTTTTGGAAAAATTGAGACGAGCTTTAATGTTCTTTTTGCTCAGCAGTGGTTTTCTTCTTGGAACTCTGCCATGCAGGCCATTTTTGCCCAGTCTTTTTCTGATGGTGGAGGCATGAACGCTGACCTTAACTGAGGCAAGTGAGGCCTGCAGTTCTTTGGACGTTGTTGTGGGGTCTTTTGTGACCTCTTGGATGAGTCGTCGCTGCGCTCTTGGTGTAATTTAGGGGGGGGCGGCCACTCATGGGAAGGTTCACTACTGTTCCATGTCTTCGCCATTTGTGGATAATGGCCCTCACTGTGGTTCGCTGGATTCCCAAAGCTTTGGAAATGGCTTTATAACCCTTTCCAGACGATAGATCTCAATTACTTTATTTTTCAATTGTTCCTGAAATTCTTTGGATCTTGGCATGATGTGTAGCTTTTAAGGATCTTTTGGTGGACTTTACTGTGTCAGGCAGCTCCTATTTAAGTGATGTCTTGATTGAGAACAGGTGTGGCAATAATCAGGCCTGGGTGTAGCTAGAGAAATTGAACGCAGGTGTTAAAAACCACAGTTATAGTATGTTTTAACAAGGGGGCAATCACTTTTTCACACAGGGCCATGATGGTTTGGATTTTTTTTCTCCTTTAATAATAAACACCTTCATTTACAAATTGCATTTTGTGTTTACTTGTGTTGTCCTTGACTATTGTTTAAATTTGTTTGATGTTCTGAAACTTAAGTGTGACAAACATGCAAAAAAAAAACAGGAAATGAGGAAGGGGGCAAACACTTTTTCACACCACTGTATGCACTTTATTGGGCTCTACAATTACACACTATAGTTCATATGTTGATCTTCATGCATTGTTTTTAAGTGATGCTGATCTATTTTGCCTACTGTACTTACATACATAGAAATTTGTCCACATTTGACCCATCCGGGCAGTGATAAACACACACATGCACACACTGAGTGAGGTGAGTACAAGGTGCGGTGAGAAATCTTCTAAACAGTGCCCTTGGAACAATAGGTGTCAAGTGCCTTGCCCAATTGAACTTCAGCCATAGTACTTGGTAGGACTGTGAATCAAACCTGAAACCTCCAGTCACAAGGCTGGTTTCTTAACTACATGCCTATGACTGCCCCTTTAATTCTTCAAAGATCAGCATCATATCATTTTGGTGGTGAATGATTCTCAGCACTGCAATGTGGTGTGTGGGGTACTAGTAAGAGAGACTCATACACTATTAGTGTAGTAGAGTAGTGTAGTATTGCTTTACTTTGTACATATAAATTCATAGACAATAGCTCATTTTGCTCCATCATTGCTTGTATTAGCATCCTTTTAATCTTTTATTGGTGCTAACAGAATGCTGGTTGGTGTAGTATTCTCAATTTAAAATCTGTAGTAGCTCTGCTATGTCTGATTAACTAATCACAGTACCACACACGTCCACTACCACTCTGTGTGTACCACTTCAGTGCTGAGAATCATTCAGCATTTGAATTATACAGAGTGAAAAAGACGGACAGTGTATGTGGAGAACACATGGACTAAATTCTGTCATTGTAGAACTAGTGGTAAATGGAACAGTTTAAATAAAAATTGAGTATAGAAACAAGAACTCCCACAGTATTACATATGTTAATTTGCTCTATTTAACAATTTTCCTGGTTTATCACCCCATACAGACTAATACCCAGCGGTAATCTGTTGGGAAGTTCAAGAATGTATCAGGTTTTAACTGGTAAATCAGGATAGCAGAGTCACAGAAAGTGAGGTTTGTAGCGATTAGGCCAACTTTTGTATACTGCTAAACTAAGCCCAGAATCGGTATAACTCTGCAGCTTTTACATGCACAGCCTTTTCCTAACTTATAAACAACACAATAATGAACATTTTGCTTACCTGATGCATTCTGCCACTTTGCATCTGCAAGCTTTCTCTATTGAAAGTAAGCTCATAATGATTAAAAAAAAATCTCTGAGTGACTAATATAGGCTGTTTAATTATTGTGTATTTTAGGCTTGAAATATGTAGTACCAGTCAACAGTTTGGACATACCTCGTTCTTGCTCCATACTCTGTTTTCTCCACTTACCATATGAATAGACTTTAGTTTTGCAATTACAGACTGTAGTACATCTGTTTTCTCATCTTGTTTCATCACATTATCTTCTGCTTAATCGTATAGCAGGGGCTAGGGGGGGCATATGGGGGGGCAGAACATTTGGGGACTAGGCAGATACACTCAGGACATGCCAATATATCGCTGGACACACACTCTATATAGAGGCATTTTAAGTATGACAAACTGTGGGAGGAAGCTGGAGAACCATGAGAAACCCATGCAGACACAGGTAGAACATGGAAATTCCACCTGGATTGAGATTAGAACCTGGATCCTCAATAATGTTAGGCAGACTTACTAACCACTAAGCCACCGTGTTGCCCTACAACAGTTATTTCACTGTTGTTTCTCTGTTTCTATTGATCTGGACTTTCACAAGTATAGTGCAGGGATAGTACTTTATATATTGTGTTTTGATTAAATAAAGGATTTTACAATTTACTTGAATAGCTTCATCCTTTCTGTGCTTATGCGTAATTAAACTGTGTGTGATTGCCATATATGGAAAATCACACTTGCTATTTGAGTTGTATTCCACTGTTTTTGTCTCCTTTTATTCTCGCGCATATTCTTATCAACACCATTCTCGCAAAAAACGTCTGGCTCATTTGTGTGATGAGTGCTTGTATACAGCTAAGGAATTAGTCAAACCATTCCCAAGATATTACTGTTTTTTCCGAGCCAAAATTCCTATTCACTTTGCATTACGGTGATTTTTGCACTTCGGTAACTAGGCCAATTTTTGAGATGCAAAAACTAAATTCGCAGGACACCCAGACCGGTATTGTGAAATTGCAGAGCGATTACACTCTTTGTTCACTCTTGATCATTCTTCAAAGTTGGCTTAGTTAATTTTTATGGGAAAAAACTGATTTTTAAAGTGGCGAGCTACAAACACGAAACTCGACACGTCCCGAGTGATTTGCAGAGACACCCACCAGCTAAAACCGCAGAGTGCACTTTCAATCACTTTTTATCACTCACTCTCAAAAATTGTATTCCTCCTCCTCACTCTAACCACACTCTAGCACCTAGAATCTCTCAGACCAGAATCTCCTCTCACTCAGAAGATTTATATACGCACCCCTACACACTTGGCCACACCCATATTTGGTACCATTTCTTTACAATGTGAGGTATCAACACAATTCTAACTCTGAATCATCTGTTCTTCAGTGGTGACCCCAGCTTGTGGGATATACATCACTAAACTTCATAATAAAAAAATGAAAAAAAGGCAGTTATTGCACTAAAAAGAGAAGTAACAGAGCTGATGCTATAAAGGATTCTGGGTGATTCAGATTCTCATGTGGATCCTTCTTCTTCCTCCACGTCTTACTCCTACATGAGTCGGTGGCCCCTGCCTCCATAAAGCCTACATGATGTGATCGATTTACAAGCTTGTAGTTTCTGATCAAACAACAGTTTTCCTGTTGTTTAACACTAACCCAACATTAACAGCAGAGTGGCTTTAAAGAAAGTGTTCAAGTGAAGGAAGCAGTATATGTGCTTCCTCCTTATTCACATATTATGTATTGTTGGTTTTAGCAAATACTGATAGAGTATATGATCTGAATTCAGGTGTCAGGTTGAGTCTGCTACCATGACCACCATGTGCTAAGATTCATCCACTTGACCAATAGCACTTGTTTTGTGCTGGTGCTGACCAAGTAAAGAGGACTAACAATGTATGGACTACAGTCTGTAGTTCTAATTGTAGAACAACAATGCGCATCTTAATGGTAAGTGAAATAAATTAAATAAACAATAAGTGTAAAAACTGTAAAATGTTTTTAGTAATGTGACTGGTAAATTGTAATCACAGAGCAAATATAGTTAGTAAAGTCAAACTCAAAAGAAGCTCCCCCCCAGTATTCTATTGTCTTGGTTCATGTCAGCCTATATGTAGATATCTCGGGGCTTTATGATTATACATTTTAAAGTTTAATTGACTATTTTGATCTTACTTTGTTCTATGGATTTGGCAAGTGAACCTTTATTTAACCTTTAAGTTGTAAGGCATCCCACTGCTTGCACAAGCTGTACTTCAAGAAGACGCTGCACATCATGTCATCTGATCTTACAAAGCTCAGCAATTTTGGTAAAAAATTATTGCTCTTATTAAGGCCAATCAGCAAATAAAATGTTGCTGTAGTGCTAAAGACTAAAAAAAAAAATAATAATGCTAATGCTAATCAAAGGTACTAAAATCAATTTAATATGTTTTTTGTATATATGAATGAATTTATTTTCCATATTGTTTAGTGGTACAAAAAAATAAAACTGCAAAAAAAAAAAAAAAACTCATGGAATACCTTCATCTTACATTATTGCTGTTATTAAATGGGCTAAACCTGTTAATCTTGGAGGTGTGAGGAGTGGTTTCTCCAACCTTTTTGGGCATTGAGCAGATAAAGCCAGAACAGGGCGAATATACATTGCTGGGAACACACGCTCACACTGAGACACATACTATATGGGGCAATATGAATATGGGAGGAGCCAATTCACCTTGAATCCATGTTTTTAGATTGTAAGAATGCACAAGAGGTTGCACATAGGACAAACACATACTAATCGAATGCCCTGTCCTGCAGCCTTAAGCTAGAACACCTTTATGTAGTAAAAAAAAATTAATAATTTGAGTCCCACCATAATATCAACTTGAAATGTGACATGCCACATATAAAGCCATAATTGTACTAGAAACCACAACGATCAACAAACACTATTATATTATAACAAAACTAAATAATAAAAACTACTTTGTCTCTGAGGTATTTTGCCTAGAAGTGAAAATAAAATGTGAATATGACTTTCAGTATCATTAAAGCGAAAGATTTTTTTTGCCTCTCCTAAAAACACAGTATGACCGGATTACATAACATAAAGAAATGAATAAAAATAAGTATTTTATTTGGCGGCACAGTGGCTTAGTGGTTAGCACGTTCGCCTCTCAGCGCTAGGGATTCCCAGTTCGAATCCCCATCTGGGTGGAGTTTCCATGTTCTCCCCGTGTCCGCGTGGGTTTCCTCCGGGTTCTCCGGTTTCCTCCCACAGTCCAAAAACATGGATCAAGTCAATTGAGTTCTCCAAATTGCCCCATGTAGAGTGTGTTTGTGTGCGTGTCTGTGTGTGTGTGCCCAGCGATAGATTGGTGCCCTGTCCTGGGTGTATCTGCCCAGCGCTCAAAACGTTCTCCCCTGGATGGGCATGGGGAACCCCCCCCCCCGTGACCCTAATATAGGATAAAGCGGAAGATAATGAATGAATGAAAAGTATTTTATTTTCGCTGTGTATCTTTAAGGAGACAAATGGCACAAGTGTGTTGAAAGCTGATGAACTTGATGAACATGCTTTGGTGATGCACTGTGGGTGAAAAATAACAGCATCATTTAAATACATTATTGTTTGGTATAAATTATCTGGTCTTTTCACCTAAAGTGTGTGTTATTTTGGGGTAAAGAATTTTGGTTACCAAGTATTTGATGCATCCCTTTTATATTTATATCATTTTTCTCTTCAAATTACTTTATGCTTATATACCATGCAGCAGCAAGGGCTACATCTGCCATACCCCTATTTATTACTTGTACTGTCTTGGCTGCTTCTTTTATACCTATATACTAGAAAGCTAACAAAGATCCCCAAAACAAATGTACAAATTCTGCAAAATCATGTTTTTGTTAAGCAGCGTGAAAAGCAAGATTAGTCAATTAGGCAGTCTGTCTACCAACCCCACTGTTCAGTGCTTGACATTTTCCATTTTGCACACCGGTGTCACCTGGCTTTTTAAAGCACATGTTATGTGTAATATAATCTACTTTTTATTGCTGAGAATCTTTTCTCACAGTAGATTAAATAAATTGTATAGGCTTAAGGCTACTGCCTGATTTCAGAGGAAGCTTTTAGCACATCTGCCCCAGCAGGACAGTCAGAAAGCTCTTCACCAATTTATGTAAAATAAAAATACAAATGAAAAAATATTACTGTTGTGGCTAATAATAGAGCAGTCAGAGTTACCAGCTTTGTAAATGCTTTGTGCAAAGTGATGGCACTATGAATTTTGTATCCGTAACGTGACACAAACACTGAAATGTCTTATGTAACATTTTTTTTTTAGTAAATAAGCTTGATACCTTGAAAAAGAGTGAATTTAGAGACCATTTAGTCTGACATCACTTCACTACATCTTCCAGCTTTAAGCAATATTTCTGTAACTGACAACTGCTGAGTTGTAGAATATTTAAAAATCAGATGTGGCTCCTTTTATCCGTGATCTAACACCCGAGGCAGTCAGCGTGCATCAGCAGTGTGGACCTCACTTGGGTCAGCATGAATCTTAAAATAACTTGACATCCGAAAGGAAGAAGAATGAAGTAATAAAGCTTCAGCAGCAGTTCGACTCCCCCGTGCCTGTGGAAAAATGCCTTTGCCTGGCTGGGAGTTTTTCGCAGCAGTTTAGCAGGCCGTAAAGCTTATTGACCTTGTCAGGCCACTAGTCTCATCCCAAAGCCTTGCTTCATAAGGTTCGTTACTTATGGAATTTTCCAGTCTCCTCCTTTCTGCCAGTCCCAGAGCACTTGTGTCAACAGCTTGGTATCTGAAGTGATTGATGTTTTAGTGCTCATTGAAAAAAGTGAGTGAGAGAGAAAGTGCATAAATCCATTACATATCCATTGCAGTCTGCTCTTGGAACCTTTTAACTACCTTATAAGTCCATAAGCAGGACCCAAAGTAGAGAAGGAAAGATTCAAAGCACTTATATCACATAAAATTTTTCTTTACATTTTTCACAGGAAACTTTTTTTATTATTCGTCTTTATTGCTATATTATAATACAGCTTGTTCCAGCCTCACAGTCTGATTGGATAAGAAGATGCTACCATGGTGAGAAGTGATAACATCACATCCTTTTCACTTTAAAACTGTATCACTCTGCTGAAGCATATCCTTTTACTTATTGCATCACACTGTAGGAGTTTAAACCACTGATGAATGCTGTGCAACTGTACAGTTTCACCAAACTCTGCTACAATTTAACAAAGCAATAAGGCATGGGAGGGCGTGTATTATTGTGAATAAATCACAGGAAAGAATTCAGCACAATGTGAAATGGAGTACAGTTACACCTATTTCTCATGATTTTATGCAAAAAAATACACAACCTCGAGTGCCTCATTGCTTTTATAAAACTGTTACAAACATACTATAAAAGCATACAAAAAACATTTTGATTCATAAATGTGTTCATTGGAAACAAATTTGTTAATCTGGACTTCCGCATAAGACTTGGCGTAATCTAGTTACCGTATTTTCCGGACCATAAGGCGCACCGTATTATAAGGCGCAGTCTGAATTACGGGGTCTAATCTGTATTTGACACACGTATAAGGCGCACCGTACTATAAGACGCAGTCTCAATTACGGACTCTATTTCTGTACGGTACTTATTCTGTACGGCAGCGTATTATTTTCGCTTTTGCGAAAGCTTGGAAAACAGTTACAGCAGAAACCTTAGCCCAGGCATCCACAATCCATTCACAGACAGTGTGGCGTAACTCGTCCGCCGCAGCCTCCCGAGTTTTAGTAAACGTGTGTTCGCCGTCTATCATCCATCGCTCCCACACCGCTCGCAACTTTACTTTAAACGCCCTGTTTACGCCAATGTCCAACGGTTGGAGTTCTTTATTTAATCCTCCCAGAATGACGGCAAGCTCTGAATTAATTTTCTTCACTCAGCTTTTTCAGCAGGGACGGTGATGTGTGGAAAAAAAAACACCCGGTCGCACAACAATACTTTTATAGATTTTGGAACTCAGTACACGTATAAGGTGCACTGGATTATAAGGCGCACGTCCGATTTCTGGGAACATTTTAGGCTTTTAGGTGCGCCTTATAGTCCGGAAAATACGGTAAGTTTTTAAAGTGAACATTGATGGTGCTTTCGCTAACAATCAAAAAATTCCATCTAGTGGCCAAATTACAGAACACAATTTATAAATAACAGCAGCAACAAGCTTTAGGAATCAGCTCACTGTTTATATTAATCTGTATTTTTATTTGAAGTAATGTATTGTCTATCATGCATTAATACAATCTGTGAAGCAGTCAGATGTGTCCATTATTGTGAATAATATTACGGCTAGTTAAAATGGCTCAGACAATCAGATTTACAGGCCCGAACAACCTGTTTTATGAGATCATTTTACCTTATAAATAAGTGTGTGTTTGCATGTTCCGTATACATTTCCATCTTTTGGGTCCTGTCGAGATTTATACTATTTACAAACCACCAAGACACAGCTCAAAATGCCTGTGGATGTATGTGGTTCGAGTAGCAACACCAGTAACTGGTGACCAAGATTGATTAGAGCTATTGTGCACAGGGGATCTTGTATTTATATGATATGGAAGTTATTTTGCTTGATGTATTTATGCTTTTTATGTATTTTTTTTTTTCTTTTTTTGGTTAAAGTTTTTTTTTTTCCACAATGCGACCAATTATGCATAAAATAATGTTTGCAAGAAACATCATCAAGAGCCCGGGCAAAGTCGAGTTGAGAAGGGGCTAGTATATAATAAAAATGTATTATCAAATTGATTTGATTAGAGTGCTTATATATTGTAAATTTTAATATCAGAACAGAAATGCAGTGTAAAACTTTCACAAAACATATCATATGCAGTTGTCTGTTACAATTCATGAGGATTAATGATTAAACATTAGAAATGTGATTTAATTAGTGATCGGTATCTATTTCGGATTGTATTGTCGGCATGGTCACGTTACAGAACCTTAATACTTCCTTGCAAATTCTGTCTGTTATAGTAAGTTTATTTGTCACTAGGCAACAGGGCTGCCAGGAAACTGTGCTCAAAGAATTAAAATTGTAATTCTTATATACTGTGGTTTGTTACTGCTTTAAAGTTGTCACTGCTTTTTGCACTTTGTCAATTGCTGAATTTATTTTCACATACCATGAAGGTGTACTTTGTAGTTCTTCTATTATAGACTAAAAACTAATGGTCAGGAATTACAACAGATCAGCTAATAATTGAGTGGTTGATGATTTGTACTGTAGTAACTGCAGATGTGATGGTTTGATGAAGCATGTTGCTTACTATTCGACACATTGATATGTCATGAGACAAAAACAGAAGACATCTGTCGCGTGTAATTCATTTAAACTTTACGATAAATTGACGATGATAAAGATGTTTTTAGTGTCAAACTGAATTCATTAAAAGTGATTTACGTATTTTTTTTTTTTTTTTTTTGTAAATGAATCCCTGTTACACACTTAAAATTGGGACAGAAGCATGTTCGATTTAGATCTACCTGGATACTGATTGTTTTGTAAGAGGAATTTTTGTCGTTCTTTCTGTATAAAGGACTTACTCTGTTTCTTTGTCTTTTGATTGTTGTCTTTAGGATCCTTCATACATTTTCAAGAGATACATACATTGACAAATCTGTAGGCAGGACAATCAAGCAGATGCACCCTGCATATGAAGTCACCCTGTTCTATCTCATGCAGAATGTTGCCTGACCTTGTTCTAATAAGATAGACATAAAGTTCCCAGAAAGAGATGTGGTCTTAACTGCAGCATATGTTTCTCCAGCACGTCAGTAAAAGTTTACATATAAATTTGTCTGCAATCCTTGTCTTTTAAAGTCAGAATATTTCAGTCCACACATTTTATCATTCATTACCTTCCCATCCCTGTCCTCCTCCTTATTTGAGCTTATTCCATTAGGGGTCATAATGGCATGATCTGCATATTTTTATACCGGATATGCTTTTTGATGGAACAGTAAAGCTGACCTTTAGCAGCAGTTTTGTACCAGTTTTTGTATGAGGGTGTAGTCGCTTAGTGGTTAGGATGTTGGGCTATCAATCCAAAGGTAGGGGGTTCAAATCCCAGCACCACTAATGTTTGTGGGTCCAGGAGCAAGGCCCTAACACTCATTGATCAAGAGTGGCTTTATATAACCCTGTGTTCTGACCGTAACCATCAATTTGAAAAAATTGTAAGTCACTTTTTTTTTTTACATGTAAAGTAAATTTACCTTACCTATTGGAAAAATATATTTAGACTCCACACAGAAAGACCCTGTGTTCACCCCACCCAGGAATCGAAATGGGGCCCTTTTTGCTGTAGGAGGCAGAAGCAATGCCACCCCATTTGTCCCACCCCGGCAGCTATCTAGTTAAAGATAAAGATATCATGACCATGTCTAATTCATTTAGAGGAATGCTTATTCATGGTTCAATATTGTAAGTGGCATCTGAACTCTGTCTAGTGTGTAATTTGTGGAAATCAGTTTTTAGTTCTGTAAAAACATGGTTACTATGTTTTTATAAAGCACCGTGAATTGGGAAGGAGTTGTTTTTACTCTGTAGAGACATTAAAGGTTTGTGGCTTTCACAGGTCTGTGACTTGTGTATTTGTTTGACCTTATGTGGTATTTGTGTGCTCCAGTCCCACAAACTGCTGGCTTTCTCTTAGTTGCTATGCTTACTGATCTACTTCATCTATTTCATTCCATTGACACTCTGGTGCTAGGATTCTCACAGTGGGGCTAAAGAAGAGATCATGTTGGCACTCAATAATGTAGACATTGTGTTTATAGTGCCTTAAACCACAAACCTAGTGAAATGGTTTTCTGTCTTTTTCACCCCCCCGCCTTCAACTGTTCTACCAGTTGTTTTTTATTTGCACTTTTACTGCTGCTCCTCCACTGACATCTAAGGAGAACTGTATCTATAAATTCCTTCTTCTGTCACACATACCGTACCAGCTGTTTAATAAACACGTACACAATGCATAACATTATAGAACGTATAGGGAGATGCTGCTCAAAAGGCAACACTGGAGTACTGGAGGTAAGCTTTAAGACTTCAGCAGTTAGTTGTAGTAAAGGACTAGACACATCTGGCCCTGAACGAGTGGAAGGACCGATCTCGCGCTAATCCTGTACATACTTCACCACATTAAAAAGGGTGACTGGAGGGAAGCAATGTGATGAGCATGCACAAAAAATTCAGTGCCTGCATTCAAAATGGTTTTAGTAAAGAAGCATCTCTCCACTTAATGGCTTCATAGGCTGCAGCTTATATTGCCTATGTCTATTTGGCCAATAAACAGATTTCATTTCATGTGCAAACTTTAGTCTAGAGACTGGATTTGACAACCCTCTCTTTCAGAACTGACTTTATTAAAAATATATAAATATACATATAAATATATTCTTCTTGCTCCGTACTCTACTTCCTCTCACTTCCCAAATAGACCATATAGATGGACTTTGTTGTTTTACAATTACAGACAATTACATCTATTTTCCCCTGTTGGTTCACTGTTCTCTATTGGTCAGGAGCATTACAGAACAGGTATAATTTGGGTGGTGTATTGTTTATTGCCAGTTGTGCAGTGACACTAATGCGGTGAGGGGTTTCATTTAAACACCTTAGTGACACTGCTGGGTAGGGAATAATGCACCAACCAAATAAATACCTGCTCTGTGGTGCTACTATTGGGGTCCTGACCATTAGAGAACAGAGTAAAGTCTATTTTTCAGTAGGAGGAATTGAGAAAATGGACAATAAGTGAAGCAATGGGGAGGTGTGTCCAAACTTTATTAACAACATCGAATTACAAAAGAGCATCATATGGTAGGTGGGAATTCCAGTAAAGTAAAGGAGACATACACCGTATGTACTGTCTGTAGTCCACAAACGGATGGAGTACAGTCTGGAATTGTAGAACTACAAAGTCCATCTTTACAGAAAGTGGAACTGAGAACATGGACAATAAGTAAAGCAGAAAGGAGGCGTGTCCAAATATTTGAGGCACTATATATTAATTAAAGGTCCTTTAAGCTATTCAGCCATCTTCCACAATGAAATTCCTCATTGGTTTTATTACTTGATGTGTTATCTAAAGGTTTTCTCCCCAACAGTGAGTCATACAAGTTTAAATGTGAAACTTTTATTGTGAAAGTTTATTATGCAGTGTGTGTATCAAAACACTGTCTGACTTTTTATTTCTGAGTGTGTCTGCACATCTGTCATTTCTATTGCACACTGCCTTCCTTTGCTTTTATTCTCCTATGAGAGTGGCAGTTGTGGCTGCCGCTCTACTTGCTTGCTTACAGTGCATCCTGGGACATAAAACAGCTGCTGCTTGAACACCTGGACTGCTGGAGGAGGAGAGGAAGCCGGTTTGCAAACCCCCCTCCTCATTTGAGCCGACTGCAACGATAGACATTTAGACAAATAGTCAGCACTGTGTCACCGTCTCTGGCTATGCCCTTTTTAAATAGTCCCCCTTTCCTCATTTCGTTCCCCCCAAATGTTCTTTCAACCGCACAGCACGAGTTGTCACCATGAAGCTTGCTGGGTTGGGGGAGAAGCCGCATACTGTAATTGGAGCACCTGTTCATGAATTAAATCATCAGACCCCCATCTTTGCTTTTCATTTGTTTTGCGTGCATGGTCTGTAATGACAGCACCGTCTGTTATACATGACTGCATTCACAAATTCAGTAGAGACACTCTGCCTTGTCTATGAGCACATCAGGCACAGTGAGGCTTTTTGTGATGTGGCACCATTACACAGCAGCTCAACAATGTTTTAGGGAGCACCGGCACAAAAGCATAACGATGACTGTGTTAAAAAAATTGCTAAAGTGGCCAGCTTTAAACCCACTGGCGCCGCTTAATTTAACACACCAGCTGTGCTTCACAGCTTCCACATTAGTCCATTTTTAATTTAGTCAGTTAGGACTTTTTTTCAACTTATTCAGTTATTACAGTCTTATTTCAAAAGAGGTTAAAGGATGCTAAAAATATGTAACTATAAAAGAGAGTCAATATCTAATACCATCCTGGCCTGACATCCTATATCCACCTTCCTTAATATTTTGCTACTAAATCAGCCATAACCTAATTGAATGAGGGGTGGGTATGAATGAGGACCAGTGACAGGATTTCTCATTAACAGGAACAGACTTGATTTTTAACTGTTTACATTACATTTGGTCATTTATTGGACGCTTTTATCCAAAGCGACATACAAGGTGAGCACAGGGTTAATCACAACATCCCTGGAGCAATGAGGGTTAAGGGTCTTGCTCAAGGACCCACACTGGTAACTTCAGTGGACCTGGGATTTGAACCGTCAACCTTCAGATTGATAACCCTAACCCTAACCACTGAGCTACCACGCCCTCAATTCCAGACGATGTTTAAATCAACATTTGAACTAACAACTGTTGGCCGTCATATTATTGCTGAAATCTTGCTTCTGTTATTCCTTTAATCTCGCTCCCCATGGCATGAGATGTTAGAGCTTATAAAGATTGCACACGTTTATCAGGTGGAGCCGTCAGGTGTGTTAATTACTTCCAATCAAAGTCCATCACCAATGGCTCTGCTAAACTCTACACCCTTGAAGGTGTACTGGGGTATCCATCAGACAAACCAACATGTTACAGTTGTGAAGTGAATAGGACTTGTCTATCCAGCTCATTCCACTGAGGGTCTATTGTATTGAGATCCGAGGAAGCCGGAGGCCAAATTAACACATATTGTGGGGAAAAATTGTGCTCCTCAAAAAATTCCTGAATCATTTTATCTATGTGGCAGGAGTGTTATTCTGCTGAAAGGGGACATTGCCATCAGGAAATACAGGTTCTATGGGTTCTATGATTGGATGCACATGTTGTAATGCATGTTAAAATAACATCCACAGGTATGGCAGGTATGGCAGCCCATGGATCCAAAGCATCACACTGCCAATGTGGCTTGCCATCGACAGACCAGGCCACCATCTCCTATTGCTTTGTGGTCTAGTTTTGAATCTGGTGGACAGAAATCTGCAGCTGTGCAGCCACATAGCTTTTTTAATAGCTTGTTCTGCTTTAACTCGTCGGTTGGATCAGACCTCATAGTCCGGCTTTAGTGCTCTTAATATCATGTCTGGTGAGTCATTGTGTGAGTGTGCGTACACTGATGAAGCCTTCATATTGAAACTGTGGGTCCTTGAGCAAGGCCCTTAACCCTAATTGCTCCAGAGATGCTATTGCCAACCCTGTGCTTGCATTGTAAGTTGCTTTGGATAAAAGTGTCTGCTAAATGTAATGTAAAAGTATTCTGGATAAATCTGAACCTGAAATTAGACCACATGTTCTCTCATTTTATCTCTCCAGAGTCCAATCTTAATGTTCCCTAGCAAATTGAAGCAGGTTAGCCTCAGTCACAGGTGGTTTTCTTAAGGCTACACAGTTGTTTAGTCCCAATACCTTAAGTTCCCTAAACTTGGTGTGTGCTCTTTAGGGCTGCAACTAACGATAATTTTGATAATCGATTAATCGGCCGATTGTTTTTTCTATGAATCGGATAAATCTGATTTATTTTTCCATGTCTTTACATTTATATTTAATCATTTAGCAGACGCTTTTATCCAAAGGTGGATGTTCAATCCCCCGCTCCACTGCGGTGTGCTGCTGTTGATCCGCTAAAAACCAGGACATTTCCTCACTTTAAAAAATAAACCGGGACGTCCGGGGACAGGACGTAGCATACAGACATGTCCCGGGAAATACAGACTTATTCGTATAACGGACGTTAAGACATGTTCTCTATCACTGTTATTATCCAGTTAACAACCAAAACAGCATGACGCTGCTCTACCGGTCTCATAGTGTGACGTTGATTTACTTCAAAAGTAAAGAATCTCGGGATGTTGTAGTGATTTATCTGCTGTTCAGCTTCATCCTCATCAGTGTTTTTTTCAGGAGGTGTGTCATCACCGTGCTGCTGCGCATGTTCGCAGAGCTGCATGTTCCACGTTCTTTATTTGCGTTGGCTGTGTTTCATTTGTACATTTATCAACTTGTTTTGCAGACTCCGTCTCGTTCTGTTCAACCCGCTATTATTTTCCAGCGTTAATGAAGCGCTAAAGGTGACGTAAGCGGTTACGACATCGCGAGTCACGCGGAAATCGCACGACCCAACGAATCGATAATGGAAATTCATTATCGATACTTTGGATAATCAATTTTTATCTATTTTATCGATTCGTTGTTGCAGCCCTAGTGCTCTTATTTTCAGTATTAAACACATCCAGAGTTCTACTGTTTCTCTACAATTGAACTTCACCAAATATTTAAGTGATCAGCTGCCAAGATCTTTAGAGATTTTCTTCCGACCACATTCTTTCCTCAGAGATGATGCCCCCCACACTGTTTTTCCACTTTTTAATAATGTGTTGGACATTGTTTTAGTAGTTTCAGGATCTCCTTAGATGTTTTCTCTGCTTAATGCTTGCCAATAATTTGACCTTCTGATACAGATTAACATTTTTTCCATGACCACAGGATGTCTTTCGACATGGAGTCGGAAATGAGGGCATCTCAGAGAGCCTCAAACCTACTATTAGTATAATGTTCTTAAGAAAGCATTCAGTAAATGTAGATTACTCTCCATTAGCTGAACACTTTTAACTGCAAATTTACCCTCCTTTTCTTATAGAATTTTATTTACTTTAGTTCATTGCCATAAAAGAAAAAAAGGCTTTCAACTTTGTAGAAAGATGTGGTAGAACTTGACTACTAACTTGAACTTGACCTTTGGGATATTAAGATTCATGCGTAAATAATTGTGAAAACACATGGCAGCTGCAGCACTCTTGGATGATGATGGAAGTGTTTATAAGACTAGGGTGTGTAGCATATTTTCACAGGTGCGTGTTTGGGTAAATAATTTGGTGTTAGACGACTAAAGCAGTGACCTAACCTTGGTTTTGTCAGTCAAAATATATTATGAGGCTGCTGCTTCCGGTGTTGTATTTAGAAATGAGTCTGATTTTGCTAAACGCACAAAAACCAAACACAATGTACTCCGTATAAACCCAGTTTTATAATGAGTTAATTTATTTAATGCTTTTAAGTGAACAGGGTCAGAACTACGCATGGGACTATTACAGGTTTTGATGGTATGATTTTAAGAAACAATTATATTATTATTACTATTAAAATGCTTTAAACACAAAAGTGACAGAAATCACAGGAACAATGCCGGTTTTCTCATGTTTGTTATTTATGAAATGTAAACACTTTTGCAGAAAGGCCGGTTCATTAGATTATAATTTACATTAAAGACATTTGCATTTTAACTGAAAAAAAATATGAAAAATAAAAGCTGGGGGGGAGGGGTAAAGGCCAGGTTACAAAAAACACACACATTGCAGAAACAGTGGCCACAGCCAACAGAACAGTTTTGGGTACAAAAAAACAAAGGGGTATTAAGCACAGGACAATGGAAACAACAACAGCTGATGACACATTCTGACAGCATGTGGAGAAAGAAATGATCTGGCTGGGGTGATGTCATGATGATAAAACTCGTGATGGTAGCAGCAAAATTAGTTCAGACAATTAAGAGAAAATTATGCTTGCTAAACAAAACTAACTTAAAAAAATTATTACTAATGACTTCATTGAGAGAAGTGTACCGTTTTGGAGCTGTATTTCATTCCCTATAGATGCAATTTCAACTTTTTTGAAAAGAGAATTTTCCTAAAACAAGCAACAAGCTTTTTCAAACATTATATGAAGATAGATTTAGTTCACACGCCGTTGTTTTTTTTCATTATTATTATTTTTTTTGAATTATTATTTTTTATTTAAAGAGATGCATTGAAATAAAAATACAGAATTTTTTTTCAGTGCTGCCTCTTTTCTCGCTCTGTAAATATGCTTCATAGTTATATCATCGTTTTAATGAAAGAAATTGCTGTATTTCTAAACTACCATTTCCAAATGTCTATTTAACACTAAACCATTTTTAACATCCCAGCAAATGCACAAAGATAAAACTGTGGAGGCAGTCTGTTCTTGTTGGCATGGGGAATCCCACCGTGACCCTAATAGAGGATAAAGCTGAAGAGAATGAATGAATGAATGAATGAATAATATTTCATTTTTGTCAAAAGGGACAATCCACACCTTCATACGTCCACATAGACCACATGTTTACTGCATTTACAAGAGACTCACTTCAAGATGATTGTGATTGATCATGCTGTAAAATTAGGGTTTGTGTTTCATTAAGGAGGATGTGAAGATGAGTACTAAGAGAAAAAGAGAGAGAGAGAGAGGTAGAGAGAGAGACGATGTGTTGGTGCGCAATGAGAAGCTACAGTCTATGTCTTGCTGTAATGTCTGTTCATATTTTTCTTACGCTTTTGGAGTTATGTTTGGCCTAAATGTTTAAACTGAATTTTAACATACTCCAGTGCCTCACTGTGAACATATTTGAAACTGAGAAAAAAGTAATTTTGTAATTAAGAATGTTGTTGTTCAGTTTTATTGTGTTGCAGATCTTTAATAGAATAATTTCAGTTGCCAAATATTTGGTGCAGTTCTAACAAAATTGGGTTTCAGATCCTTAAAAGTTAATTTCCAGTTGGTAGTATGGAGAAGTAGATCTTTTGATTTCAAGCCCAAATATATTTAAGACAAGAAATAGATTTGTCAGGTCATAGGGAATATAGGGTTCTGTTTGGGTCCCAGTCTATGGCCCCATTCACATTTGCATACTTGTAAGGATCTCTAGACAAAAGACCTCTTGGAAATAAGGGCATGGGTGGTTGTTTGAAACTGTGATTATTAGAATTTAATTAAAGATTGTTTGGTGTAAAATGTAGAGTTTGTTTTGTTTATTTTCTATAGATATAGTTTCTTTAAAAGAATTTCATACACTTCTGTATCGAATGACATTGATTTTGGTGGACATGACAGCTTGCAAATGCTTTGTTTCCAGCTGGGAGGCAGTCTGTTCTTGTTTTAAGATCCCTACTATTCTTTATACAAACACTATTTACAGAAAGGTTAATACATTTTCCAAAAAAAAAAAGAAAAAAAAACAATACAATGTTGAAACAGAGGCAAAATAGATTTTTACTAGCAGTAAAGCTTTTACCATTAACAGTTAAACTAGTGCCAGCTGAGGTCCTCAAGGTTGAGTATAAAAGGAACATCTATTAAAGGCTTACATATTGCATGTAAAGATGCGTTCTAGATCCACTTGAGAATTGCCATTCAGTCCAAACACAGTGTTTCTTAGATCAAGGTTACAACGAGTTTAGATCATTCTCCATCTACAGTCTACTGTGAAAGGTTTTATGAAGGGAGTCAGGAGAAAATCATTGTTATGCACAGAACGCAGCATTTAATTTTGTTGAAAGATGATGAGTTTTCTGTATTTGGAAGATTGTAAGTGTGTGTTCAAATATGCCCTGTGTTCAAATATTTCAACTGGTGTTAAAGCCTTGCAAAAACCAGCAGATGCAATGGCATTAAGGAGTTTCAGGACAGACACCATGGGTGATCGTCATACATTTATTGGTGCTATTGATATGGAGGCTCATGTTGTTTCTTTGAAGAGGCTTTAGAGGAACTCACTTTCAGTAGAATGATGCTAGGTCAAATTTTGCTTGCACTACAACAATATTGCTTCGTAGAAATGTAGTGCATGTACCCAACTTTCCTGTCTGTAGTTCACCTGTCTCCTATTAAAACACAAATGTAAGTCCGGGTCTTGTATACAGCAAGACTAATAAAAGGTCATGTGCTAAATCCAGTGCTAAATAATGTAATAGAACAGATGATGTGTATTGTAACATTGAAATAAGTAAAATCATTTGTATTTTATTACTTTAATCGAAATAACTTAATTCGACAAGCTTTTTGTAGTTAAATCAGATGTATAATATAAAGGTCTACATATTGTGTACAAGCTACTGTGCGTGGGTTTAGCTTTCTTCTCAAACTAAGCTTTCTAACCTAAGGCAGTGGCTGAGCTTTGACACATTGGTGCTTTTATATATTTATGCATTATTTTTTTTGTTGTCTTAAGCCTTTATTCTGTCACCTTTCGTGGTGCTTCAGATGGATCACACTCACTCAGGCATGATGTGTGTGTGTGTGTGTGTGTATATATTAGAAAGTGCTTTTTTTATTATTTTATGCACTCTTCTTTTCTACTGTGGTCTCTAAATGTCTCTTTATACGTGGACATTAGTTAAAAGATAAAACACTAAAAGATCATTGCACCCATGATATTTTGTTCTGATCAGAGTGGAATAGTGTGAATGCAACAGTTTAACCGCCACAACAAAATTATGGATAATAATGTATACAAAGAACATGACCTACAGACATTGTCCTTCCAGGGCATTGTCATAGGGCAATTTACAACATTCAATTTACCTTGAATCCATGTTTTTGGACTGTGGGAGGAAACTGGAGAACCCGAAGGAAACTCACGCGGACACGGGGAGAACATGGAAACTCCACCCATATTGGGATTCAAACCAGGAATCCCCAGTGCTGAGAGGCGAACGTTCTAACCACTAAGCCACCGGTCATTAAATATTTGGAAAAACAAACAATGCTCTCACCTCTAACTGTGTGACGCTTTCTGCATTGACTATCTAATTCTAGTACTTCTCCAACTTCCCATCATCTCTCAGAATCCTTCATATAGGTGGATCGACACATTTATTTATTTTGTATTAGTCACTTTGGTCGAGCTTGGGGTGATGTTTTCTGTAAACAGTGTAAGTGTTAATTTATGCATTATTGTCTGCACTGCACCATTGAAATAGCAGACAGCACCTGGCCTTTGAGCAAATGACGCACTGATTGATTTACTGAACGTGACCCCTAAAACACACCAATGAATCATGTCACGATAGCAAAGACGTACTGACAAGCTGTAGGATGCACAGTTGGCTGCTTGTTGGAGAGCCGCTCCTTGGTGGTTGTAAAGAGTATATAAACCTTTGCAGGGTCCTGAAGAGTATATGTGTCAAATGTTGTAGCATTCGAAGCAATGATGTGGGTTTGTATAGGGAACTAGCACGTGTACACACACACACACACACACTTTCGACTTTATATGTATATAGATTACTATCTAATAACACTGTGGCATGACCATGTGCACAGTTTTGTTTTATGAGCATTTCTATATTAATGTGAATGGTTTAAACTGTTATATATAATATAACAGTAAGGCACAAGAGGGCCTTATTTTTATTCTAAAAAATTATAATTAGTATTTTCACTGATTACAAAGGTCTCCTCATTATTAAGAACATGATTTGGCTTTGAAATACTTGAGTGATGTAACTTGTTTTGTTAAGCCAATGAGGTGAGGTACAGGTTTTCTGTCAGTCCCTAGAATTAACAAGGTCATTGCAGGGGAAAGAGCATTCTGCTGAAAGTCTTTTTTGTTTTGGAATAAACATACTTTATTTGGTCATGCTTTAGACTGGTTTTTAGTTTTCAGATGCAAATTATAAGCACATTTATTTACCCAGGCTTTTGATATCCTGATTTATTATATTTTATATATTGCTGTAACCAATTTAGTTATTTACAAAAGTTTTACTTCATTGAAAAGTTTGGGTAATTTAATTTATGGTCAGTCAGCATTGGATAAAGTGTTACTGAAATCAATCATTGTGGCAATGACTTAGTGAAGGCACTTACCATGTTCATCAATCACAGTATCAACATCTTGAAAACACTTGTTCCCTTGTTGTTGTTTCCCTCCATGTTTATTGCTTTTTACCAAACTATTCATGAACTTCTTCAGTTTTAAGTGATGTGAATGCAAAAATATCTTTGGTGGTGGTTCAGGCAGCTTAACTTTTATTTGTTTGTTTTAATGTACTCATGGTTTGTTGTCTTTATGTAGTGGCGGGCCATCAGAGCCTTCAAGGCCTTCTCTGCTGGCCAAAAAAATATCTGAATCACAGACAGATGGTAATTATATTTTGTCCCTAAATAATTATTTAATAATTTCAAACAGTATGTATGCCTCTTTTCATAGCCTTTCCCTGTTTACATCGCTTGTAAACATGCATTTTCTTATTAAATTTTATATCAACATATTAATGCCCTCTGATTGGATAGTCAAAGCGTTTACCGCTTCGGTCAGACATTTTGAGCAGATTAAAACTTATGCCAGAAATATGACCTGGCTTTCAGTATTAGCTTCAATGGCAATATAAAAGGACTTCCTAATGGAACTAATCAAACTTGTTTTGAAGAAAAAAGGAAGTTTTTTTTTTTTTTTGTATAAACAACAGCTTTTGATGCATTTCTGCATAGTAAGATGTTTTATACCCATACAATAGTTATTGCCAGGTGGATTAATTAAGACGGAGCATTACTGAAGGCCTAGGTGTGAAACGGGTGGCCCGCCACTGTATTTATGTATTTTGTTTATTAATCCACTTTAAAACTGCTTTATAAATTTGCAATTGCATGAAGGTTCTCATATTGCAGTTTTTATTTTTCAATTGCAGCTTTGTGTTAATTATTTATTGGCGATGTTCAGATCAGGTAATGGGGTTGATTTTATAAATTTAATTCAAATTCATTCATTCATTATCTTCCGCTTTATCCTCTATTAGGGTCGCAGTGGGGTTCCCCATGCCCACCCAGGGGAGAACGTCTCGGGCGCCAGACAGACACACCCAGGACAGGGTGCCAACCTATCGCTGGGCACATACTCACTCACACAAACATACTCTACATGGGGCAATTTGGACTGAATTTTACTTGATCCATGTTTTTGGACAGTGGGAGGAAACCGGAGAACCCGGAGGAAACCCACGCAGACACAAGGAGAACATGGAAACTCCACCCAGATGGGGATTTGAACCGGGAATCCCTAGCGCTGAGAGGCGAACTTGCTAACCACTTTTTACTTCAATAATATGCAATAATATATTGCAAAATTCATTATATAAGCCACCAAAAATACATTTTTAATGTGAATGAAATGTTTTTATTTAACATTATTTATAAATTATTTAACATCATACACACTGGTCTATTTATTCAAAACATTTAGTGAAGGCCCCTATTAAGATCGAACTTCTAAGGTTCTAATATTTATTACTGTCTCAAATTCTCCAAGTAGTTTGTGGCTAAAGAGTCAGAAATTATGAATTAGACTTAAGCCACTGACTGTCCTTCAGACCGTAACCCAATGATTCTTTTTTGTCATTCAACGTGTTATTGCCTTCTTTCCAACAAACCAGAAGGATATTCAAGAATGACACCGTTTTGTAAGTTAAATTGCTATGTTTCATCAATGTAGGATTAATAAGCCATGACAAAAACACCAAATTTGTTTAAAATAAACTAGAATAAGGATTGGCCCTCTTATCACCATTTTTGGCTGACCTCACAAATAGTCTCCTGGGTGAATGGGCAAACTTTCCCTTAGACACGCTTTAATATTCTGTAGAAACACTTGACAAAAGAAGCAGCTTCTATTGAAATACTCATTTGGAAGTATGAGTTCTCTGCTGCTGTGGTAGAAAAGGATGGGTGCCATAAATTGATACGGTTCATTTCCCAGTATAAGCACTGTACCATTTTGCAAAAGTAGCTCATCATTAATATAAAACCTTCTCTTTCACCCAAATTCACATTGACACTGAATCTTGCACATGCTGAAATATAACGCTGTTGATTCTGTAAAAGACTTTTGCAAATCACACAGCTTGTTAAGTGCTATGAGAGCTGAGTGTAGGGTGAAATAAAGATGTTTTTGCTTGACAAGAAAACTTGGAAATACTGCACTTTTCTTTGGCACACACTAGAAATCACAACCTTACAAATAATTGTGTGTATTCCTGGCCTTTCGGTGCTAATGAGCCAATTTTGTTTAAGTCCATCTTTAATTGCCTTGGGAAGGCTTGGCAAATTAGGTTTATAAATTCCCGTACATGAACATGTGAGACCTTGGTGAAAATGGGTGATAAAGGTTATGAAGAATGTCTTGTTAATTAGCCTAAACTAAATATACACTGCAAGTAAAACCTTTCACTCTGGTATGTTTATTCTGTACTTGCAAGATATGTGTGACTGGACAAAACCCTTGAAGAAATATTGTTTTAGCTATTGTTGTAGCATTTAGTCCCATATTTAGTGCCCATATTTTATACCCAGTGCTAAAATATTTATTTAGTGGGGATTATTTTAATCATTTCTCTTAGCTTATAGATGCATTTTTTAGTCCATCAGCTGCATACATTGTAAGTCCCTTTATACTGTCTTTTGATGATCAGGAAACTCATAGGACATCAAAAAGCATGTGTTATTTGAGTGATGTGTGATTATCAGCAGTCCAGGGACACAGATGTGCAGGTTGTAGGAGTATGAATGGTTCAGGTACAGCATTACTGCTGGAGTTTTTAAATATTGTTCACTCGCTTACTCAGCTACCTCATTGTTAGACACAGTTACCTCATTGTTGCACTGTGTAGATTAAAAATCAGAAACAGTAGCTTGTCTGTTTCTGCTCAGTTTGTTAGTCATCCTCTAATCTATCATCAGGCTCACAGGCACTGCCTACAGCACAGCGGTTTAAGTGTCATATTCAAAAATCCAACAGCATGCTGTGTCTTATTCACTTGTTACTGTACAGCACACATGAACGCGCCGCCACCACCATGTCAGTGTAGTGAATTCAGGTGTTCTTATTGCCACATGTATCTAAATTTAAATCTAAAAAATAAATAAAAAATTGCTGTCTGATCGATGCATAAAAGCACACTACCAGCACCACATATGTTGGTGTTACTATAGTGAAAAAAATCATCCACCATCCAAATAGTACCTGTTCTGTATGGTTGTACATGGTTATTAGAAAACAGATTTAAAAAAGACTAACAATATACAGTAGCAGTCAAACGTTTGGCCATACCTCCTTCTTGCTCCATTGTCTATTTTCTCCACTTAACATATAGTTGGACTTTGTAGTTTTACAATTACAGACTGTAATACATCTGTTTTCTTTTTTCGTTAGTCCCCTGTTGGTTTTAGTGCAGCAGTGCTGCTGTAGTTTCATTTAAACACCTCAGTGACACTGCTGGGATAGGATTAATGCACCAACAAATAATACCTGCTCTGTGGTGCTACTATTGTGGTCCTGACCATTAGAGAACAGAGTAAAGGGGACATGCACAGTATGTACTGTAAAACACAAACAGATGTACTACAGTCTGGAATTGTAGAATTACAAAGTCCATCTTCACAATAAGTGTAACTGAGAAGATGGACAATAAGCACATAAGAATAATAAGCAAAGAGTAGGTGTGTCAATACTTTTGTCTGCTACTGTATATGGAGAAACAGAACTACAAAGTGCATTTATATCAGTGGAACCGATAAAATAATTGATGAGTGTAGAAACACAGACTGAGATCTATTAAACTGGACATTTAAACTAGGGCATATTTGATAACTTTCATTTCATGGGTACAAACTAACAATGTTCATTTATAGTTTCAGTGTCTAGAGAAGGTAAAGGAAATTATAAAGTTCCCATTTTGTGTGCATGATGGTGGGTCTGTAATGTAGTGTAGCTGTTTTACCTCTAAATGCCTTAGGACTCTTGTTAGAACATGACATTACAGTCTCAAATATCATGAGATTTGGATTGGTACAATTGGCTGCATGTAATAAAAGCTCCAGCTGGTTTGTGGGCAGGGTTTCCAGCAGGAAAGTGGTTTTCTTCTCAGTATAATAAATGACTTTGTGCCTAAATTTTAAAATGATCATTCCAAATACCCCAGCTGAAGGGAAACAATCAGCTAAAATAATATAAGTACTTGTCTGTAGGACAGTGAGATTTTTATATTAAAAAGTCATTAAGTCAACATAATGAGCAGCATGGTGAAAGTTGCAGTACAGTGGAACCTCGTTTTCGTTGCTAATCCGTCCGCAAACAACCATAAAAATCGTTAAAAACTGAGGCACCTATTACTATTTATAATTTAAATCAATTTAGATCCAATTTGTTTTAGAGACTCAAAAAAAACAGAACAAAGAAAATATATACACTGTATTTTATAAAATGAATATAAAATTCTAATATAAATAACATTTAACAGACATTTACATTCACATTGCTCCGTTTTTCATTGATCCAAATTTTATCCAAAAAACTTTAACATCTTTAATGTCTGTTTTGTCTGTTTTATTGCTTTCTTTTTTGTTACAAAGGTATGGATGGATGAAAACGTTCCATTCATGCGGCCGATTTCAGCGATCTTGATGTGGTTCTCATTTTTTGTTGTTTTCTTCAACTTGAATGTGTTTCTGCTCTTTTTCTTTAATGGGCTGCTGGCTCTGGAAATGTTTTTTTTTTTGGTCCCCTGATTAAGCTAAAGGTAAATCGTTACCTTTTACATTTTGTTTAATGGAAACAATTAACAGGAACAATGAGATTTGTTCACATGTCACGTGAACCCTCTGAATAAATTCAAGGTAACCAAAAACAGAGAGTAATTTGGGCAGAACACCAATGATATCCAAAATCAATGAAAATGGAGGTGCCACTGTATTTAATTTGTTCTAATAATGGTTGATGGCAGTTATGAAACAGAAAGAGATACTGTTTTTGGGTATTGAAGTTTTAACCTGTATTTATATGTAATGCTCAAAGAAGATTTCTTGTATTATTTTTGCGGATTTGCATCATACTTACAGTAAACAAGCTAATTAGTATTTCCATGCAAAAGGTAGGAATTTCAAGGTTTGCAGGTTGTTAGTAGTAGTTACATAATTTGCTTTCAACATAAACCTTAGTGTGGTATTTCTAGACTTGGCCAATGCATTTGGCTCATTGCCTTGTGCTTGGAAGGCGTTCTTCCACGTACCAGGTAGAATTACAAGGTTGTTTAAAGGTTATTTTGAAGATATTCAGTTTCGCTTTATTATAGGGGAATATGTTACAACCTGGCAGCAGTTAGAAGTAGGTATTATGGCAGGTTGTACAATCTGACCACTAACATTTACTATTGCAGTGGAGTTAATAATTAGAGTTTCTAAGTGGTTAGTAGGTGGGGAAACGCTGTGGCATGGTGTTCAGCTTTTCCTAATTAGGGCATACATGCATGCCGTGATGACTTTGACAAGTCTTTTTACCCCTCCGACTGCTATTAGAGAAGCTGCATGATAAACTAAGGTGGGCAAGGATGAAGATTAGTAGGTTTTAAAGTCTGTCAGCCATGAAAGAGAAACTTGAGCAGGGAAGATTATTAAAGGGAGTAACTGAACACCTTTTATTGTAGTGAAACCTGTTAAGAGTTTAAGAAAGATATTGCACTATATAGCAAGGTATAATATTGCACTGAATTAGTAAACTGAGGACCTAAAAAGGAGGTGGTGAATGCAATTAATAGCATCAAGCTTTTTTGGGGAAAAATAAAATTATGATGTTTATTGTGTGTGTGTGAGCGTATACGTGTGTGAGTGAGAGAGAGTAAATTTCAGATCTATAATAGATATTTCTATTATAGAAATACTCAAACCACTAACAAAAATGCCTTTGGGTAAAATTCCAGATATCACATTTTCTCCATTTTATATTTCTTATAAAAATTTTAGCTGCTTTATTTTATACATGGGTTTCACGATTGCTTAGTGGTCAGCACATACACTTCCCAGCACTGGGGATCCAGGTTTGAATCCCGATCTGGGTAAAGTTGTGTTCTCCCTGTGTCCGGGTGGGTTTCTTCCATAGTCCACCAACATAGATTCGAGGAAAATATATAGCGACCCAATATAAAGTGTGTCTGTGTGAGTGAGTGTGTGCCCAGCGATGGATTGGCACCCTGTCCTGGGTATATAGGCCCAGCACGCACAACGTTTTCCCCTGGATGGGCATGGAGAACCACCTATGGACTTTTTTTGTGTCATGCAGGGGAATCATGAGACCATGAGATCCTGAAACCTTGTAGTGTAAAAGTCAAAGAACAATAGACATAGTGAAAAGAGAAATGAAGATGCAAACTACACATTTTAACAGTTCTGAACAATTACATCATTGTATGAATAAGATCTAGTGTTAACTAATAAACTGCTTGGTGCGTGTATAATAAAAAAACAAATACATTGAATTTCGTCAAATTCAGTCCCAGTATTCAAGGCCCATTGATTTTGCCAATTTTAGATCTCGGCTTGTTGGCAGTATATTAATAAGTTAAAGTAGACCAGTTTAAACAGGAAAAGGATTTTCACAAACCAGCTATAAAAAATACTTTTTTTGTAGCATTTAACCAACTAATGTAAAACTTCACCATCTTCACATTGGCTTGCATCCCACTATGCAACAACCCACTCCATTCATGCCTCACCCGTTGGTAGTATGTTGTAGTATGGTTGCACTGTTGTGGCATATTGTTTGTTATATTTTGTTTGTTATTGCACCAATAAAACAATAAAAGCATGTTGAATCTTCTTGAACCGGATCTGCAAAAACATTTTTTGCATGATGTGTATTTTGCCCTTTAATCCAGCAGATAATTTGTGAGGTTAGACATTGATGTTTGACGAGAAGGCCTGGCCTGTGATCTCTGTTCCAGTTCATCCCAGAGGCTGTATGGGACAGTGATTTTCTTTCACACCATGCCTTTATGGACAGTCAAGGAACAAAAATGGGGCTTCTCTAAATATTATTGTCAAAATGCATAGCTAGGTGTTTAATATTATACACCTGTGACAATGGAAATAGATGGAGCACCATTTTTTAGTTAAATTGGGCATGTTAATGCTGAAAAGCACTAGAATATGTATGGCAGTGGGCTATCAGAAACCCTGGTATATGTATATGTATTGCCTGTGTGTAATGCGGTTTAAATTTTCATTGCACGTTTGAGATTTACATGCACTATATATGCACAAAAATCTGATTATTAAATATTATTATTATTATTATTATTATTATTATTACTATATTATTATTATTATTATTATTATTATTATATATTATTAGTGTATATTAAATAGGTTGACCTACTCACCTCCAGCTTTTGACTTTTCAATTAGATTATCCCAGCTCAACAAATTCTATTCCAACTCTGTCTCACCATGCTTGTGCATTTTATTCTGTGATGCCGGAGTTGTTACAGACATTATTGTAAAGTAATATTTGCTCAATGCCTCCTCTCTCTTGTTCCCCTACTGTCTACTCGCTTCTTTCTTTATGAATGAATAAGCAGTCTGGTGTCGTATTCAAAGATAACACTATTCATTCATTCTTTTCATTCTCCTTTTCTACTGCCTTTTCTGCCTCCCACTATATAAAGAAATCACAATCCTGCTTTTACACTTTCTCTTACTGTGAAAGCAATTTTGCTGTATGGCATTTGTGTTCTTCTGAAAACCAACACACTAGATTACACTTGTCTGGTTGCTTTCAATTCTGCACATAACCATTTCATAAATACAAGGCTTATTTTTCTGACTTTACTGCATTTCTATTACAATTCACAAAAATATCATTTTTTGACTTATCATTTTAAATAACTGAAGGAAACCTACAGAATAATTCTTTTTAATTTTTGAGTTTTAAATCTGGAAATCCAACCATCACTTCTGATAAAAAAAAATGTCCTATTTTATATTTTAAATAAAAGCATGTTTAAACAGAATAATTTCCATTTCTTATGATGAAGCACACATACATTTTGGTAAGTGGTGCAGTTGAAGGGTAATTTAGAAAATGACAAATTATGATTATGCAAATACCTGTACCAATATTTTTTTATTGTAAATGTATCTTTTTCATATTTTTTACATGGGACCTGTTGGAGCTTTGGTTTGCTCTGTACTTCTGTAACATCCTGTAATGAATACTGGAGAATGTGGGGTTCTTCTTATCTTATCAAACTGCTGTAATTCCACACAGGTGACACTGAGCTGAGGACACAATGATGAACTTGTGACTGAAAGTCCTGTTTCTGACATATCAGATATAAACAATGCAATGAATATAAAATAGTGGACAACTTTTCTTTATTTTTATTACATAGCATATTTGAAACACTATAGCTGCATGATGATGATTATAATGTATATCATAGTTATAGATAACTGTGTTTTTGTTTTCATGTAGCTTTACAAAGGTAACTGAAATCCAAAATATACAAATGAAAAACTACACAAGGAATAGAATATTTCATTTTATTCATTAAACATTAAACAAAATTTTGTTAATGAAACCCTTTTTTCTATGTGAGAATGTGTACCCGTTTCATTAACAAACTATACTTTTGCACTGGACCCACAATTTTAAAAAAGGGAAGTCTTCTTACATAAGCTGTAGTCTGTGTGGCACCAGTTTCAGTTTATGGAAATGACTCAGATAGAAGCAGGTAGTCCGTATCACACAAACGTTTCTGTTCTGATTACAGTAGACATAACTGAAGAGAAACCAGCACCTGTGGTCCCCATCTAGGGATGCATCAGATATTCTGTAACTTGAAATTAGTTTATCACAAATGACAAAAAAAAGACCACACAAAATATTATCATTTATTTAATGATGCTCTTAATTTTTTGTAGTTCAAGCTGTTATTTTTCCACAGTGAGTAGGAAGCATGTCGATCATGCCTTTATTCAGTTTTGATTATTTAAGCTGATCTTGACTTCAGAAAGAGTAATGAAGGGGGATTGTGTTTAATAAACATTACAGAAAGGCATATGGTAGCTTCCTAGTCTACCTGTGCCTTTTTCTCTTATGTGTTCAAAGAAACACAACACTTGAAAACTTGCTCTTTGTAAATGTAGCAAAGGTGTCGACAGTGACTGTTTAATTAATGTAACACACCTCTATACATCTGCAGTTACAGTACTTATAGTTCTGTATAAGGAATGAATGTAATACACCGGGCTTGGAATTAATAGTCTTTAATTTTTGAGGGGGCAGATTATATTTATATGATTTCAATCTGGGTAAAGTTTCTCTTCTTGTCCACGTGGGTTTCCTCTGGGTTTTAGTTTCCTCCCACAGTCCAAAAGCATGGAGTCAAGGTAAATTGGGCAGTTTAAATTCACTTAATTTAAATCTAAATTGTTGCTGAAATGTTCTACCCTGGATGTGCATGAAGAATTCCGTGCGACCCTAGTCCATAGTAAAGGATTAAACAATAGATAGATGTATATGTATGGATGGATCAATTGGCACCAAATTTATCGAAGTCAAAATTGGATGTTTTGTTGTTTTGTCTGCTGGGATAATAAAATGTTCCGTGTTTAAAAATATTTTACATTTGCAGTTTAAAAACAACTTTTTTTGAGAACAAAGACAAAATATATATTTAGCCTATTTGATGTATGCAATGGTAAAAATTTAATTAATAAACACTAAATAAAAAAAATAAAAAAAAACATACTTAGTATTTGGCCTTTAGACAAATGTTTCATTTTGTTCAGCTTTGGCTAAAAATTTCACTGCATCCCCAGTCCTATCACTAACATTATTGCTGCTGCCACTATTGTGTGGACACGGCTGATGATATCACATGCTTTTTACTTCGCACCCCAATCAAATCTCCACACACCAGTGCTGGCATTTTAACCAGCCCCCCCCCCCCATCTAGTTTCAAACCCATCAGACTCAAACACAGGGATCTTGCAGTAGTGTGATAGCATTTAAATTGCTGTGCTACTCATGAGCCTTAAGAGCAAAATGATTGAAGTTAATAAGCTTGTCAGTACGACCTTGTCACTTTTTCTGTATCTTGAATGTCTGTAACTATTAGTGAGGCTGTCTGTAAATGACGGTTTTTGGCTACTAAGCTTAATGTCACTAATTGATTAAATACCACTTGCCTGCTTATTCCACTTCTGTTGTATTTGCTGTCGTTGGTTTACAATTTTGTTTTTCTTGGTCAATGCAGACTATGGAACTGAAAAGCTTAAGTGGGTTTTGCTTTATTATTTCTGGAAACAGCCCTGGGCTTTCATTTTCTTCTTGTACTTGCTCTCTATTGCTGTCTCTGCCTCGATCTCGCTCTCTATTTCGGCCTTCCATTAGAAATTTGCCATGGTTGAATGTAATTAGCCTATATGTGCCTGCTGGATAAATAATGAACATTTGTATCCTTAGCTGTCAGGACCAGGGTGTAAAGCTGTACAAAACAGGGAAAGGGATTGAACACAGGGAGACATAAAGTATTCAGCATTTAGTATTATTTATCTTTTTTATTTATTTATTTTTTTTGTAGAATTTGGGTTTTCAAAGAGTGAGAGAACTAAATCACTGTAGCCTGAATGTCATTTACTATTTAATGATTGTAATAATATTCACAGCTGAACACCGCTAGTTGCTTTTAAAAGGATCTAAACAAGTCACCCTGGATTTAGCATCTATACATAAGGTTACTAATAGTCCTCCTGTCTCATGTAAAAGAAAAAAAAAGAATAAAAGGGGGAAAAAAAGTCCATTAGCATATATTAAGTCTCAAATTAATAATGGCAGTGTGCTGCTTGAAATAAACAAATTAGAAAATTCGAATTAGTTTATTTGCTGTCTTTTTACTGGGCTCATAGCAGCACTCACATTGCAACACTGTGAGCTTCCACTGTGATCAGGCCTTTAAAGATTATACAGAACTTTGCAGCTTGTTTGTTGTTCAACCAACCCGAGATAGCCGTGTTACTCTACTTCTTGTCACTTTCTATTGGCCTCCACTAGTTTCCAGTATTTAATTCCAAGCCCTGGCACTGTCCTGCAGAACAATCTCTGGGTCTGCTTCTTCTTACCTGTACTCTTATTTTCCGAGCATGCTCACTACACTTGAGTGGTCAAAAGTGTGTGCGTGTTCCCTATACGCTGTTGCTTCGATTACCACAGAATTTTGCATACTTACTCTTTGCAAACCTACAAAGGTGTTTTATGGGCATCATGTGTCATTTGCCCTTCCCTTTAAGAGCCTTTAAAATTGTTATTTTTAATGGCACTGACTCTGGCCTACAGGACAATTTCTGGATCTGCATCCAGGACAATCTCTGAATCCCTTACCTTCAATATATATTTCCAAAATACACTCCAACTCATTCACTTCACTCTAGTGATGAATGTCACCTGGTGATTCCACCTCAACATGGTGCTAACTACTGACTTGTGATGTTCTATCATATGTAAGTCTCTTTAAATAAAAGCATCTGCTTAATGACTAAATGTAAATGTAATGGAATGGTGCAGTTAGTTGAATAAAGTTTCTTTTTCCAAAAAATGTAATAAAACAAGAAATGACTTATTCCACATAAATTAATTTTTACACCATTTGCAAGAAACATCATCACAAGCCTGATCAGCAAGATATCAGTATTTGTTAATACTGCAGTTGAGCTGGTTACTCTCTTAGTTACTAACATTTAGATACTTACATAGTGACTTCCAGTAAGTGTTTCTTCACTTTATAAGTTGTAATAAGAATGTATATGTGAACCTTTCCACCAGCCATTTATGCTCATCATAGTTTAACATTTGTATTTTATGTACCTATGGCTGCATTCTGGAGGCAGTAATGTGTTGAATGTGTTGCACCATGTGTTTGACTCATAATACCCTGGTTTTCTGGCAGCACAAACAACATGAACAGTTTTCTGAACCAGGTGGAAAGTTACAGCTGTGAGAAGCACTTACCTCTTTTTCGTCACACACCTGCAAATTACATGCTGTCTCTGTTTTTCATAACAACCACTGATAACCCCGATTTTCCATCTGCTCCTAAAATATAGTGTGGTTGTATATTTACTAGAATCCTCAAAGAATATGCCAAGGTATGTACAATATATAAAAGAGGTTGATGCTTTGTGAAATTAAGAGGTTGAGAAACTGCATTAAAGGGAGCAGCTGTGTTTTAAATGGCATATGTGTCGTGTATACTGCACTAGTAATTGCATTCCTTGGCAAGAAAAATAGGCTACACTCAAATCTAAAAAAGCTTTTAATGGTTCTAACAACAGATAATTTTGTCAGAACATCAGTAAGAATCAAAAAATAAATGAAATGAACTTTATATACTATAACCTCTTATAATTTCACTATGTAATTAAGACTGTGCTTGTGTATGTTGCAAACTTGCATATCAAGAAAATTATTTAACGTAAGGGAATAAAAACAAGAAAATTAATTTTAAGTTCTGATTAAGCAGATAAGTGTTCACAAATTTGATCATTTTCTTGATTTTATATTTATTATCTTTCTTTGTGTCGACACTCTCCGTGTTTTGAGTATCTATACTATCTTTGTGAATCTTTTAGCCAGTGTATTTAGAGATTGTGTTTTGATGGTGCTTTGGCTGTAGATCAATCTGACTTGTTCTGTCTAGTAAAATTTCATAGATTTATCATTATTATTGCTGGTGATTAAAACAAGCCAGGGGCTTATAGTATGCAGTATCCTAAAAGCGATAAAAGAGATCCTATACTAAAGAAATAATTGTTTGGGCATTATTTAGCTTTGACTACAGCATACATTCTCTGTGGCATTGTTTTGACAAGCTTCTGCAATGCAGCAAATTATTTAAATTTATTTTCCCTCGAGATTGTATTGATTTGAGATCTGAAACACTCAGCTGTCTTCTCCATAACATCCCAAAGATACTCAATGGGGTTCAGGTCTGGAGTCTGTGGTGGACAATGCATAAGTGTAAATGACGTCTCATGCTCCCTGAACCACTCGTTCACTATTCTGAAACATATTAACAAATTCTCCATGACCACAGGATTCCACATGGTTGTTCAACAACTGAGAAGCTGATCACTGCATCAGTTAGAGTTCAGTAAATTTTTGTATATGAAACATAATTATTCATGCAGTAATTGGCAGACTCTTCCATATTTTCTTAATTATATCCAGGTGGTGATATTTATTTTTGGCTGAAAGAATGACTCCTGGGTTATTGTGAGATTTAAAATAATAACACATTACAAAATATAGGAATCTTGTAAAATAATTCTCAAAAATGGGAGAAATGTAATATAAGACACATTCATTAGTCTACATCATGCAAATCTAACTCACAACCACAGATATGTGGTAGCTCAGTGGTTAGGGTGTTAAGCTATCGATCTGGATGGGTTCAAATCCCAAGTCTATTGAGATGATTGTTGATCCTTGAGCGGGACTTTTAGCCCTTACTGCTCCAGGGATGCTGCATCAACCCTGTGTTTCAAACCTCGAGTTGGGGGTACTTGTAAATAACATGGATAGAATTGTCTGCTAAATGACCCTTATGCAATACAATGCAAAGTAATGTAGATATTAATATACTATACACCATTTGACATATGTCAGCTAAATTTGGCCAGTTATTGCACAGTTTACACCCAGCTTATGATTGCTTACTTTTAAGCATGCTTTAAGGCAACTTTGTGGTCCCAGCTAATCAGCTAGTTTTATATTCAAATAGGAAATAAATCATCTTCTATCTTAAGGTGTAATTTGCTTTAGAAGAGCAGAAATCTGGGTGGTACCACTGCCCAAGATGATGTTATATGGGCTAATTTACAGGGCAGGTTTCTGTGGCTAAGCAGGGATGCTTTGTTAACCACCAGAAAGCTGTGTATGTGGGCTTATAACTCAAATACCTTTTGGGTGAGTGCTTGGTTTTCACCTAACAGCTGTAACCCACTTAACTTCATACCAATTACTGAAGTCCTTGAGGGTTTCCACT
The DNA here is from genome assembly GCA_019802505.1 of Corydoras sp. C115. Taxonomy (NCBI): domain Eukaryota; kingdom Metazoa; phylum Chordata; class Actinopteri; order Siluriformes; family Callichthyidae; genus Corydoras; species Corydoras sp. C115. Next base: position 820,207 of record JAFMOC010000049.1, read on the forward strand.
CCTCTAACAGCAGAACATGACTGAATGCAATTTTATTGAACATGGTCAAGTGAGCTTTTACTTTTTCTTATTTGTAAGGTGTAATTTATAACTGCCATTGAAGTACTTTTAGCATTTTGTACTTCTACATTCATTTGATATTTTATCAGTTCAACTTGGCACACACACTCACACAGACACCCACACTCTAAGGGGCAATTTAGGTAGTGGCAATTCAGAGCATCCAATCCATCATGTATTCATGTTTTTGGACTGGGAGTTAACATGTGCGTAGAAGACACTCCATCCAGATCAGGATTTGAATCTGGATCCCCAGCACTGAAAAGCAGACGTGTTACCCACTACATCACCGTGCCGCTTGCACGCTGAATGTTTATCAAATAAACGAACTGAGTAGCAAAGCACCTGATAAACATATTTTTAGTTTTACATTTACATAAAAAGTATAGTACGTCTGTTTTTCTACATGCATATTCAATCCCTTGGACTCTCTTCTTCTTTGGCCAGGACCACGACAATGCAGATATTCTTTGGTGGTCATTGATTCTCAGCACTGTAGTGACAGTATGGTAGGGGATGTTATGCTGGTATGAATGGATTAGACACAGCAGTGCTGCTGCAGGGTTTAAACACTGTATCTACTCATTGTACAGTCTGTTTGGAGAAAACTGTTTAGAAACAAATGAGCTACTCTCAAACTTTCATTACAGTATTATGTTGCCTGAACATTTTGACTGGGTTACATGTTCCATCCGTCCATTATCTTCCGCTTTATCCTATATTAGGGTCGCGTTGGGGTTCCCCATGCCCATTAAGGGGAGAACGTTTCGGGCGCTGGGCAGATGCACCCAGGACAGGGCACCAATCTATCGCTGGGCTGGGTTACATGTTACTGGGTTAAAAGCTAGCAGTGTCTGATTCACTCGTACCCATATAATTCCATATTTGTGATGGTTTTCATTTGTAGGGTTCTGACAAGTAAGGAACATCAACACCAGGAAACTACCATTTTGACGATAAGAAATGATCCATTTTATAAAAATGTTCGGTTTGTTGGGTTGAAATGCAGAGGCGTGCTTAAAAGAAAGTGGTTGTTATAAAGCTTGTCAGGTTTAATAGTGTTTCTTTGTAGCTCATTATCATGCCTGAAAAACAGCCATCTTTTTAGCAGTATATACTTGTAACTCAGTATTACAAGCCCATTTCCTCCCTCCTCTCCTTCGTGTCTTATAATCCATGTCATACTTGTTCAGAAAAGCGTTGGCACTTTCTTAGATTAAACAAGACTGGGGAAAAAACACACACAGAGAAAAGACGCTAGCTGAAGCGCGGCAGCGCACACACCTCCAAATCCTTCAGGAAGCAAAACGAACACGTCAGGCCAATTAGTGCTAATGCATGGTGACGCGGGGAATCGGGGGCAAGGGATCTGTGCCATATGGCAGAACAAGCTGCAAATCAGGAAGGAAGGGTAGATTTCTTTTTTTTTTTTTTTTTTTGGGAGGTGCAGGGGGGTGTTGGGTGAGGATAGAAAGTATAGGCGTGTTTTTACACCAAGGAATTGGAGTAGGGTAGACCGAGAAGTTAAAAGGGTTTAGCTTATCTCTGCATGCTGTGAGCTTAGTGGAGAGGGCGGATGTGAGTATGAGGAGACAGGAGAGAGACACATATCGACACTGGGGGTGAGATGGGCAGTGCAGAAAGCGATGATCAAATGGAGCTGACCTTCTCAGATCTGTCCCAGTCTGTTGTGCCAAGACGAGTGCATTATTCCTATCCTCGTCATTCTTCAATTTCTTTCAATCTTTCTCTTTTTCTCCTAGTTAAGTGCTTCTTTTCCCAGGTGTGCAGGTAGCTCTGCTTCATTAGTGCTCGTTGTTATTTGCGCCAGGAGGATTTAAATGAGCTACTGTTCTGACCTTTCTAAATCTTTCGCATTTGCTTTCTCTCTCTCTCCCTCTCTCTCCCTCTCTCTCTTCTATTTTGCTTGTTCTCTTCCTAGGTTTATACTTCTTAAGCCCAATGACAGCGGGGTACAGTCCTGACGGGACCATTTGTTAGATAATTGCCTCTTGTGCAAGGCATTTGTCTCCTTTTAGTTACTCCTCCTCCTTATTTATTAAGAGCTTTAAAAAAGAAAAAAAAATGACAAAGAGGGAAAACCGAGAGAATGTGTCTGCCAGACACAAATGACCGGCCATTAGCATGCCACTGCTGCTTTTGTTCCTTAGGCAAAGCCTGTCTGCAGCTCTGAGTACTGTAATTGAATTGACTGGAGCTGCCTGAGACTGCAGCTATGCTCCTTTTCTCAGCTGGCAAACTGTGATGGCCTCACATATTATGTCCTTAACAGTGAAAGTTCATTTTTAACCAACAACTTTCCACTCGTGCAAGTCTATTTGGCAGGGTTGTGTGGTACATACCAGCACAATGTCTACCGGGTAATTCCTTGTTTCATAACTATTTTTTTTTATCAGTTCCACTTAGCACATAGATGATTTTAGTAGTTATGTAATTACAGATTGTAATCCACCTGTTTTTTGTATTCTCTTTTATTCCTCTTTGCTTTTCTCTTTAATAGTATTCAGGAGCTACACAGAGCAGTTATTGAGTAGTAAATGTTTCTTTGTGCTACAGTGACTGCGTTGCACTAAAACGAGTGCATCAGATTCGTGATGATGATGCTGCATAAAAGATGCTGACATTTTCGTTTTGAATTATGAGGACGACATATTGGCTTATTGGTTAGCACATTCGCCTTTCAGCACTGGGGGTCCAGGTTTGAATCCAATCAGGGTGGAGCTTCCATGTTTTCCCTGTGTCCGTGTGGGTTTCCACAGTGTTCTCCAGTTTCCACCCACAGTCCAAAAACATGTATTTAAGGTGAATTGACTGCTCTAAATTGTCCCTATATAGCGCGTGGCCGTGTAAAAGAGTGAGTGCCCAGCAATGGATTGGCTCCCTGTCCTGGGTGTATCTGCCTAGCATCTGTGTAATTGGTCACATTGCGTCTTTGAAATAGAAACCAAAGTCAGACCTAACCAGGATTCTAAAGGAAATGGCAAATGACATGGTAAATTTTAGGGATTGAAACCAGATTAACAAATTATCATGATTTGCATCTCTGCACTAGGGATTCCCGGTTCGAATCCCCATCTGGGTGGAGTTTCCATGTTCTCCCCTTGTCCGTTTGGGTTTCCTCCGGGTTTTCCGGTTTCCTCCCACAATCCAAAATACATGGATCAAGTAAATTGAGTTCTCCAAATTGCCCCATATAGAGTGTGTCTGTGTGAGTGAGTGTGTTCCCAGCGATAGATCCCAAAGATACTCCCCCCCCCCCCCCCCCCCTTGGTAGAGGATAAAGCGGAATATAATGGATGGTAATACTTCCAAAGGAACAGTTTGGGGAATACCCAAAAATAAATTACAAAATCGTGTAGAAATCGTTCCCCAGAATTGGGAAAGCTGTTATAGCTGTTTAATAGAGACCAGTGTAAAACGAGATGTTATAAAACTCCTGTGATGTTTATATATTTTTTTATTATAAAACAGAAAATAATCTTTGAATTATTTAAATAAAGATTAAAACAAATATGAGTAATCATTAATTGTACTTATTTTCATTGTGTTGTATTTCAATCAGTAATCAGATGACTTAAACTTGCCTGATATCCAATTGCATGACATGAACTCAAAATCTGTGAACTTCTGTTGCATCATCTAAATCAACCGGACTAAATTTTTCAAAACCAAGTAACCACAGTGGATGGAAGGGTAAACGTGGGTGCAGACAAATATCAGAGGGATGGTTTGAAGATGCAGTAAGTGAAGTAAAGCGGAGAGAGCTTGAATTACTTTCGGCTGCTGGCCCCGAGGCCCCAGCTCTTCATGCTGGCCAGGCTGTGTTTGATGTTTAATTAAAGTTTAGATTGAGTATCGCACATGACCTCACCTGCTCCGAGTGATGGAGCAAGCCTGAAATTGAAAGGCAGGAGAGTGACCCGGCTCTGATCCGTGGGCAGAGTGGGCAGGATTAACTTCTATCTGCATGGAGCACACAGATGGCCTCAGAGTAAGTAAGCCTTGACTCTGAGCATGTGTAGGTCTTAAGGCATAAAGAAACATGTGTGTGTGCTATTGCAGAGACATCAGATCATGCACAGGCTTGGATTTCATCTTAAGCTTTGAAGAAGCAAAAAATTGTTTCTAACTATAGAATCGGCAAAAGGTCAACCAAACTTACAGCGTACAGCTTGTGTCCTAACCTTTGACACAGGGTCGTTGTGAAAAAATCGTTTAATGAGGCGTGCTCACATCTTGGAAAGCAGAGAAGTACTGCAAATCTGATCAAGAAATGAGAAAAAAGCTTGTAACAATTCAAATGTAGCAGATTTTAAACTTTTGATTCAATGTATAGAAGTCTCCTTGTTTACTGAAGAACATCGATGTGTTAGATTTAGATGTGTTGTAAACATACTGATCTAAAACCTTTCCACCAGGTTTAACTTGAATATTGTAGCTGGATGTGCCTGCTCACATCTACATTCTGATGTTCAGTGGCTAATTAGTTCATCCCTTATTGCTTCAGGTTATTTTGGAGCCATACTACAGAAATGCATGTACACACCAGTAATCCATATAATCATGTTGCTTTCCTGTCTGTTTTCCAGTGTGAGGAGGAGTGCGTGTCCCATGTTGCACTAGGAGTGTGAGTGTGTGTGTGAGATGCTGGCCTGTTTGCCAGGGCCAGGTGACCTCTCCCTTCAGCTTCTTCCTCACTCGCAGATGAACACTGGACTTCAGAAATGTAAGCGTGTGCATACACACACACACACACACACACACACACACACACACGAACCACCATCAAACCCAGCTGGTATTGATGAGACATATGCACTCACTAAGCACTTTATTAGAAACACTATACCAATAGTCAGGTCAATTTTATTTACAAAGCACTTTGTCATAAATCATCTTATCTACATAAGAGCTGTCAAAGGTAAAACTTTAGGCACTGACCTCACAGTTTGGTCTTGTTTAAAAGTTTTCTATTTGAAAACTTCAAATGAAGACTGCAAGTATGTTATGGGACACACTCCTTATTAATTGAATTAATTTGGTTTGTTCAGTGCCATTGCCACAAGTGTATAATACCAAAGGGCACCAATCCATTGTTTCACACTCACACAGACACACACTATATAGGGGCAATTATTTACCTCCCAATTCACCTTGAATCCATGTTTTTTGACTGTGGGAGGAAACCAGAGGAAACCCACGTGGACACGGAGAGAACATGAAAACTCCACTAAGTTCAGAATTTATTTGTGAATCCCAGGGCTGAAAGTTTGCCATGCCGACCACTATGCCACCATGCCACCCTCTTCTATAACTATTACTAAAAAAAAAAATTAATGTATTCATGGTTACCATCTGTATTTATTGTAATGAGCTATTATATCCAAGGTTTGCACAACTTCTGCTGAAATGCTGAAAGCAGTTGCCTACTTCATAAGTTTATATTTTTTAATTTAATAGGACATGACTTTCTGAAAAAGTGTATTAAAGCCTGAGCATGTTTGCTATTTATTAAGCTGTAAAAATAAGTGCTGCTAGTACAAGTGATCACAAACTCTACTAGCTACCTAGTCTACCTCTTGGTCTTTAGTTTCTTAAAACATAAATAGAAATTAAAATAAAGATGCTCCATAAATATGCAGTCCATTAAAAATCTGTCTGTAATTGAGATCAACTTACATAATAAAAAACACATTTATTGACTTGCAGTGCAGCCACGTGAATCTGAAAATATGTCTATAAATAAAATTCAGAGTTTTAATTTTTAAATCTGTTTTTATTTCTCACTGATGTCCAAAAGCCTGTTTTATCTGTTACAATGTGAACGACGCTCTTGAGCGATAGCCAGTGCCCTAATAGCATTGCTTTTCACCATGTACTTGTCAGCCTCGCCTCCACTCTCTTTCTCTCTTTTCTCTCTCTCACTCACACTTACTCAATCTGAAAGCCCTGCTGCCCATCTAGGCCTGACCTCTTCAATGAGGTTGAGTGCTTGGTAAAATTAGGGCCTGCTCATCAGGGGAGCTGCAGCCATCAACTTCAACCTCCATCACCTCTACAAACACAGCACCTGCTCCTGCCATTCACTCACACTCTACTCTCTCATGGTCCTGCATTCTTTTTTTAGTTGTGCACATTCTTTCTCTTTTTCTCTCTTTATGTAACTCCTTACCAATTCCCTATCACTTATTGTTTTTTCCCTATGCAGTGGACAATTGTAGTCAGTGGGCATCGCTAGACATGACATGTCCCAAGAGTGGCAGGAGAGCTATTTAACCAGGGGATGTCAGGGGACATTTTGTTAAAGCAGCAGCGGAGAGCATGTAATATCATGTAGGATCAACTTATCCGGCTATATCAGCTAACTGTATTAAAGCAAAAATGTTATCTCCAATGCAGTTTAGTGCATCAGATAAGCATGCAAAATATACGGTGGTAGTTGTGTATGTATGAAAGGGGGTTAACTTTTTGTCCAAGGCTTACATGGAATCAAGTCCCGTTAAGTACTATCCATTCAGTGCTTTGTTTATTTAACACAACCTGTAAATGATGTTTAAGTTTTAAGTTCGTAAGTCCTCCAAATTTGACCAAAATATTGTTGGAGATTTAAACAATTAGATAAAGAGAATGAAATCAAACAAGTTAGAAAAAAGTTTTACACTTGATTCATTTTGAAGGAATAAAGAAAAATGATGCAAAATTATGTATTTGTGTTTGAACCTTTAAAATTAACTAACAAATAAAGATGGAATTTAAAATTATGGGATGGGATGACAGTACAGTGTGAATGTGTACCATGTTTCATTTAAAGAACAGGCACAAATCAAAGTCTGAGCTTCATAATAATAATAATAATAATAATAACACTTTTTGGAGAAATCTCAGTGTCAACATAACACATTTTGTTAAAGTTTGTGTAAGTGCATCATGACGAAGGTGATTTCTGAGGATTAACTAACTTAGTTTACTAGCCAGTTTTAAACCAGTTAATTTATAAATATTTTGGATGAGTATCAATTAAGTTAAATGCATCTTACAGTTTCAACACCTGCCGAACAGTTCCTTTATCATTTACATTACATTTACATCATTTAGCAGATGCTTTTATCCAAAGTGACTTTAGTTTCCCAACTTGATGTTTGGGGTCAAGACACAAGAACAGCACACGAGCACAAGGGACCCACATCAGTAATTTAAATTGACCTGAGGTTCCAACCCCTAACCTTCAGATTCATAGCACAACATCCTAACCACTGATCTACCACACCCCCAACAAAAAGAAGAAAAAAAAATACCCCTGTGATTCAGACCCTATGTTGTACACAAAAATGCCCCTGTATTTGTACAGCAGCATGTATAATGTAGTGCACAAACATAATTTGTAACAAGTGTTTCTTATGGCGACCAGTATACGGTCATGGCCAAAAGTTTTGAGAATGACACAAATATATTTTCACATGATCTGCTGCTCTCTGGTTTTTGTGTGTGTTTGTCAGATGTTTTTATCCCATACCGAAATATAATTGCAATCATATTATGAGTAACAAAAACTTTTATTGACAGTTAGAATGAGTTAATGCAGCAAGTCAATATTTGCAGTGTTGACCCTTCTTCTTCAGGACCTCTGCAATTCTCCCTGGCATGCTCTCAATCAACTTCTGGACGAAATGCTGACTGATAGCAGTCCATTCTTGCACAATCAATGCTTACATTTTGTCAGAATGTGTAGGTTTTTGTTTGTCCACCCGTCTCTTGATGATTGACCACAAGTTCTCAATGGAATTAAGATCTGGGGAGTTTTCAGGCCATGGATCCAAAATCTCTATGTTTTGTTCCCTGAGCCATGTAGTTATCACCTTTGCTTCATGGCATCCATCATGCTGGAAAAGGCATTGTTGATCACCAAACTGCTCTTGGATGGTTGGGAGAAGTTGCTCTCGGAGGACATTCTAGTACCATTCTTTATTCATGGCTGTGTTTTTAGGCAAGACTGTGAGAGAGCCGATTCCCTTGTCTGAGAAGCAACGCCACACATTAATGGTTTCAGGATGCTTTACAGTTGGCATGAGACAAGACTGGTGGTAGCGCTCACCTCGTCTTCTCCAAATAAGCTGTTTTCCAGATGTCCCAAACACTCGGAAAGGGGATTCATCAGAGAAAATTACTTTACCCCAGTCCTCAGCAGTCCACTCCCTGTACCTTTTGCAGAATATCAGTCTGTCCCTGATGTTTTTTCTGGAGAGAAGTGGCTTCTTTGCTGCCCTCCTTGAGACCAGGTCTTGCTCCAAGAGTCTCCGCCTCACAGTGCGTGCAGATGCACTCATACCTGCCTACTGCCATTCCTGAGCAAGCTCTGCACTGCTGGTAGCCCGATCCTGCAGCTGAAATACTTTTATGAGATGGTCCTGGCGCTTGCTGGTCTTTCTTGGGTGCCCTGGAGCCTTTTTGGCAACAATGGAACCTCTCCCCTTGAAGTTCTTGATGATGAGATAGATTGTTGACTGAGGTGCAATCTTTCTAGCTGCGATACTCTTCCCTGTTAGGCCATTTTTGTGGAGTGCAATGATGACTGCATGTGTTTCTTTAGAGATAACCATGGTTAACAGAAGAAAAACAATGATGCCAAGCACCAGCCTCCTTTTAAAGTGTCCAGTGGTGTCATTCTTACTTAATCATGACAGATTGATCTCCAGCCCTGTCCTTATCAACACCCACACCTGTGTTAATGGAGCAATCACTGAAACTGTTAGCTGGTCCTTTTAAGGCAGGGCTGCAATGAAGGGGGTGTTTTGGGGGATAAAGTTCATTTTCTAGGCAAATATTGACTTTGCAATTAATTGCTGTTAAGCTGATCACTCTTTATAACATTCTGGAGTATATGCAAATTTCCATTATAAAAACTGAAGCAGTAGACTTTGTAAAAATTAATATTTGTATCATTCTCAAAACTTTTGGCCATGACTGTAGACAGTATTGAATAAATCACTATTTGGCCAATGTAATCTGGTCTTTAACGTGATTTTACTCCATGACATTTTATGGAAACATGAATAATTTCCACAACTTCTGGCATTCCCCTTATTGCACATTTATCAATTTATTTCTTTTTTATTTATATATATCTTTTTATATATATATATAAATATATATACAGACTCTTGTATTTTGATTCTCTAAAACATGGATCTCTATAATGCACAAGACAATTATCTGAAACCATGAAAATATGTTTGAATATTTAATATAGAACATATTTTTTAAATTGGCATTTGGTTTGTTCCAACAATTTTACTTTCCATTACCATTATGACTAATGCTAACTAATGACTTGTCTTGATTAATACCTGTGGGCAGAGTAAATTAAATTAAGCCATGAATTAAATGTAAATGATATGAACATCTCATTCTCTCTATGCTCATTTTGATAAAATAACATTGAAAAACTGATGTATGCATTATATTGATTCTGTTGGAAGTTAAGCAAGGACTGGTCATTAAAGGTTTTTCTTCTCTGGAAGTCTTTCTCTGGCCACTGTTACGTTTGGCTTGCTGATTCAGGCATTAGATTTAACCTTTTCTAAAGGTTCTTTGTGACCGTATTTACTGTGCAAAGCATTTTGTAAATAAAATCCTCTTGACTTATTACTTAGTACCTGATCTCACATATGAACTTCAGAATGAATTGTGAAATACATTAAACATGTGTCCGAAGACTTTTCAGATAAATAAAGGTGGTTACAGCAGTGAAAATAAGCTGGGCAGTTTACTTAGTTTGCATTGTTTTACACTACTGCTCCTTTAGTGTAAATTATTTTATTTTGTCTTATTTTTGTAATATGTAGGAAACTGAGAGCCATCATTTTCACCAGCATAACATGACCAGTTTCTGTTTATATCTTATATGCAATAACTTATGCAGTATGAACATGTTCATATTTGTTCCATGAAACTAAATTAGGATTGTCTCAGAATAGACCTAGTATTTATGAGCGCAGACATGTGATGGTAACTCACAAGGGAAGCCTCTTGTCATTGTCTCTGTCCCTTTTTCACCTCATCTGTCTTTCCATGCACGCCCCCTATTTTCCTAGCTGTCTCTCCTTCATGCTCATGTAACTTCTTTAGCATAAGCATGTTTATCCTCCTTTCCCCCTCTCCTGCTGCATCCCCTATAGAGTGTGTACTCATGGGAGCCTGACTGGTGATAATGAGGAGTCAGTCTCTGCAGGATGGCAAAAACCTGTTAGACAGACACGATGTCAACAGTGGCAGAAGTTATCACATCCACTCAAAGGTGATGCATTAGGGAAGGTAGGAAGAGTGGCACACTGCATGTTTGGCTAAAATATCCATGTGTTAATGTGTTCTGATGCATCTATGCTCAAAAACTATAAAACCTTATATTCCTGTAAACAAAATGATCTCTAGAGGATTTACATACCATATGCTGTTCTATATTCTGCTTCATGCATGTCATATTTTTACTAAGATTTATTTATTTATTTATTTTTTACAAAACATTGGATCTGATGATTCTAATATTGAGTATTGGTTTATAAAGCAATAAGGCATTAGAGGGAATACATTATTGTGAATAAATCACAGGAAATTTGAGCCCTTAAGTGTTCTATTGCTTTTATAAAACGGTTACAAGCACACTATAATAAAAGAACAAGTTTTGATTTATGAATGCATTTATTAAAAACAAAAAATATTAATAAACTGGTCTTTCATGCCCTAATCTAGTTTGGATTTTAAAGTGAACATTGATGAGTAACAGGATATGGGTTCCTTGGGGGGGGGAGGGGGGGGCATTATTATCTGATTATATCACAGCTGGACAAACGATTTAGCCAATCAGATTTAAGGACCAGAATTACACGTTTTATAATATGGATCAAATGGGGGAATTTATTTATTAGATATTACAGCTGCGCTTTGCATGTGTAAATAAATTATGGCAGTTTGAGCCATTCAATCTGGTATATCTAATATATTACAGTTTTACTCCCTTTCTAAAGAGTACATTTTGCTCCCTTTAGAAGACTCTACTCATCAATCAAGTTTTATACATGCAACTTAAAATAACACTCCTGCTAATTATTAAACTTCACACTTTTTGTGAGGTTTAATTAATTTGCAAAGTATAAGTATATAGTACAAATAATTCATTTTAAGATGCTGGAATAGTCCTAATGACCTTATTTCCTTATTTTTAATCACACTAATAACCATTAAAATTGTTACTACTGTCTGTAGTGGTTATAATGCAGGTCCTTATTATAAGATTATTTCATGCTTATGCAAAACTGATGATGGTTTTCAGCAAAATCAGTTTGGTTGCATCACCAAAATGCTGCTCTGGGAAAGTGAATGACATCCAGAGCTCAAGTACTGTAACAGAAGACTTCCTGTGTAGACTAGTGGAAATATACAGTTCGCTATTAATATTTCTACCCGGAATCAGTGGTCAGGAGGGAACTAGCTGAAACTTTTGAATTATCTAATTCTTCCACTCTTTACATCATTAACCTTAAAATAATAATGCAAAGCGACCATGTTTCTCTGTTGAATATCTTAATGAAAATTTCTCCAGCGCCAAGTCCTTTTCAGATGTACACTACAAAACCTAAACTTTTTTGGTCAGTAGCTGCTAGCACTGTATGTGTGCAAATGTTAAATCAGATGTACTTGAACTTTATCCTGCCAGACTTCTGATTGTGTCTGTGTGAGTATTTATAGCGAGTAAGTGGGAGTGTCAACTGTTTTATCACGTGGTTGGTCAGATGAATACAAATATATGAATGTCAACAAGTGATGACAATTGGGAATTAGACAAATTTAAGGAATAGGCTTCACTGCTCATCACTAAACTAGGAACTGGCTACATGGCTTTGTCCAACCCCCGCCGCCCATCATGTCTCTTGCTCCATTGGAGTCAACTTCCTAAATTAGGTTAGAAGAAGGCTATAATCTGCTAGGCAATGGTGAAATTCTGACATTGGAATATGTTCCTTTTTGATTTTCTTTTTTCTTTTCATATGTCTGTTCTTTCTTTTCATATGTAATAACTGTATCTGTTAAACATTTTTAGTCCAGGATCTCCATACTTTTCTACATATTAAAGACATTTCTCTATGTAATAGGAAGATACAAAATCTGGGGGTGTTCTTGTAAATGAGTGTACTTGTAGTTCCAGTCTCAAGCTTGGATAAATGGGAGGGTTGCTTAACCTGCGGCTTTTTCCACTTTGTGGAAAAAAAAATCTTATCAGCTGATGGAAAGGGTAACTACTTTATTCTAAAAGTGAGCTGAAAATGTGCCCTTTACAATTAATAAAATAAAATAAAATATATTTTTTGGGAATTTAATTAATTGCAAATTGAAAAAGTCTACCTTGAAAAAGTCAGTTGAAAAATGTTTTTTAACACATGCCTACATAGTCATTACTTTTGCCACTCCTTGAAAAAAATGTACTTTCAGCAGTTGATTGGTGTCCAGGAATGTCTAAGCTGTAAAGTAATTAATGCAGTGCCTCCCCTTTGTAGATAAGAGCCTCCCAACTCGTAAAGGTCTTTTGCTTTCAAACTTCACTGTAATTGGTTTTTATACATTGTACTGCATTTTTTTTTTTTATTAAAGAAAAAATGTGTGCCAAATGACCTTTAGAGTGAAATCATTAAAAGTGATGTGCATCATGTAAATTAATGCTTCTGTCGTTACAACAGTCATTACTTTTAACATAGTTCCTCGTGCATTATGGCTACATCCCTACATTTGGAAGCACTGTGCTATCAGGTAACAGAGGTCTAATTCTCTTCCCCATTAATATGGGGTAAAGATGAAAGCACACAGTTCAAATAAGGGAAATGCGTTGACCTTCATAAGTCATGGATTGGCATGAATAGATAGATACCTGGAAATGCCTGTATTTAAAGGTTGGTAATTATTAAAATAACTCCACTTAGCTGAAACTGTGTAAAACATGCCTGGACAAAACCCATGTTTATTTTGCCCTCACATTAAAAAAAAGTGTCATTGATTACTTGTACAAATACAAAAAAATTACACTTTATGCATATTTTATGGCCTTATTGGTTAACTTTTCCTAAAACACTAACAGAACCTGAAAACCGCCTGTAGAGCTAGATGTGCATTTTCTCACTTTGTTTCTCTGATTCAGTAGAAGTGATTTTGACATTAAGAGTTTCCCAGACAATAGGCCCTATTCTCTCCTTCTTCAGGCAAGCTGTCAATCGTGCACCATGCACCATTCATGGCGTGTGAGTGTGTCTTTTTCATCATGACGATGGGAAAACTTGCACATTACACAGTGCACAAAAGGCATATACTAATTATCTTAATTATTAATGGGTGCGTTTTGGGCATAAAGTGCAATGAACCAATCAGCGTGTCACTTGCCATTCTCTTTATGAGTCAGGTGTGATCTGACTTTGGATTGCTATTTCAGCAGTGCAGCTTTATAGACTTAATGCGCGTGTGAATGAGGTTCTCCATTTTACTGTGAATGGAGAACACACAGTATAATGTGTACTATGTATCTGCATTCTCTTTATAAATGCAGTGATAATTAATAGCGTTCTGTTCTATTCAGCGTTCAGTGGCGTTGGACATGTGCCTGTGTTGATTCACCATCAAGATTGCAATTACTTTTTTATTTTCACTCAGTGGTGCGTGTTGCACCTGTTTTCTGTTGTCAAGATAGAAATTCACTAGAAATGTACCTAAACACACCTGATTAATAGACCACCATGCCCATTGGGGTAGATGTATTAACAATACGTTTCCATTTAAATGACAATGGTGGAAGGTTTGAGAATAGACTGCTGGTTGGGTATAATATAGCAATAAGCATCTTGACACGTCTTGCGCAGGTCGTAAAATAAAACTCTTGTCTTAAATGAGAAAAAATATATTATTATAAATGTTTTTTCTGAAGCCACTTTTTTTGGACTTTTTAAATTGCACAGTAGAACCTTGATGTTTGGTATATAAGCATGCCAACTAAATGTTATTGATATTTTATCAAAATCAGCTCAGATATCAGTAGCTGTAAAGTTCCTCAGGCCACTAAAGCAGTCTACCGAAGTTTATTTATATTTCATTTATATTTGATCGACTTTTATCTATCTAACCTATTTTTGACAACAACTAATCTTGTTTTATTTTGCTGATAAAATCTGATTGTTTGGTATAAATAATTCCGGCTTCATGTGTCAGCGGTTACCAGAAAGGATTTTAAAAATGGAAGCCATTTTGTTTTAGTTAGCCTTTTTTATTAAGTAAAACGAACTAGGAAAAACATTTTCTTTTAAGTATAATCAGTAGTAAGTTATATGAAAATTGTAACTATGTTAGCAATGGAGCCACAGAGCTACAAATAAGCAGCTTTTCATTAAGAATGCTAAGCAGAGCCAACAGCAACAGTCAGTAACCAAGCCCCAACCCAAGTAGAGAGGTCCAGACCTCCCTCTCCCCAGCCACCTCTTCCATTTTCACTGGGGAAATCCGGCGTTCCCAGACCAGCTGGGAGATAAAATCCCTCCAGCTTGTCTTAGGTCTTCCCCAATCCCTCCCCCCCCAGCTGGACTTGAAACACCTCTGTGTGGAGGCGATAAGGAGGCATCCTTACCAGATGCCCAAACCACCTCAACTGACTCAATTTCGACACGGAGGAGTAGTGGCTCTACTCCAAGTCTCTTCTGGATGACCGAGCTTCTGCTCTCTAAGGGAGAGCCCAGACACCTTGCGGAGAAAACCCTTTTCGGCTGCTTGTATTTGCGGTCTTGTTCTTTCGGTCATTAGCCAAAGCTCATGTCCATAAAGCACAGTAGGAACATAGATCGACTGGTAAATCGAGAGCCTTGCCTTATGGCTTAGCTCCTTCCTTACGACAACAGACCGTTATAGGATCCGCATCACTACTGACCCTGCACCGATCCGCCTGTCAGTCTCCCGCTCCATCTTACCATCCCTCGTGAACAAGACCCCGGGATACTTAAACTCCTATGAACCCTCAAGGATCCAGGAGAGAGAGCTGGTCCAGTGTTCCTTGACCATGATGAAACCCACACTGTTTCTGCGGAATCTGAGGTTCGACTATCAGCTGGACTCTCTTCCCAGTACCCCTGCATAGACGTTACTGTGGAGTCTGAGGAGTGTAATTCCCCTGTAGTTGGAACACACCCTCCGGTCCCCTTTTTTAAAAAGAGGCACCACCACCCCTGTCTGCCAGTCCAGAGGCACTTCCCCCAATAACCATGCAATGTTTATAAGATGTGTCAGCCAAGACTGCCCCATAACATCCAGAGCTTTGAGGAACTCCGGACGGATCTCATCCACCCCTGAAGCCCTGTGACCAAGGAGTTATATTAGCAACTTCAGCTCCAATGATGGACAAGCCTTCTCCCGGGTCCTCTGACTCTGCCTCCTCTCCGGAGCGCATAATTGGTGGGATTGAGAAGGTCCTTGAAGTATTCTTTTCACCGCTTAATGACATCCCCAGTCGAAGTCAACAGTGCACCACCTCCACTATATGCCATGCTAGTGGCAAACTGCTTTCTGTTCCTGAGTCACCTGACAGTTTGAATGTTCTTGGAGCCGACCAAGTCACTTTCCAAGACCTCGCCGAACTCCTCCCACACCCGAGTTTTTGCGACGCACATTGCCGCAGATTGCCTGGCCTGTCGGTACTCACCCGCTGCTTCTGGAGTCCCACAGGCCAACCATGCCTGATATGACTCCTTCAGCTTGACGGCATCCCTCACATGGGGCGGCCACCACCGTATTCAAGGGTTACCGCCCCGACAGTCACCAACTACCTTGTGAGTGCAGCTCCTGTCAGCCGCCTCAACAATAGAAGAATAGAAGTATGTGGTTGAAGCTCTGACGGAGGTGAGAGTTGAACGTCTGATTGGTTCTTCTGCCAGAGGTTCCCAGCAAACCCTCACTATACGTTTTGGTTCGGCCTGGTCTGATAAGGTGGTGATCCAAAGAGATAATTTTAAATCCATCCATCCATTATCTTTTGCTTTTATCCTCTTCTAGGGTCGCAGGGGGGTTCCCCATGCCCATCCGGGGGAGAATCCAGTTTCGGGCGTTGGGCAGATACACCCAGGACAGGGCGCCAATCTATTGCTGGGCACACTCACTCACACAGACACACTATATGGGGCAATTTGGAGAATTCAATTGACCTGATCCATGTTTTTGGACTGTGGGAGAACACAGAAGAACCTGGTGGAAACCCACACGATCACGGGGAGAACCTTGAAACTTCACGCAGATTGGGATTCGAGCCAGGAATCCTTAGCGCTGAGAGGTGAACATGCTAACCACTAAGCCACTGTGCCTCCTCATTTTAAATCATGTACCATAAATGGAAATACAGATTAATATAAACAGCGATTAAATTTTCGATTAACACCAAGTCTGTTACAGCTGCTGTTTATAAATTGTTCTGTGCTATGACCACTAGATGGCAGTTTTTAACTGTTAGCGAATTCACTATCCTGTTACTTAGCAATCACTGTTAACGTATAAAAATGAACTAGATTACGTCACGGAATCAAACCTTGTTTTGTTTTGTTTTGTTTTTTTAGTGTCTTGTAACCATTTTCTAAAAACAAGCAAACGCTCGAGATTGAACATTATTGTGAAAGAATTGTAACTGTACTCAGCTTTACGTCTAACGACCCCTTACTGTTTTATACATGACCTGTAAATTGTAAAAGATGCCAATTTTGCATTGTGGTAAACCATTATCTATCCTTATCCAAAGACAACACACTTACTGTCTGCTCCTTTATATACTTATTTTTAAAGTTATTAAAACCCACTTGTTGAACCTTCCAGACCATCATATCTTATTGCGCTGCATTATTGGTTAAATGCACATTACACTTTTTTCATTTAATCTCTTTTATTGCTATACTTCTTCATAGTTTGTTATTGTCTTATAATTTAGTTTATATGTTTACCTTTATATTCCTCTGATTAGTATTTTCAAGTTACATTTAATTATTTATTTTTCTTACTTGGTATCCTTTTACACAGCTTATGGACCAGTCACCTTTACCTGCTCCAAAGTTATGTGACACATCTGAATGTAAATCCGAACATCCTGAATGTAAATCCGAGTTACTAGAAGTGTCACATCAATTTCTAAATCTATTTATATTTAACAAATCAAATTAAGTTTATCTTTAAAAATCCTGACAACCAATTCCATCATTTTTGTATGATGAAGGTTGATGTGAATAATAAAGTGATAACTTTTCTGGAAACAGGGTTTGTTGTATATGCAGCTTTTCATTTCTCAGATGACCACATGAATGTAGATAAGTGAAAATAATGCTGTGTGTATCTCTGTCATACAGCGGCATACAGAATAAACAGCCCTCTGCTCTGCTCTGCCACCAGCACCTTTTGTGTGAAAGAGGGAGGTTTTTCCCTGTTTTTTTCATTCCTGTTCTCTTTGTCTTCTTCTGTCCAGAAGTGCTCACACTGTTTCCCTCCTCCATTTCCCTTGCACTTGTTCTTGCTTCCTTCTCTAGTATCCACTGCTCTCACACTCATTTTATGTCTCCCCCTTTATCAGCAGGGTGATTTGAGAATAGCAATAATCAGACTCTCCCCGGGAGCCTCCATTACTGGCATGCAGGGCTGTTCCCTTGCCATTGTCAGTCTACACTGCCCCCTCTGCACACATCCTTCCACTTTACTCAGGAGCGCAAGACACACCTCATTCAGTCTTAACCCTCCCCACCCCCCCACCAAATGCATCAGGCCTCTTCACCGCTCTCTTTTCAGCTTCTTGTCTGATCGAAAGCGCATATTTTTTCCACTTGTGCCTGACTAGAAGAATGAAACTGCATATTGGGCTTTTCTCCCGGGAGAAGCGCTGGGCCTTTCTTCTTATTCATCTGTGTCTTTTTCGTCTTATAGCTCATTTCCTCCCAGCTAGTGCTCCTGCTGCTTTGAAAAGAGCAGTGACAGAAAAAGCTACGTGCTAGCAGAGAGCGGGCCGGCTGTGATAGAGAGACAGGCTTTGAGGCCTCGTTTCATGTAGAATGTTAGCGTATAAAGATCCTTGTTAATTTTTTTTCTCAGATATTTGAATTTTGCTGCTTTTTTCGAAGTCCTTAAAAAAATTGCCATTCTTGGCCAGATGTTACTATTTGTTTTTTTGTCTGTCCAGCACAAGTGCCAAACTAAGTAGAGAAAATAAATGTTCTCTTTGACCATCAATAAACTGTTCTGAAATCGTTGTCCTGGTATGTGCCACATAGCCTTTTAAAAAAATCAAAAGTTATTTTAACATGCATATCCTTTATCTGTCAAAACTAACAAAAGAACTGGAAGAATAACGAATCGGTAGGCTTTAGTACATCTATATTTAATCAGCATTTAATGAAGTACACTATACGGGCATCTACACTTTTCACCTTTATGTCCCCCTTCTCCAGCTTTATATGCTTTTACTTTTCTGGGAAGACTTTTTCCAAGATTTAGGAGCTTGCCCATACTATGCAGTGCAGTGACGTAAAGTTTTTGTACGTCATACATTTCCAACCGTGTCTTTTTTAAACTTGCTTTTGGACTGCACAAGGACATAGTCATGCTGAGATAGAACATAGCCCTCACAAAACTCTTCCCATGAAACGGGAAGCATACAGTTATTTAAAATGACTAGATGCTTGTGGGTTTTTTTTCACCTTTTGCAATGAGATAGCAAGAAACAACAGAGGTCAGTGATTTAAAGATGTGTCCTAATACTGGTCTGGATAATGACTCAGAGTTTAAGCGTTTGAAAACCTATTTTTAAAGATAAAAAATGACATTCGCTACTAAAAAATTGAGCAATGGACGCCCCTCCTTGCTCCGTTGTCTATTTTATCCACTTATCATATAGATGGACTTTTTAGTTTCACAATTACAAATTGTGGTACATCTGGTTTTTTTTGGGTTTTTTTTAGGGGTTTTTTTTTGTAGGTTTTTTTTTTTTTTGTATTTTTTTATTATTTAATTTATTTATTTTTTTATCCCCTCCTGGTTCTGTTCTCTATTGGTCAGGACTATCACAGAACAGGTATCATTTGGGTGGTTTATTGTTTATTGTCAGTTGTACACTGACACTGATGCAATGAGGGGATTTAGTGCAGCAGTGCTGCTGTAGTTTTATTTAAACACCTCAGTGACCCTGCTGGGATAGGAATAATACACCAACCAAATAATACCTGCTCTGAAGTGTAGTACTATTGACCATTAGAGAACAGAGTAAATGGGACATACACAGTATGTACTGTAGTCCACAATCAGATTGACTACAGTCTGGAATTGTAGAACTACAAAGTCCATCTTTGCGGTAAGTGTGACTAATAACATGGACAATAAGCAGAGCAAGAAGGAGCTGTGTTTAAATTATTAACTGGTACTGTATATTATAACATCAAAATAACAAATTGCAATGCAGACATAAAACATATACTGTGAATTGATTTTGTGGGCGCAGGTGTTTTTCTTATTGTTCGTCTGGGTATTCTCATTAGAGGAAGAAGACCTCTATATAAAACCAAACTTTGTAATTAATATTTAGACAGTTCATTCTAGATTAATAATCACTGCTCAACCAGTAAAACACTAGGCTTTTTCACCATATGAGTTTATAGTAGCCATGCAACCATGGTCACAGTAAATCTGCCATATTACAAACATTACCAATGTCTTTTGATGTAAACTTTTCACACAACAGCAAGAACTTTCAACTATTAATTAAAAATATTATTATAATTTGGTTTTGTATGCAATCATTTTTATTGTTTTCTAAACAGCTGTCTTCATGTTTTCCACAACCTGAGAAATTTTCAACTACTTTACTGCATATTTAGACATGCTAAGTATTCTTACATATTGTGTAATGTGACAGTAGGTGATTTCAGACACAGGGCTACCTACCAGCAAAGCAAGATTATGCACTCCTGTTCAAGCTCTTATGGACAGTACATGTCGTAAGGCTCACTGTCATAGGTTTAGAAACAAAGTGGTTTAACAATGGGGTGAAATAAAATTAGGATGGAAGTGATTGAATCAGTCATATAATTGATATCTGTTTTATTTAAATACTAGCCCCTTCTCGCGGCACAGTGGCTTAGTGGCTAGCAAATTCGCCTCTCAGCGCTAGGGATTCCCGGTTCAAATCCCCATCTGGGTAGAGTTTCCATGTTCTCCCCCTGTCCGTGTGGGTTTCCTCCGGGTTCTCAGGTTTCCTCCCACAGTCCAAAAACATGGATCAAGGAAAATTGAGTGCTCCAAATTGCCCCATATAGAGTGTGTTTGTGTGTGTGTGTGTGTGAGTGTGTGCCCAGCAATATATTGGCGCCCTGTCCTGGGTGTATCTGCCCAGCGCCCGAGACATTCTCTCTTGGATGGGCATGTGGAGCCTGCCCTGCTACCCTAATAGAGGATAAAGCGTAAGATAATGGATGGATTGCCTTTTCTCTTTGTCCAGGCTTGTGATGACAATTCCTGTAAAAGTTGCAAACGTTAAATTACACAAAATTGGTCACTGGGTGGTTATAAGAGAATATAAATCCATGCAGGGTCCTGAAAGTATGTCAAATATCGTGGTAATCTAAACAACAGTGTAGATTTGTATAGGGAGTGTGCACACACACACACACACACACACACACACACACACACAGACACAGTCTTTCACCCTTATTTATAAGATTATAAGATGACACTGTTTGCTTCCCTAGATGATATGTTACTTTGATTCTTATCCTTAAATTTTATAAAACTTTGTACTTGATTACTGTTCAGTAGCTACTAAAAAAGGTGGAGGAATGATGACAAAAACAGACAAAGCTATTTTGTAGTTTCTAAGCATCTATGTAATAGTTCCGTTGGTGGTATCGAAAGCAGGCTTTGAAATTCATGAAAAAAATATGGCAGAGGGACAAGGATCCCTTGACGGCCCTTTGATCGTGATGTGCTCATAATTACAGTTCATGGAGGCTCCTGACTGTGTAGGTCTTGCTCATCAGTCTTCAAGCGAGCAGTCATCTACTTGACATGTGTGCCAACATCTTCAGGGCTTGATGTGCCACCCTGATGTATGTAATGTGACAGGGTTAGTTTCCTTTTTTATGATGCGGTTAGTTTTTTTTTCCCTTTCTTAGGTAGTGGTCTTTTTAGGCTTCTCTTTCGCTCTTTCTGTTTGTCATCGTGCTTGTGCATGCATGTGGGTTTGTGTCTGTCTGTATGTTTACAATTATTTAAGCCTCAGTCTACAGTTGCTTGCCTGTTTTACAGTTTTATAAGTTGGTGCACATTCCACTGTTGATTGAGACTTGCGGTGATGTTAAAATCGCAATGAATGTAGCACCAATTGCACATTTAAAAACATCTTAATGTTTTGTTTTTTTTTCCCCTCCATATTTTGGTCACTTTTGCAAACTCTGTCAGAAACACTTTTTTTTTTGCCCACACACTCGCTCAGCAGGTGTACACTAGAGGTGCACAAAAGGACAGAGCTTCTTTGTGGGTGGCATCACAACATCTTGTTCTAGTGCAGTGGTTCTTAAACTTTTTCTTTTATGCCCCTCTTTGCTAGATGAAAAATGTTCACCTCCCTACCCTTTAAAAACAGCACATATTCATACTTGTATGAACAAACCCTTGCTGACACAGGGATAAAGTACAAATTCTGCTCAGACAAAAGCACTTACCCCTGAATCTGAATCCAAGTGTTTGCTGTGAGAAAGTGCTACCCACTTACCAGCCGCCTTCTCACCAATGGTCAGTAAGCACATACACCATGTGGTATTATTGCACAAATACAAGTGTATGCACAGAGAACAGGATTAAGTCCACTTAATTGCTGTCTATTACCAGGTACATTGCACTGGAACAAGTGAGGCTGGTTCGAGAGTATTGCTGTCCAATAATAATGTTTATATAGGAGGAAATTGGGCATAATCTTCCAGTCTAATTTTATAACAGTCCAGTTTATTTAATTGCTACTTGGTTGTGACTCAATAATAATATTCTTGTTTTCAGCAAAAGAGTTTCAAATTGATTCTTTTTTTTTTTAGTACAGATGTCAGCGTAGTGTTTTTGTTGGTAAATTCTGCCTCTTATTCCCCCTTACATAGGACCATTTGCCATTCAAAGTCTGTCTGTGTATGTGTGTGGGTGGTTGTGGTGGTTGTGTGTCTGCCGGTGTATATTTGTGTGTATGTTTCTGTGCCTCTTTCTGTCTGTTGCCCTGTCAATGCCAGATGGCAGTAACACTTTGGCTGCTAGTGTTGACTGAAATATAAAAAGTCATAAGGAGAACAAGTATTTTTTCCCATTTTTTAAGATTTTATAATAAAACATTATGAATGCTTTATACGAGATTTGCATAGATGTTACAGCAGGTGGAAGTCACAATGTTTACACCTGCTAAGTGTTAAAAAGATAAGTGGCAGTGTTATTGTTCAGCTAAAATGCTGAGAAAATGCATACAACAAATCTCAAATGGCTAAGAGCTGATTGTACAAACAGATGAAGCAGGAATCAAGAGCCATCACTTTACAGTTTGCTGAATGCTAAAGAATAAAGGAGTAGGGCTGCTGCAATTTGCTGTAATCCAGGCACTGAAATGTGGACTCTTAATGAAATCCTGCAAGCAAAAAGTATTGACATCTTATATGCTTTAGTAAAAAAAAAATGGTGCACTAGTTACCACAGACTTTATTATGAAGTGAATTTCGAGCACTGTCAAAAGCAGGATGTACTTCATTCTGAAACTCCCCTGTGGACTGTAGTTTGCTCAGACCTATTATTTTAGCTGTCATGCCTAAATATGGAGGGCAACTGTTAATTTGCTGGTAAACTGCATTGTAGACTTAATATAGAATTCTGTATGTAGTGTATTTACACTAAATATAAATATTAAGTTACAGACCATAAGCTTCAGCGTCAATATCATTAAGTTAAAAAACAAAAACAATTATCATTAAAATAAAAGCTTTTTACCCCGGGGACATTCATCTAAGTGCCTGTGACATGAACATGAAACCATAAAGCATGTTAATGTGCTTACATCTTGATTATGAAAAATTCAGCTAAAGAAATAAGATGTATGTCTTCGCTCTAGGTGGCGCTATGAATTTTATATTGGGTCTAAGTAGTAAACCTTTTGTTTTACTGTTTCTTGAACACTTCACCCCTTAGTAAGAGAGAGTGACATAATTGCATGTATAGTGGCAAATACACTACACAGGTGACATCAGCATGACTAAAATGCCTCAACAACATTACTGCAGTGAACTACACACTGTAACATAAACACACTTTATTGATCTTTCTGTTCCACATACCACTTCGTACTTTAACAATTACAAGCCTGTAGCCCATCTAATGTTCTATATACTTTGTAAGTTACCCAGTATCATGTAATAATTATCAGGACCACCGCAGAGCATATTTTAATTTGGTTGTTAGTTGTGCTGAACACCTCAGTCTCACTCTCTTACTAAGAGTAATGTACCAACCAAAAACATCCAACCATCCAGCATCTTCTAAGCAATGATGACGTATTAGAGGATGACTATTACATATTGCAGCTGCTGTCTTTGATCTTATGTCTACAAGGTGATGCACTAAAGTAGATGTACACAGTCAGAGGACAGTTTTATAAAACTCCAGCAGCATTGCAGTGTTTGATCCCGGTCTACCAGCACAACATACAAACACGCCACCATCATGCCAGGGTCACTGCAGTGTGGAGCAACAGCCACCACATACGAACCGTGTGTTAGTAATGCAATCAGTCAGAAAAGGTTGTGCATTAAATCAAATTCCCTTATAAAAAGTTACAAACACACTATAATAATGTTTTTATTTCCAACAGTTATTAATGTCATTAATGCACAGGATTGTAATATCACCTTATTGCAGCTCAGAAAGATCAAGATCCATGGCCATTTACAATATATACATTGCTTTGAATATTACATAGTCCACCTCTGCTTCAGATCCAGTTTTTGGACTGATACATATTTCTCAAGCACCTCTGATAATAAATGCATGATGGAGTCTTATGCTAAAAAGCTGTTTTGTTTGCATCAAACAAGTCTTCTGGTACAATGCTCAAATAATTCAGCAGGGATTTCCTCCTCACACACTTCTCATGAAAATCATATTTGCTCAGTCTGCTTATGATGGTAGTTGCGTGCACTGCATCAGCTGTTGCAAGAGCTGCCCGTAGGTCCCATGATGATATTTTGGGATTGTGGGAGGCTGTTTAAGCCATCTTGCTGGGCTGAACTTGCTAGGATGACCTGACCTGGTCTTGGCAGTTGTTTGAAAGGTTTATTTTCATGAGATGTTTTCAGTCTTCTCAAAACTTTTTTTTTTCTTTTCTGAAATCGTCAAAAAGCAATTTGTATCTGGTCATGGTTAAAGCACTACCATTAACAATTAAGCGCTAACTGCTAATATTTTATGGTTTTAATTAAACAGTCCCTCCTCTCTTAATGATGTTTTTGTAAATTTCTGCTGCTGATAAATAATTGTCATACCTATATGCTTATAACTGATTTGTATTAATAACAGTTTTAAATGACCTTTTACTTGTTTGTAAGCTAGATGACATGTAACCAATGTTGTGAAAATGAAACCCTAACCCAAACTCTTTTGTACCACAGAGCAGTTTCATTATCTTTTGCTTGATCCTCTACTATGGTAAAGGTGGGGTCGGGGGCTTGGGGGGGGGGGGTTCAAGGGTAGAATGTTTTGGGCACTGAACAGATTTACCCAAAACAGGGTGGCAATCTACCGTTCTCTCTCTCTCTCTCTTTCTCTCTCTCTCTCTCTCGAAAATTATTTTGCAAAAGTGCATATACAGTAAATAAACCACATTTCTGCAACAGTACACCTTAGACAGTACATATCAGCTGTTAAGCATTGTGATAGAAGGGTGCTGTTTTGGCATGGTTTGTAGCCTGGACACCTTGCACTCATTAGGTTGACCCTGAACTTCTCTGTATTGCAAAGTATTCTAGAGTTAATTATGAAACCATCTGTTCAACAGCTAGAGCTTTTAACAAAATAAATTCTAATGTTCGTACTTTTCAAAATAAACATCAGGATAATAGGTCAAAAAAAGATAAATATTACAATAGACTGTTTATTGTAACGGTGGTGGTTTATTTTGGATATTATATTATTTGGTTTATTTTGTTGTATAAGCCTTATGCAATCACTTGAACAATAATAGCAAGTCTCTTTTCATAAACTGATGCATTTTTCTTTTATTGGTAAAGGAAAGAATCAGGGGCAGCTAGCCTAGGGCTCTTTTTGGTTTCTAGCTTTAGATTTAGCAATTTTACATTTGCAGCGTTCTCCATATTAAGCTGATTTTGGTGGCTTTGTTGTTTTAAATCTCATTGAAATTGTTGTTATGAATGCTTCCATTCTGATGACGTATGTCTGGTCTATGCTGTTGCACTGTGATGTAACAAGTTCAAGTAATTTATTTATATAGCGCTTTTTACAACACAGTACAAGTATATTGTCTCAAAGCAGCTTTACATTGTTCTGTGCTTCAACCCCCAAAGAGCAAGCCGAAGTGACAGTGGCAAGAAAAAACTCCTAGTTATGTTGTTTTTTATGGAAGAAAACTTGGGAGGACCAAGGATCACTAATTTTCATTTTAAAATGCATTGCCTTTGCTACATAAAGATGTATCCTAAAGAGATATTAAAAACTCTACAGGACCCAATTAAAGAAAACAAAAAAATAAATTAATAAAATGCTGCTTTTCAGTGTGAGATGACGCACAGATTTCCTAAACCTGAACCACTTTTGCATTATGATTGGGAATGTGATTTGCATCCGTCAACCTGTGCTTCTCTAAATAGCTTCTCAAAATGGTTTGTTTCCCTTTGCATGTGAATGGTACATGAAAACAAATTTAAAATGCTCATCTGGATGCAGATAATTTTTTTAAGGTAAAATTGTCATTGACGTGGACCTGATTTAAATTTGAATCACAGGACAAGATGGTTGAGCCCGTGCACCGGTCATGGCCGATCAGCCTGAAAGCCAGCAGATTGTGGTTACAGGTTGATCAGGACTGGCATACTATTTAACTAGTTGACTTAACATGACATTGAACTATCTGTGCCTAATTTAGAGAGTCGTCAACCTTGCACTGCACAGCTTGATTTAGGGCTTGTTATTGTGTCTTTGCTATCATATTGATAGGAAAAAATATGCCTTGTACAGTATGAAAAGCACAAAAGGACTGTATTAATTTTCTTAATTATTAATGGTTGTGTTTTGGGTGTAACCAACAGGTTGGGTGCAATAAACCAACAGATGCAACGTTCAATAGGAGACAGATGCAGTCTGACTTTGGTGACTTCATCAGTGCCACTGGACTCAATGCACTGATCCATAAGGTTCTCCATTTTACTGTGAAAATGGGCATGTCCACTGTGAGAGACAATAAAAAAATATCCGGAAATCACAATTTATGATTTTTAAAAAATAATTTATTTGTGTGTGCCGGTGGTGCAACTGTTTTCTGTTCTGTTTTCAGTCAGGATAGCAATGTACCAGACACACCTCATTTTGTAGATAAATTCACAAGCATCGTTGCTATTTACTAATGCTGGCAGAAGGTGTGAAAATAGACTGTTCGCAGGGTGTAAGATAGCAATGAGCATCGTGTATCGCACATATATGTTGTCTAGAAGGGAACTAAGCATGTCTAGTGACTATTGTCATGATGCTAAATAATATACAGCTCCAACTTCAGTAAACATACTATAAGTACAAAAATATGCACTTATCAAAGTTGTGGCAGGTTAAAAAGCAGTAACCTTGTCTGTGTGAGCAGCCTTTTTCACAGTGGAAAGCCTGAAGATAAGGCTGCCAGGGGCAAATGGAAATGCATGTAATTGGAGCATAGGGAGTTTGGAGAGGTGCAATCACCAGTTGTAAGGATTGAGAAAGTGCAGGTGGATGCACATAAGGACTTCTCTCCCATCTAACCCCCCTGCTTCCAAAGTCTGCATCTTAGTTCCTTTTTTACATTCTGGCTGGTTCTTGCTCTGAGTGACGAAAGCTTATTTTACACAAAGACTTCCTTTCAGCTGCCAGACAGCAGTTTCACAGAAAGCGCTGATCATCTGTAAATCCCTCCCTTACTTTTCTCTCGTCTTTTATTCCATCCGTTACTCTACTTTTCCCTCAGTAGCAGTCCTCAAGCTCTCCTATAAAAGCATTGAATATGACGGATCAACTTCAGCTATTAAATCTGCTTCCAAAGAGGCTTCACTCAGTGGAGTTTAAGGAAGATTCTTGTGAATCAAGCATATATGTTCTGAATAAGTCTTAATGTTAACTGTCAGTTCTTTCACAAATATCTAGAAATATCTTTGTTTTTGTTCTGTGTATTAGCTTATTAAATACATTTTTATTTCATTTTATTATGATTATTATTATGCATTACAGAAGAGTATGTGGTTTATTCCAGTGCAGAGTTTAAACTGCTTCGGTTCTGTAACAGTTTGAGTGAGAACATACTAATGTAAAGACTTTTTCTTCATCATTTCTGTTGCAAAATGCTTCATTGACTTGTTAGTAATAAATCAGAAAAGCATATTATTAATTGGTACCTTAACTGCAGAACTGCGCCTGCAGGTGGATGGCAAGTGGGCTGTGAAAAATACGAAGGTTGGTGTGGATTGTTTACGATAAATGCTGAGCATCGAGCAGACGTCACTGCCGCCTCATTTCAGTTAAATACACAATGGTCTGCCTTTTTTTCGCTGGGTTTATTAACTATAACCATGACCGTGTTTAAACAGGGTGATTGTAACTCTGTTCAATGACCTGCAAAGTAAGAACCAACATATAACCTTGATATAATTATGTATTGTAATAATCATTTCAAAAAAAGACATTTGTAACTTTAACATATTATGTATTATTATAACATATAGATATGTTTTTTTTTTTTTTTTTGCATATTGGGTTTGCGATGATTGGAAGTGATTGTGTCTATCTGTGTCTGTGTTTGGATGTCTTTGTGTCTGTGATGATTATGTATGGTAATTAGTCTTCATATACCAGAGCTGCATTCTAGTACCGCTTGTTTAGTGTGTCACACATGGCTTCTGCAATTAACTTGTGTTAACACTGAATATTTGCTTTTTAAATGTCATCACTCTGTGTTAGTCATTTGAAGAAGCTGCTCTAACATTAAATGACCTTCTTTATATTAAGTGATTTTCATTGTAATCCCCGTGTCATGGTAAATTCTACATAATGAATGTTTTTATTTTCTTTAGATGTAGACGGTGGGTTATGTTTAGTAGTTTACATGGTTTAAATCTTCTGTGTGTTTTTCTTGTACTCGGTGGGCAAATAATGTCACAATGCACTAAATAAAACACAATTAAAAATTAAGATAGTTACCTAATTGAATGAAAATTAAATATGAATTACAGCAGCCACAGATTATTTCAAAATTGTGTACTAAACTAAATATAAACATAGTAAATACACTTTTCTAAAGAAACCTGAAATTACTTTGTGAACTTGCACATTTAGACATTTGCATTTTGCAGAAGCTTTGATCCAAAGCAAGTTACAAATGAGAACAACGTGAGTCAGTAGTTAAGGAGAAACCAGCTAAACCGCAGGTTTTTTTGTATAAAGTACACTTTATGGACAAAATAATTAGGACACCTACATGAGCTTTATTGACATCCTATTCTATGCTGATTTCTGATTTCTAGCTTTTGCACATCTGGAAGGGCTTTCTACAGTATTTATTTTTGTCTGTAAAATTTTGGTGTCTATCAAGAAAATAATTTGCGTGTTAAGACACCCGTGAAAGTTGGACAGAAAGAGACTGGCTCACTTTATCTGTTCTAGTTCTAATCCCAAAGGTGTTAGGATTTAAGGGATTGAAGTCAAGGCTCTGTACATAATTTAACAATTGCGTAACTCAGAAAAGTCTGTTAGAGATTACAAAATACAATACCAGATAATAATTACAAAATGATCTAAACATTCAGTTCTCCTGGTCTTAAAAAATCTATTTGTCCTTAATGCTTACACAGATCAAAGTGTAAATTTACATGAAGTTTAATCTTAATTCTAAAATGGACAGTTGCGGTTCTTTGATTGGCTGAAACCATTTGTCCAGCTGTGACATTATTGACAATAATGCACACCTCTGACCATTTCACATCAATATCCATCCATCCATCCATTATCTTCCGCTTCATCCTATATCAGGGTCGCGGGAGGGTTCCCCATGCCCATCCAGGGGAGAATGTTTCGGGCGCTGGGAAGATACACCCAGGACAGGGCGCCAATCCATCTCTGGGCACACTCTCACTCACACAGACATGCACCCATACACACTCTATATGGGGCAATTTGGAGAACTCAATTGACTTGATCCATGTTTTTGGACTGTGGGAGGAAACCGGAGAACCCGGAGGAAACCCACGCGGACATGTGGATAACATGGAAACTCCATCCAGATGGGAATTCGAATTGGGAATCCCTAGCGCTGAGAGACGAACTAAGCCACCGAGCCGCCCTCGTATCAATGTGCAGAATATTATTATGATTATTATAATATTATTTTGAATAATGTACCATAAATGGAAATACAGATTAATATAAACACTGAGCTGTTTCTGGATGAGCACCAATCCTGTTTCTGCTTTTTATTGTATTCTGTAATTTGTCCGCTAGATGGCATATTTATTCATTGATTGCTCAGTAACAGGACAACATTTCTCTAACAGTGTTGACTTAAAAAATGGATTAGATTACATTAGACCAGATTATTCATTATTTTTATTTAATTTTAATAAACGCATTTATATTTTTTTTTTCGTATAGTGCGCACGTAACCATTTTATATAAGCAATAAGAAACTCCAGGTTGTGCATTATTGTGAGTAAATCACAGGAAAGAGGTGGAACTGAACAGTTTAACTTGCATTATATATTCATTATAGTCACTTAAGCAAGCCTTCAACTACAGACTTTGTCAGCGTGTCTTTGAAATCATGGCGACGTGATACATGTGTGTGTTTTGTGCATCACATGCAATAAACCAATCAGCGTGTCACTTGCCATTCCCTTTAAGAAAATGGTACAGTCTGACTTTGGTTGCTATTTTAATGCCACAATTTGTTTCCTTTTTCCAAAAAAAACAACCAAGAAGTGAATAATTACATGTAAATCAACATTTACACCATTTGCGGGAAATGCCATCGCAAGTGGCTAGTTTAGTATTACAGTATAATAAGATAATTTATTAATGAGTAAAAGTTTCAAGTACAAAAACACACCATCCTTATTAGCATCTCTATTTCTGCACTCTTGTCACCCTACATAGTTGCGGTCTATCTTTAATTGCCCTTTCCTGTCTCCCACTTTCTAGGGGACACCACACAGAGGATGAGATCAGCCCAGTATCCGACCCCTGCGGAGCTGGACGCTTATGCTAAGAAGGTGGCCAATAGCCCTCTCACAATCAAAATCTTCCCTAACAGCATCAAGGTCCCTCAACGCAATCACGTCCGGCGTACTGTCAACGGCCTGGACGCGGGAGGTACACGCTACAGCCCCTATCCCCCTTCACAGCCTGCAGCTAAGGCCGGCCTGCTTGCCATCGTCAAGGCACCTATCCCCAAGGGTATTGTCAAGGACTTCTCTGGCACCAGAGCAACAATGAGTGCTCCTGGAGGCTCCTATTGCCCGGCACCCAGCACTTTATCCCTCCAGCATGCACCACTTCAGAGAGCATCTCAGCATCAGCAGGGTGTCAGCCAACACACTCTGACTCTGCAGCCAATCCAGCAGCAGCAGCAGCAACACCAGGGACTTGGACATCACCCGTCCTCTGCTATGTCCCAGAACCCACAGAGCATGGGCAGAACACAGCCCCTTACCCACCCTCCTCCTCTGGGCCACCCAGGTCCACAGCCTCCTCCTCCTCTTTTACTTCAGCAGCAACAGCACCTCCAACAGCCCCCTCCAGGCCTACAGGGTGGTGCTAGGAAACTCACAGATGCTGATGCCCCTCCTAACGTGACTGTTTCTACCTCAACCATTCCACTCTCACTGGCTGGAGCCCTACACCAGGGCCGCCAGGCTGACCTGAGCACCATCGTGCACCAGATTAACCAGTTCTGTCAGGCTCGAGCACAGGGTGCTGGTGCTACCTCTATGTGTGAGGGCCAGATTGCCAATCCTAGTCCAATCAGCCGTAATTTGCTCATCAATGCCAGCTCCAGGGTGGCCATGCACAGCGGGCATTCTAATGCTGTACCTCCAGGTCTTGGACATGCTTCCTGCACCATTGGAGCACCAGATAAAGTTGTGGTACCTGGTTCTGGCGTACCTGTTCATAATATGAGCACCATAAGCCGCATGGCTGTATATCAAAATGATTTGAAGCAACAACTGGTACAGCATCAACAGAATCAACAACATTCAATCTGCCACCACCACCAACAGCAGCAACAGATGAGGTCATGGAACCAGCATCAGCTCCCTCACTTACAGCATCTCTCTGATGGGGCTGGGCATCCCTGCAAAACTGCTCCTCGGGACCAAGGCTTCCCCTGTAAAGGTATGGCTTATCCACCAGAGCTGTGTGTGGGGCAGACTTATGCACTTAAGCCTCCAATGGATAAGCCTACACCCTCACCGCCAGTTGTCAATAGCAATGGCATTCCACCAGGCACCGTGACCCACTACACCAATGGTCAGTATTATCACCAGGTGCCTGTGTGGGGCAGTATTCTCCCAACACCCAACAGCGACAGTTCTGGCTCACAAGACATGCCTGTGCCCTTCCATGGACCCACAGGCAATGGAACAGGCAGTACCAACCCCAATGCAGGGCTGGAGTGTGCTCCCACTGGAGCAACAGCCCATTACCGGCCAGGAGGCATGCCAGGGGGAGCCGTGGTAGGGCAGACTAATCTGATGCAAACAACCGATTATATGGGAGGGGACTTCCAGACGCCCTGCTTCCGAGATCAAAATCTGGGCCTGATTGGGAAGATGCCCCGGCCTCCCCCTATGGCTCATGGTCAGCACCCAGGGTACAGATAAGCTCCGACACAGGCTTTGCTCACCATCTGTTTTTTTGCGGATAGCCAAACATCCTTATTTCTATATGTGCCCTTTCTGTCTTAAAACGAATACTACTTAAAACGAATCTGAAGAAAAGCATTACCATACATTGATTTACATTTAGTTAGAAAACACAAAGAAGGTGGTCATTGATGTTAAACATTACATAATGAACCAATCTAAAAAGGTGTTTTAACTGTTGTTTTTTTTTCTTTTTAATCATTTCTTGCAAGTGATCAATTTTTTAAAAGTGTGGTTTGATTAGACCTCTTTATTAGGGCTTGTGCTCATACCTGTATTTGCCCTATTTTTTACAGTCTCTCCCTTTCACTGCCACTTTTTTAAATTGACTTTCTTTGAAGTGTGCAATTGATCTACTATAACTTGCTTTTGGTTGAGTCATATTATTAACTACATTAGATTGAAGTTAATAAAGTTGCACACACACACACACACACACACACAGTAATATGCACATATGGCCTGAGTCTATCCAGATCCCTCTTTCGGCAGATAAATCATGTCTTAATATAAACTCGGAGCACTTTAATAGTAACACTACTACTAATCTGGGTGGTTACACTCATTCATTTGTACACTTAGCTTCATGATTTGAGCTCACCTTTGTACAGAGTGATTATCTAATTTGGAACATTTCTGTCAGGTCAAAACTGTCTATTTTTTGACCTCTAACTTGCTAACTTTGCTAACTTGAAGGTTTGCAGTGGATTCAAACTCAATTCACTGAGCTCAAATTTCTCAACATATTCTGGTGGTTTGTGTGAACTTCACCTGAAGCTGCATGATTTTATGCATTGCATTGCTGCTACATTGGCTAATTAGATAATTGTATGAATTAGGTGTTTCTAATAAAGTGAGTGTAGCTCCTGAAAGCCCTTTATCAGCTATTTTAAAGTTTTCATTATATAAACAGTTTGTAACATTAATTTTATCTACATAATATTCATCAGTGAAGTCATTTCACTTTGCTGTGGTCTAACTGGGGGTATAGAATGTGTCATATCATGTTAAGTTAAACATGCTGCTAGGAATCAGGTCTGTCTGTGTCCTGTTAGAGGAATTTAATTTGGCAACATGATTGTGTATGGTTTTAAGTTCCAATTGGCAGGACTAAAATGTTCAAGCTCTTGAAGCGAGTGTGTTTCAGTTTTATAGAAATAACAAAAACTACTTGAATCAGAGGGGTGGGTTATTTTCTTGGACAGTTCGTGTTGATCTTGGCAGAAATTAACTGACTACTGCAAAACTGTGTATTGTGTACTACTAACGATCAGTTTGATACTATGTGGAACCAAATTGAGATTGACATCCTTTGATTTTGTGTTTTCTTCATGTATATTTTGGAATGACCTACTGATACTCTAATAATGTGCTTGAATAGACCAAATTGATCACTTGCAAGATGACTTGTGGGTATATCAAGGAGGACTTTCTAAAGAGAAAGAGCAGATGAATTGTTTATTTTATTGTACACTGGCTAATCTGCTATACTACTGTAACTTTTACGAAGTGGAACGAAAGTGCGAATGTTGAATGCGTGCAAATATGGTTTGCGTCAGTATACTTTTGGTGGCTGAGCAAATCTGAGCGAATGAATAAGATCTGGATTTGTGTGTGGGTGAGTTAACCATCACCCACTCTTTGCTTGCCTCCCTCTGGAACAGCCCTTATGAAGCCTTAAGTATTTGATCCCTGGACTTTCCTTTTAATAACAAGCATGGTTAGTATGAAACCTATAATACCGATAAATTATGAAGTGATGACTATAATGGAACAGCAAAATTGTCTTGTTTATATTTTATTAACTAAAACGTTTGTTTCATAGAAAAGCAATTCCGTAGAATTCATTTACAACACAAAGTATAAAAAAAGTATAATATTTTATCGTAATTATGTTTTATAGCTACATGTAGTTCTGGGCTGTAACAACAATCTTTTTATTCAAAGCTTCAGTTTTGCAATTTGTGACTATTTATAATTATGAACTTGATTTTTTTTTTCTTGTTATTTAAATATTTTTCTTTTCTTTTTTGCAATAGCTGTGAAATGGAGGAAAGGTCTAGAAGACATTCTCAGATGTCACTCTGTGACTGTTGAATGAATGAGCAAAAACTGCAGTGTGTGAAGTTGTGCTACTCTTTTTGTAATATTGTAATAATAAAATAAAATTCTAATTTATGCTTTGAAAAAAAATCTACTGCTTCCTCATATTGTTAATTTACAATGCCAATGAGATTAGCTATGTCAGTTTATATATCTCTTCTTTACCTTCATCTATACAGGAAGGTCTTCTTTCATTAGAACATCCAGTACGTGGTGAGTTCTATGTTCAGTTTCAGGACTAATGGCCTCCCGTGCATGACATCACATGAAGAAAATCACGTTGTCAGTAATAAGCTTTCTGGAGTTATGTGCTTCAGTAACTATAGAAATAATAATTGTGTAATAATACCCAAGAAATATTTTCTTTTTATGCATCAATCTTTCATTTAAATATAATTAGTCTGTTATACAATTAGTCTGTTAAATTCATTTAAAATTCTGCTTTCTGAAAATATAAATGTCACATACACTTTGCGTACGCAAGTTTTTGGCACTTTGTTTATTTACTCAGGTCAAAAGATTGTGCAGGCTCAGAAATAATTGATTGAAAATGTCCCGTATTTTGTGCTAGTCCATGATGCTGCAGGCACAAAACACTTTTTAGTACCAATTAAACCAAAATGCAGTGAAAGTATAACCCAACATGCACTACTGACAAAAGGTAAGGATCTTGTTAAGGTTTTAATGTCTATTTCTATACAAAGATATAGGGACGTTACTACTTAGAACTATGGTACATATTTCACTTAGATAGTGGAAATCTCACTAAGTGGAAATCTCCCTTTCATTAGCTCCCAGTTTTTTCACTTTTTTTGTAAGTGTCCCTAAAACATAAACCTGTTATATGTATACAATTTGAAAACAATAACATACTTTTTAATTAAAGCCTATTACAGATTAGATTTTTGTGCAGTGGTTGTGGACCATTTAAAACAAATTATTATAACTGATATAAGCTAATAAGTGCATCAGATCCAGCTATGTTAACATTATATGGGAAACATGTAAGAACAAAATAAATTAATACCTTAACACAAGAGCATCCACTGGCATGAAGCTCACCAAACAGGACATCAGAGGGCACTGCATCTGATCACCTACAATAATCTGAATTTAGGTACAGCTAAATTATAAACGAGTACCAGTAGTGTAATTACTAAAAATCATTTTTCTAGTACAATGACTGTGGTTTTCATGGTAAATAAAAAGTTATGTGCCGTGAACATTTATCCTGCTGGACTCACAGTGTGCTCACTTACCAATCTTAATAGCAGCTGGTGTACACAGTAATAAACAACAGTACTGACCCAAAAAACTCTAACCACCCGACCACACCATGAGGATGACTTACAATCACTCCAAACATATGTTGGTTTGTCTCTTAGAAAAGGGTTGTTAGACACTGCATAGAAACACTCTACTGGTTATTATATACTGCCACTTGATTTGTTTATTCATTCTAATTCAATGCACACTTATTTTTTACTTATTGTATATTTTATTATATTGGTTATTATAATTAGTATAGTTAGTATAATTTACAGTATCCACATATTTTGTACACTTCTTTTTATAGATGCTTATTATTTCTATTCTTATTTTGTTTCCTTCACTGTAACTGCATTGGCTGCTGCAATACACAAATTTCCCTCTGGGATTAATATAATATAGTTAATATAGTGATCTGTCTATCCATTAAATCACATAAAATGTGTCGATATGGAATATAAATCTAATTAAATGGCCATTTTCAATGCAATGTTAGCACAATTCAGAATTTATTGATAGGATTTAAATAATGTATTAAATCATGTTTTTAAAAAATTCTAGGTATCTGCACATGTATTTTACTGTCTTTTCTTTCCTCATTGCTACAGGAAGCAGTATCATAACTGACTCTGTATTCAAACCCCAAACATGAAATAGGGTTACTTTAAATAAACCGTCTGCAAAATGACCCAAGGTAAGGTATTTACTCATAGTAATGCCAGAAGAGGGCAGCATTACCAAGATAAGCGACTTATACTGACTACAAACCCATTTAATGCACTTGAGCCTTCCAAATGCTAAAACAAAAAGAGACAACATTCCAATGTGACATCGTATATGTATGGTCTGACAAATCCTTTACGGAACACCATCCTGGGAACTTGTCCAGAGTGATTTGCAAAATTTTACAGATGAGCACCAATAATACCCATGACCCTATTCAGTTTTATTGATTAATCAAATGAATAAGTATTTACCCTTTATGATTAATGCACTTATTAAAAAACGTATTAATGTAAGTTTTAAAGAGTCACACAAAACTGAATCCTCAATACTGAAGTAAAACTGGTGTGATTCATCTGTCATTGTCAACTAAATTCTTAAGACCACTAATTAGAGTGAACCCTCGGAAGTTCTTGCTACTTGGCTCTTTTTTATTTTGTGTATCTATTCCACACTCGTATTTAAAAACCAGCAGCTTGTGCTAGTCAGTCCTGTTTGGAAAATCTTGAAGTCCTTGCAGATGGGAGTGGGTGTTTACCAGGTGTATTGTATTATGTGGAGTAAACATGCAAACCGGCCACACACCTGGCCAAGAGTCAGATCTTAAAATTAATAAGATAAGCCTGCTAAATATTGCACAACTGTTTTGCCCTATTGAATGCATCAGCACAAGACACTGAAATGGACATCAGTCTATTCTTTTCTAAACAATCTAAAAGCTAAATCAACTTTTAACAATGTAAGTTTTTAGTTGAATATAGGTTCAGGTTGCCTCAGGTTCCATGTCATAACAGTGAAGAGCTTTAGCTTAAGTTTATCTTAACTGTCCTGAAAGTAACTTTGATATTATTCTGATGAACTGTTCACCAGGGTACCAAATATACAATCTCATTGGGGTGAGGGGGGTATAAACGTTAACCAGCGAATTTAGTTGCAGTTAATCATTTTTGCAAGATTGATTTGCTTTTCTCTCTTCAAATGACTTTAGTTTTATTTGGAATCTTAGGAAAGTTTAAAAATTTTTGTGGATCGCACTATAATGCAGTTACTGGGATTAAATTAGGATTTAATTGTTCTTATAAGAGAAAGCTATAAGGTCTTTAATGTTTTTGAATCATTAAAGATGTATTACATCAAACTTTTTTTTCGTTTTACTGAATTGTTGATTTTATTATGTTTAGAAAATTGATACCGGAGTCACATGCTAAATATTTTAGTATCATTTGCATATTATAAGTAAGTCGCTGGGCGGCACGGTGGCTTAGTGGTTAGCACGTTCACCTCTCAGCGCTAGGGATTCCCGGTTCGAATCCCAATCTGTGTGGAGTTTCCATGTTCTCCCTTTCCTCCCACAGTCCAGAAAAAAAACAAGTCAAGTGAGTTCTCCAAATTGCCCCATATAGAATGTGTCTGGGTGAGTTAGTGTGTGCCCAGCGATAGATTGGCGCCCTGTCCTGGGTGTACCTGCCCAGCGCCTGAAATGTTCTCCCCTGGATGGGCATGGGGAACCCCCCCAACGACCCTAATATAGGATAAAGCGGAAAATAATGAATGAATGAAAAGTAAGTCCCTGTGCCATTGATTTGCATAATCTTCATTACTAGTGGGAATATTGATCATTAATAACATACTAATGCCAATTATTATTTACTAAATTGCACTGTAATGAGGGGATAAAGGAATAAGGCCCAGAGATAGGATTACTCACCATCAGGAACAGGCTTTATTGACACAGTATTGTAATCAAACTCAAGCATACAGCTATTGACAGGCATAGCTCGCCAAATGTCCCACTCCTTTTGGGCCCATGGACTCTCTTTCAAAGTTATAATTCCTGATCCAGCTTATACAGGCTGCACATGGTCATCAGGCGGAGCCACATCAGGTGTGTTAATTAATCTCCATGAAAAAACGCAGTCACCTACACTGATTACTTGTATAAGATACAACTTCTTGTTTGTACACTCATTGTCCTGCTGTGGTTAACCTTAGCACAACAGACACAAGCACAATAGCAGTAGTACCTGCTCTGTAGTGGTCCTACAGGGGTTCTGGTCATTAGGTTGAACAGAATCTCTGATTACATTTTTTAAATGTAGAACATCAAAGTGCATCTTAGTGGTACCTAGCACTTGTGAACAATAAGTACTGAAACAATGAGGTGAATGTAATAAGTGACCAGTGAGAATATGTATACCTGATTTGCAGTTTTCAAGATGCACCTATATTTTTTTGGGATAAGCTCTATGCTCATCAGTGGTTCATATTAATGTAAAACCATAACTGAAGATGAAATAAAGGTGTATAATATAGTCTTGGAGTATGTAAGTATTCTTTAATTTATAATTAGACTATACTTACTGTGAGATTTGTCTTTTTTTTTTCGTTCGTTATTTCATGATTACCTAATGGCCATTCAGCCTACTGTGATTAATAAGAATAAAAGAACATCAGTGCTTTTTCACAAAGAACTCAGTTCACACTGCATTTTTACAAATGCCTTTGCAATGTCATTTTTAAGTCATTACTTTTACTTTGTATGTCAGTATTTTTAAATAGAATTGTAAGCTAAATAGTATTCATATATTTTACAGAATTTGTACATGCATCAGTAAATGTTTAGGCAAAACCCTGAGGTTTTATGTACCACCATCCTAGAATTTAACTCATTAAATTCTATTTAACTCTATTAAATTCTATATGACTTTTTTTTTTTTTTTAACAAGGAAGAAGGGAATGCCAATCCACCCCACTTCAGCTCCTTCTACTACTGCAGGTCTAATAATATCCTTGCCACAAATGGTAAGAGAAGTCTGATAAATACTGCACATTTTTAAATAATTGTGAGGAATACCGAAATGTTCTAGTTTCATCACTCTGGGATAGAAGTTAGAGGTTTCATTTCATGTGCAATCTGATCTCTTTGTGCATTGGTCGTCCGTCGGCTGAGACTACGCAGAAAGCCTCCCTGTGCTTGCTCTGGAAAGCAGAAGACTTCATAAGTGTCGCAACAGTAGTCTGTCTGCATATATTTACAGGAAGATACGTTATGAATATGATTAATACCCGTCTGCGGCTCGCTTTTAAAAGTGTCACCAAGGAAGTCCCCAGGTTCCTCACTGATGATGCTCAGATTGAGATTCCATTTCTTCCAGTTGACTTCTTCCACTCTGTAAGAGCAATTAGAATATTTGTTTTAATTACCACCTGTCATCCAAATCCAATAATTAAAAAGACAGGAAAAGCTACTGTATTTTTTACATGCCAAGCCGTGTCAAATCTGTTTTAAATTCTTTTTTATAGTTGGATATTTTGTTGAAACAGACCGTAAGTTCGGATTGTAATGCCATATAAGATTATATCAAAGATCAACCAAGTTTTGCCGTTTGTCAAACTTTTTATCTATACAATCATAAAGTGAAAATCTGGTAGGTGACACATAATAAAGAAAGAAAGTGGCTATTAAATTATCTGGTTAGGTCCTTTACAGCAATAAAAGGAATATTAAATACACAGCATAAATACACAGAATAAATTCTTTATCACACTGATTAATGCCGTAGACATGATAATAGTGATGTATGCACGTTAGAATAATTGTTAATGGACAATAAGGATGAGACAATTACAGATTTTTATGGTACGATTATGTGGTTATTACGATTATTATGCAAAAGTCACTTCTCCAAAAAAAGTACCGGAAATCACGAACAGTTAGCAGTTTCTTATGTTTGTTTTTTAATGTAAACACAAAACATTTTGTTATTGATGTTAACAAATTTTTTGGTAAAATATAATGTGAAAAAAAATCTGTGTCCCTTAAAGTACGTATTGGTGTATCCATTTGAAAGAAAACTTGGTTTGTTCCATTTGAGTTGTTCCACTTCCGATTACAAGCATAATGAATATTTTTCTTATGAATGTCATCATGATCATGTTTAGGCAATTTTAAGCTCTTAATTGTTATGTTTTTAATCACAATTATTCACAGAAAAGATTAATCTCATCATCCCTAGTGGACAGCATATTTTACACCCTGTGCAAGGCACACTGCGGTGCTCATTGCCATCTTCCACCCCACAAACCGTATTTTTACACCTTTCTTTTGTGTTGATTAAATATAAATGGTGCTTGTGAATCTATCTACTCTGATAAGTGTGGTGGTCTCACAATTAGCAACAGAAAGCTCAGGTGACTACTGACTGAAAACAAACTAGGCCGACATCAACAGCCAGATGTTCATTACTATCTTTGCAGTGCATTGTCAACAGAATTTATGATGTTTTCCATTTCTTTTACAGCTGCTTTGTATTCTCCATCACTAAAGCAAACACTTTTCAAAAAAAAAAATACAGGAACAGTAAAATTTAGATTGGTTGTCTTCTCTCTCCCTAGGTTTACATTCAGGGATTGAAAGTTATGCCATTTAAATAGCAATCTGCCAAAGTCAGACATCACCTGGCTCTTAAAGGTAATGACAAGTGACGCACTGCTTGATTTATTGCACATTACACCCAAAACTCACCTATGAATAATAATTTATGGTTGAAGGCTTGCTTCTAAGCTGTGCGGTTGAAGGCTTGCTAAAGATTTTTTTTGTTTAGTTCTACAGATTTAGAAACAGTAAAATACAACCCTCCAAACATATTATAACCTTAAATGAGACCTGTGCTGGTTAGAACTGCATTTTTTTCACTGCTAATTGACATTTTTCAGATACAACATGCCAAGATTATTAAGATTTTACCTTAGACACCAGCGGCAGTCCTTTTCTTTTCTTCCTAGGTTTCTCTTCACACCTGAACGTAGCTTCCTTTTTAGGCAACATACACTTCTCTCAAGATCCAAGATGGTAATGGCTCGCTGTCAAAAAATAATACATTTAAAAAAAATGTATGTATATGTGTGTGTGTGTATATATATATATATATATATATATATATATATATATATATATATATATATATATATATATATATATTTATTTATTTATTTTTTTTTCATGGTTTATCATTAATTCTAGGCAAATTATACAGCTTATCTAAAATGTTTTAAACATTGAAAACATTTAAGTTTAAGTAAATGAATGTGGTAATATGGCTCTTCCTATTCCTATGAACCACCAGATCAAAATTGTTTAATTTTAATATTAGCAGCAGTATTATTTTTGTACTTGTATTCAATTTGCAGAGAAATGCAGAGGTATTTGCATGGGACAGTTTTAGACAAGGTCAAGAACCAGACTTTAACCCAACTTATGAGAATTTCTCATTTGAAGATGTAAATGCACTATAAAGAGTTATATTTAAGAGTTGTATTTATATAAGAGTTTAATATACTGTGTAATTACACTGGCCTTGCTGTTTCAGTACTTTTGAAAGGCAATGTGTTTTTTGCTGGCTGCATCCCTTATATATAAAAAAAAAAAACGGTGAAACTATACTTGATTCCTGTTGTTATTGTTCAACTCGCCATGAGCCTGCTTTGACTAGTGTGGAGTTCTAGGCAAGATTATGGCTGGTGAAATTTATTACATGCAGTTTCACCAGCAATCGATGTTTTCACATATTTACATTGAAACTACACAGCGTATGAGATCTTTCTTTTATATTGAAAACAAAAGCAAAACAATGTACAACATAGTACAAAATTTGTCATGTTTTAAGTGAGCTTTACGACCAGTCAAGTGCCATGAAGAGTTACAATCATAAAGAAATCTAATGCAAATGTACGTAGATTAATATAAGCAAACCTATATTATAATACATGAATAAATGACAATGGCAGGATCAGGAAAAACAGTTTATAGTGGAGAGGAATGACAGAACATACCAAATAGAAGAAGATAAATAAGTCAAATGTTTAGTGGAGAATAGAGTAAGATAAGTGTATATTAAGATTCTATAAATAAAGAAGTGTTGGCTTAGTACAAACGAGGAAGCCAGCTGTCGCAATTGGTTATTTTTTTGAGGATGAGTGCCAAATTCCCTCCTTAAATCATCGTGCTGCATCCATTGTACAAATAAGACATGCAAGAAATCCTTCCTCCAGATGGGTTTCTCATAATCACTCCGCTACCGATGTTAATCTTATCAAATTTCATGGTCATAATCACTCAATAATTCATATTACTTTCTCAATCCACAGGAAATAGATATGTCTAGCTAAAATATTTGTTTAGGGGCCCTAGGCAATTTGTTGGTTTGCTTGCTCTGTTGCCCTGAAGGGGAAGTATTTTAGCTACATATGGACATCTCTAATTCTGGGAAATGGGGAAAGTAATATTTAAATGTAAACATTTGAAACAAAACACTCCCATTAGATGCAAAAAAAAAAACACAATTAAAATGTGCATTATTTCAAATCATTACATTTAAATGTTACTTGTTAACTTAAGGAAGCAATCTTTGGTTGGTGGGGAATTTAGCTTGGGGCCCTCAAATTCTTGAAACAGCCCTGATGGAGTAATGCCACAGATAACTAGTACATATGGTATGTGGTATAGTAGCTCAATTGGGGGTTCAAATCCATAGTCCACTGAAATACTGTAACCCTCATTGCTCCAGGGGTTTCCCTGTAGCTATACCTGTAAAGCTTTGGATAAACCTGTCTGTAAAATGACTGAATGTAATGTACAGTGCAGGACATTGGTTTTGTTTAAATACTATCTTAAGAACACAGTGTTGACTTTACCTTACATTTTCAACAAAAACTCCCTTAAATGAGTGTAGTAATCCAAGAAATATCTCAAAAGCCAAAATTTGGGCTGATTAAATGGTCATCTGCATCTTTCCGTGATATAATCTTCTGATACAATCTCATTAATGCTTTTAGAGAGCAGCTTTACAAACACTAAA
Source organism: Corydoras sp. C115 (assembly GCA_019802505.1). NCBI lineage: Eukaryota > Metazoa > Chordata > Actinopteri > Siluriformes > Callichthyidae > Corydoras > Corydoras sp. C115. The sequence continues at coordinate 863,459 of JAFMOC010000049.1, forward strand.
TCACTATAGCTTAGTTTAAAATATTAATTTATACTGTACTAACATTAAAATAGTTATAATAATTGTTTTAATTTCTCTGTTCAGTTGATAAAAACAATGAAAAAATAACAATAACCTATTCAAGGGAGAACGTTTCGGGCACTGGGCAGATGCACCTAGGACAGGGGCCAATCCATCGCTGAACACACACTCACTTACCCAGACACACACACAAGCACAATCTGTATGGGGATTATTCAATTTACATTCAATACATGTTTTTGGACTGTGGGAGGAAACCTTTGCTGACATGGGGAGAACATGGACTCCACCCAGATTAGGATTCAAATATGGATCCCCAGTGCTGAGAGGCAAATGTGCTAACCACTAAGTCACTGTGAGCCACCCTCAAATCATTTCAGAAAATATTATTTTATCAAAAATATATTTACGAAACATTACACTCATATCAAATTTCTAATAAATTCTTAATTTTGACACTGGTTAGTTAAACTGATACAATTTATATTAAAAGTATTGAGCACTTATCCAGATTGACTCAAAGACATAAAAACATCATCCAGTACATTAAACTAAAGGGAAAACTGTGGTATATTAATAATGCTAAGCTTGAACCATGAACCCTCTAATCTGCTGTTAATTGCAAACTCACCACTGCTATTAACTTGAATGATATTTTAAAATAATCAACATATATAATGTTCAAAAATTATCTAAATATAAAGCCAACCATTTGAATGTTTGCACAGTAATAAAAGCATAAATGTGTACCTACTTGCAGTATCCAGATTCTGGCGCTCTCCTTTGACATTTTCTCCAAACTTTTGCTCATGAGGGCAATCAGCATGTTCAGTAGCAGGATGTATGTAAGTACAATGTATGATATCAACAGCACATAAAATACATGCTTATTTTGGTACTGCTCTGTAAACTCCAGGTCTCCCATGCCTATAGTGAACTTGAACAGCTCCAGTGTGGTAAAAGTAAAGTTTTTATAGCTGGGCTTTTTGCAACCACTTGGGTCTTCCTGAAACAAAGACCGTCCACCTGATTGTCGACGTCGGGTTGAAGAAATATTTGTTTCATTACTTGGTTCCTCAAGTAAAGTCACCACAGCTGTAAATTAGTAAAGAATAGGTTATTTATGTACTGATATATCTGGTGTAGTGAAGACTGAAATTATCAAAGTACCTGCTGAAAAACCAACAAGAAAGACGATGTAGACCAATAGGAAACGCAGAATGTGGCCAATGATCATCTAAAAAAGAAGGCAAGCAGCATATTCTGACAAAGATTTAATGTAAATGTGTAATACATTTAAAAATTTTAATCTAAAGTAAATCTTTTGAGCACCTACTAGACATGTTATTAATATAATGCTAATGTTTCCTTCCCTTCAGATTACACCCTTTCTTCAGTTTTTCTCTAAATAATGTCTGTCATTAAGTCAATCATAAGATTAGTAGTTTCACATACTTGCATTTACATTACATTTACATTTAGTCATTTAGCAGACACTTTTATCCAAAGCGACTTACAAATGAGAACGACACAAGTCAGTAGTTATGGAGAAAACCAACTATATTGTAAAATTATTATTGGGGTTCCCCATGCCCATCCAGGGGAGAACGTTTCAGGCGCTGGGCAGATACACCCAGGACAGGGTGCCAATCTATCGCTGGGCACACATTCACACAGACATACACACATACACACACTATATGGGGCAATTTTGAGAACTCAATTGACTTAATCCATGTTTTTGGGCTGTTGGAGGTGTGTACTGTATATATGTTTCTGAATACTATTTCAGATTATTTATGGCTAAATTATCAGATTTCATTTGGAAGTGAATCAACAGTAGTAGTATTAGTAGTAGCAGTATAAAATGTGTGTGTGTGTGTGTGTGTGTGTGTGTGTGTGTGTGTGTGTGTGTGTGTGTGTATGCGTGTGTTTCAATGCATGGCTGAGTTAAATGTGGAGGACAAATTCACATGATAGAAACAAAACCACAGGGAGATCTAAAACAAGGAAGTAGTTCTGAACATGTATGCCACAGTGCTTTTATGAGTAAGTGAAAAGCATGGTCACGAGTAATCACAGGCATAACGCCATGACCTCAAAACTCACAGACAATAATTAAAATATTAATATCAGTTTATTTAATTAATTTCACTGAGTTCCAAACTTTATCTGTACTAGTAACTCGGTAATTCCTATGTCTGGGTAGCTTAACAAGGAAAAGTGTAGTCACCCTCATGATCATAACGCTGTAGATTCCAAGTTGCTTTGATCCTCTGAAAAAGTAGAGTAAATTGATCCAGCCTAGAGCCAGAGACACCACCAAATAAGACAGATATTCTTGCCGTTTACCAAAATACAGTCCAACACAGACCAGGAAGAGCACTGCCTGAAAGAAACTAGCACAAACATACAACTATTCAGAGGATATACAAATATACATTGTGTTAAATTTACATTTGCATGGTCCATTTAATTAAGCAAACATACCATTTTACTGTAATGTAATAAAAACATAGAAACTTTACTGATTATTAAAAAATTAAACTTAAAAAAATTTAAATAAAAACAGCAGCTTGTGTTTTGACTACAATTTTTGACTACAAGAAAGTTTAATTACATTTAAAGTTTAATTACATTTAATTATTTGTTTTTATGAAAAATAAATATTAGATTCCATGTCCCAAAGATAAAAAGACTAACCAAAGTATTTCCACTGAAAAGTGCAAAAACCATCATCTGTAATCACATGAATGTGTATCAGTTACCACAGTAATCTTTATATACGTTAGGTGAAGAAACCATTGATATAGAGGCTTATATTAGTATTTTTGGAAAACATATGCTGCCATCAAGACAGCTGTTCTGTGTGTGTGCTTTACTGTCCTGCATGCTTCGCTGCTATGTTTACTCTTTAAAATATGACACATTAAGGAGAGGAGAGTCTGTCAACAGCAACTAAGTCTTTAAGTATTTTCAAGAGCCTTTGATTAGCTGTATTAAAATATGGTCATCACATAATAATAAAAGTACATTACATTGTTTTATACACTACATATACACTAGTGTGATTTGGATAAAATATATTTGTATTTCATATCTCGTTAAACAGTGGTGTATAATGTATTATATGAAAGATACAGTGGGTTGCAAAAGTATTCATACCCCTTGAACTTTTCCATATTTTGTCACATTACAACCACAAACATAAATATATTTCACTGGAATTTAATGTGAAAGACCAACACAAAGTGGTATATAATTGTGAAGTGGAAGGAAAATTATACATGAATCAACATTTTTTTTACAAATAAAAAACTGAAAAGTGCGACGTGCAAAAGTATTCAGCCCCCCTGAGTCAATACTTTGTGGAGCCACCTTTTGCTGCAATTACAGCTGCAAGTCTTTTAGGGTATGTCTCCACCAGCTTTGCACATCTAGTGACTGAAATTCTTGCCCATTCCTCCTTGCAAAACAGCTGAAGCTCAGTCAGATTGGATGGAGAGCGTTTGTGAACAGCAGTTTTGAGATCTTGCCACAAATTCTCAATTGGGTTTAGGTCTGGACTTTGACTGGGCCATTCTAACAGATGAATATTCTTTTTTTTAAACCACTCCATTGTAGCTCTGGCTTTATGTTTAGGGTCGTTGTCCTGCTGGAAGGTGAACCTCCGCCCCAGTCTCAAATCTTTTGCTGACTCCAACAGGTTTTCTTCCAAGATTGCCCTGTATTTGGCTCCATCCATCTTCCCATCAACTTTGACCAACTTCCCGGTCCCTGCTGAAGAGAAGCACCCCCAGAGCATGATGCTGCCACCACCATATTTGACAGTGGGGATGGTGTTTTCAGAGTGATGTGCAGTGTTATTTCTCCGCCACACATAGCGTTTTGCATTGTGGCCAAAAAGTTCAATTTTGGTCTCGTCTGACCAAAGCACCTTCTTCCACATGTTTGCTGTGTCCTCAATATGGCTTCTGGCAAACTGCAAACGGGACTTCTTATGGTTTTCTTTTAACAATGGCTTTCTCCTTGCCACTCTTCCATAAAGACCACATTTGTGTAGTGCACGACTAATTGTTGTCCTGTGGACAGTTTCCCCCACCTGAGCTGTGGCTCTCTGCATTTCATCCAGAGTCACCATGGGCCTCTTGGCTGCCTCTCTGATCAGTGATCTCCTTGTTCGGCCTGTAAGTTTAGGTGGACGGCCTTGTCTTGGCAGGTTTACTGTGGTGCCATACTCTTTCCATTTCCGGATGATGGATTGAACAGTGCTCCGTGAGATGTTCAAAGCTTTGGAAATCTTTTTATAACCTAAGCCTGCTTTAAACTTCTCCAAAACCATATTCCTAACCTGTCTGGTGTGTTCTTTGGACTTCATGATGCTGTTTGCTCCCCAATATTCTCTTAACCAACATCTGAGGCCGTCACGGAGCAGCTGTATTTGTACTGAGATTAGATTACACACAGGAGGACACTTTTGAGTCATTAGCACTCATCAGGCAACTTCTGAATGCAATTGGTTGCACTCAGGGAAAAGGGGGCTGAATACTTTTGCACGTCGCACTTTTCAGTTTTTTATTTGTAAAAAAAATGTTGATTCATGTATAATTTTCCTTCCACTTCACAATTGTATACCACTTTGTGTTGGTCTTTCACATTAAATTCCAGTGAAATATATTTATGTTTGTGGTTGTAATGTGACAAAATATGGAAAAGTTCAAGGGGTATGAATACTTTTGCAACCCACTGTATCTATCATTTTAAAAATGCAGAAATGAGGGTAGGACAGGGGTGTCGTTAGACCTGGGCTTTCAGGGCTATAGCCCCGGATGTTTTGTCAGTAGCCCCAAATCAAATGAGAGCAGCTTTCTCTGCAGCCTCTCCTCCAGCAGCGGGACCGAACGATGGAATCAGCTGTTTGTCTTCTAAGCTCTGTGTGTGTGTCTTCTAAGCTCTCTGTGTGTAAAGTTACCGTAATAACTGTATGTTGACTGTAAAGAGCAGCTTCTCAGTTTTCATAAACCGTCAGAATTTTTCTGAAGGCGAAAACTGTCACAAAGTTATGGTATTTCAGAGCAAACCCTTGTTAAAATGGTCTCATCTGCGACTGACTCATAAAACGGATTTTTTTTTTGCTGAAGCTCAGGTTCGTTTATTCAAAAATTTCAGCCAAAAGCATAATTTATTAGAACTGAATTTGCTCTCCACTGCTGACAGACATATTTCATATGTAATTTAATTTTATCCAATATAACTAATAAATGATCAAACAAAATGAATGTAACAACAGTTTGAAATATGGATAAATGCACTCATGAAAGGGAATTTTTTTAAAAGGACAGAGGGGGAATAAGTGATCTGGACTAAAGCACCTGATGTTTCTAAACCCTAAAAATGCCCCTGGGGTAGGATATTCATTTTTATACTTATATATAGGACCTTAAGTTAAGTATTAGTACCTTTTCAAATGTTAAACATTTTAAAATTGTAAAAAAGCACTAATTATATTTTCCTTTATTAATAATCCTTTCTGTAAGTGTTTTGTGCACTATTGTTTAATGTTTTTCATTTAATTAACTTTTTAAAATTGGTTACAAATAGTCATTAGATTGTTAGATGATTTTGGAACTGTTTATTTACAACATATTTTCAAATCATCATGTAATGTTTACGTATGTAAGCAATTTAAAGTAATTCATTCATTCATTCATTATCTCCCGCTTTATCCTCTATTAGGGTCGCGGTGGGGTTCCCCATGCCCATCCAGGGGAGAACATCTCAGGCCCTGGGCAGATACACCCAGGACAGGGCGCCAATCCATCGCTGGGCACACACTCACTCACACAGACACACTCTATATGGGGCAATTTTGAGAATTCAATTGATTTGATCCATGTTTTTGGACTGTGGGAGGAAACCGGAGAACCCGGAGGAAACCCACGCAGACACGGGGAGAACATGGAAACTCCACCCAGATGGGGATTCGAACCAGGAATCCCCAGCGCTGAGAGGCGAACGTGCTAACCACTAAGCCACCGTGCCGCCAATTTAAAGTAATGATTCTAATAATAACAGCCTATCAGTGGCATAACCATCATAATAAAAAACTTGTGCTTCAATACAGTGCTATATCTTATACACTTTTAAAAACATGACTTATCATATAATTTTATATGGCAACATCTACACAAACTTAAACTTAATAAATAAATTAATTAATAAAATACTTACAAAAGAAGGTCGGAATACCCATCTTCCAGCAGGGTTTTAAATGTTGGCCGCTTTCTTTTTATATCCAGTATCTTCAATAAAAGATTAAAGCATCTTTAGATTCTTAAAATTCAACACATTTTTAAATGTAAAACATGAAAACAGTAATACACACCCCTCCAATGACGAAATATACGGCACCAAGAGTTGTGATAATATGTCCGGCAAGTTGAAAGTAACCTGTAGTGGTTTTCTCAACTGGAAATGGGGGCTTAATTAGGATAGAAAATATGAACGAATGAAAACAGTATATGCTGGAATGTTTACATAGAAATTTAACAATAAAATATTAAAGCAAAATTTTACATTTGCATTTGTTATGTATTTTAGTAAATGATGCTAATACTCAAATGACTGGTCATTGAAAAAAATTTTTGTAAATAATACTAATAATAAAAATGCACGTTTTTAATTTTATTTGAAGTCAGTTATTTTTTAATTTTTGCTAATCTGTCCTGGGGCGGCACGGTGGCTTATTGGTTAGCAATTCCCGGTTCGAATCCCAATCTGGGTGGAGTTTACATGTTCTCCCTGTGTCCACGTGGGTTCTCCGGTTTTCTCTCACAGTCCAAAAACATGGATCAAGGTCAATTGAATTCTCCAAATTGCCCCATATGGAGTGTGTTTGTGTGAGTGAGTGTGTGCCCTGTGGCATGTATCTGCCCAGCGCCCAAGACGTACTCCCCTGGATGGGCATGGGGAAACCTCCCTGTGACCCTAATAGAGGACAAAGCGGTCGATAATGGATGGATGGATGGATGATCTGTCCTGTTTACACAGTTTAAATGATATCTTCATATCTCTATGTGACAGATTTTCTTAGACGATGCAACTAGAAATAGCCAAAATGATTTATTCATAAATAGCTCTGTGTCCTCCTTCAAACACATACATAAAATTAAAATTTCAAGCACTCATATGTTCATTGCACTTTAGTTTGTCCGAATCGGGCAAATTAATAAAAAAAAAAAAAATTAATTAACTGTATTTACATTTGGTAGGAGTAGTCTAGCTTTGGTAACTTTGGTAACTGGTAACTTCTTTTCCATAACAAATAATCTATACAAAACATTTAAACTATTTATAAAGGCCCATAGTGCAACTAAACAATGAATGTGTATAAGATATAATCATCATTATTTAAATTAGATCACATTTTTTTCACTTTGTGGTGGAAGATTCCCAGTGGGTAAAAAATATTTCTCCCTTAATATTACTTATAGAAACTTACCTCTCCTCCCCTTCGGTAATAACCAATGGCTGTGAAGATGCAGATGTACACAAAATAAGCAATAGCCTTAGTCAAAAACATCCAATATGCAAATCTGTTCCACTTGTCATCTAGCAGTTTATTGAGGGGTTCAATCTGAAGCATCTCAGAACGTTTCTGAAAGAACAAACATGTTATTTCTTTTATTTACATATTGATATAATATATTTATATATATACTGTAATTATATATAAATATATACGGCTCATTGTCCACTTTACAGTACTATTTCCACTTATCATACTGGTGTGGGTGTACAATTATAGACTGTCCATCTGTTTATCTCCATATTTTGTTAGTATCCCATTTTATCTTGTCTCTAAACTTCAGGACCTCCCACCCCAAAACAGGTATTACTCTCACTACTGTGAGTGTGACTTGCACTGGTATATGTCAATCAGATACAGCATTTCTGCTGGAGGTTTTGTTGGCAATAGATTATCTACTGTATGAATTTTATTTCTACAAAAAGGTGTGTTTTTCTAAAAAAGTTTGTGCACAATGAGTGGACACAATGAATAATATCTACCTCAGAACTGCAATCCAAACAGAAATCCACTCAAACCAGTCCATCCATCCATTATCTCCCGGTTTATCCTATATTAGGGTCACGGGGGGTATTCCCCATGCCCATCCAGGGGAGAAAGTTTCGGGCGCTGGGCAGATACACCCAGGACAGGGCGCCAATATATCACTGGGCACACAATCACTCACACAGACACACTCTATATGGGGCAATTTGGAGAACTCAATTAACTTGATCCATGTTTTTGGACTGTGGGAGGAAACTGGAAAACTCGGAGGAAACCCACGCAGACACGGGGAGAACATGGAAACTCCACCCAGATGGGGATTCGAACCGGGAGTCCCTAGCGCTGAGAGGCGAACGTGCTAACCACGAAGCCACCGTGCCACCATCATACCAGTCAATATTACCCCACTTGCCTGTCTATGTCACTGCAATGCCAAGAATGATCCACTACTCACATAGTACCGTATCTGTAGCTATCATTTGTGGATATATTAAAAAACAAATTAAAGTAAGTCTATAATTCTATAGTTTTTAACAGTCTATAATTGTTAAACCACAAAGTGAATATATATGCTAAGTGGACAATCAGTGTAGCTAGAATTATACATACATACACACATATACAACAAGTTTATATTTTCTCTTACAGGAATTTCTGTGCCATAAACTATAATCTCTAAAGCAGAGTTTTCCTCATATGTGTCCAGAGAGGTCAGGTCATACAATGAGGAATAAACAGGACCATATGCCCACTCTGTGAATTTTCGAGATAAATGCCTGCAGTCCTCTTCATGAAACTCACGATGTAGTATGTGTTCAAACAACTAAAAAAAAAAAAACAATAACAAATACATGTACATTTATTCACTGACATTTGTTTGGAACCATTTTAAATAGTCTACACATTTACAGGAATGTTTGTGTCATGACTTACTTTAGATATTAATAACAGTTTAGACTGAAAATATTTTGAGAATAGTCACTATATTTTATTAAAGCACTTGCCACTCTCCTTGGCCTTGACTAAGTTCATGCATACCAGACCCAACCTCTCTTTTAAATAGCACTTGACTTTACCATTAGACGCCTATAATGAAACCTGTGAGTAAATTTCTTATTGAAATACTGGGACTTGAAATACCGTCTGCGTGAATGAGTCTTTGAAAAATCTAATATGGTCAGATGTGCTCCTGCATCTCACACAAAGGAAAAAGAAAATGGTAAGACTGTAGAGACAATTATTTTATCATCTGTTTACATATGGTTACACTGTACAGCTATTTTGACTTTTAAATTTGAATTTAAAATCAATACTGCATCAGATTATTAGAATACACCCAAAATAATCTAAAATAAAATTATCCGTTTTAGCTGGAAACACTGCTTAGTGCTGCTCTAGTAAATGCACTTACTATACACTGCTTGATATCGGTTCCAAAATAGAACAAAACTTCAAGACATTCTGGATTTTTATATAAAATCAAACATTATAGTGAAATTTCAATAAGTGAATACATTTCTTTTGATGAATGTGAGAAACGACCGTGCAACTATTAGCCAAGTAACGGATTGTTTACTTTGTAGACATTATCTTAATTATAGGACTAAAGCAGACCATTGTCCCTTACAGTATATTCCTCACAGCAAGAAGTCATCAAATACATCTGTGTCTTTGTGCAGATCTTAAAGATATAATAGCACATCTGGTAACCTTTAATTATAGCATTATACAACTGGTGTGATTCTTTTTGTAAATCTCACTGGATTGTGGAAACATTAATATAGGCCTTATGATGCCTGAATAATATAATGGGCTGTTAAACATTCTGTGAATAATGTGTAATACAGAAGAAGATTTTGTTTAAAGATTGAGATTGATTACTTAGTCGAATTCAATAGTATTTTTACAACTATGTTATAGTTAGGTGGTGTAATGGCCCAGTACGTCGTGCTGTCATTATAGAGTAAGAATGTCCTGGGCTTAACACCTTGGCAGAATGGACAAGGTTCTTTTTGTTTGCATGTTCTATGCACATCTGTTTGGCCTTCTTAACAGTCCAAAGAAAAGTTAAGAATCCTTAAATGTAATCGTGTCTGTAATGTCTGTAACTGTTCTACAGTGGACTGCCTGTTGCCAAATGAGTGTACACATAAACAAACACACACACACACACACACACACACACACACACACACACACACACACACTATTTCTAATAATTAAATTATTTTGATATATTAATCATTATATAGTATGATTGATATACAAACCCAATTTCCCAGATTTTGCAAAATGTCCTGAATCTTTTCATTTATAATTTATTATAATATTTATCCATCTATCCATTATATTTCGCTTTATCCTCTATTAGGGTCGCGGTGGGGTTCCCCATGCCCTTCCAGGAGAGAACGTCTCGGGCACTGGGCAGATACATCCAGGACAGGGCGCCAATCCATCGCTGAGCACACACTCACACAAACACAACCTATATGAGACAATCTGGAGCATTCAATTGACCTTGATCCATGGTTTTGGGCTGTGGGAGGAAACCGAAGAACCCGGAGGAAACCCACGCAGACACGGGGAGAACATGGAAACTCCACCCAGATTGGGATTCGAACTGGGAATTGGGAATTCCTAGCGCTGAGAGGCGAACGTGCAAACCACTAAGCCACCGTGCCGCCCTTATAATATTTATATTGCCATTAAATTACTGTACATTTTTCTTTGTCCTTTTATCTGTTAATTAGATATTTACATGAATCATCAAATTACAGGTTTCCATTTTTATGGAAAGTCTCCAAACATTTTCTGGAATAGGGTTTGTACAGTGAACAGAAAAACATATATAAACTTCATTTGAAAAATTAATTTTCTACTACAGTCCTCATGCTGATAGTCACCAGATGCTTTGAGAGACTGGTCATGACCCACATCAAAGCCACCATCGACATCAAGAACCCACACCAGTATGCCTACAGTAACAACCGATCCACAGAGGATGCCATTTCCTCCATGGTTCATACTGTCCTCTTCCACATGGAGCAGAAGGACACCAAGTCCGCATGGTCTTTGTGGACTTCACATCTGAATTTAACACGATGATCCCTCAAACTCTGACCAATAAACTGTTGCTACTTGGACTGGGCTCCTCCCTCTGCAACTGGGTCCTGGACTTCTTGACTAACAGGCCGCAGTCTGTGAAGATCCACAACACCACCTCCTCCACGAAAACCCTCAGCATCGGTTCCCCACAGAGCTGTGTGTTGAGCCCCCTCCTGTTTACACTGCTAACATATGACTGCTCACCTATCCTTCCGAGCTGTCATATTGTGAAGTTTGTGGATGACACAGCACTGGTTGCATCACATATAATGATGAGTCCATTTACAGACAGGAGGTGGAACACCTGGAGGGTTGGTGCAGAAAGAACAACCTCTGCATCAACATTAAGAAAACAAAGGAGATGATTGTGGACTTCAGAAGCTGCAAACACCTCCACACACCCTACACATCAAGGGATCTGCAGTGGAAGTGGTCTCCAGCTACAAGTATTTCGGTGTGTACCTAAGTAACTACCTCACCTGGAGCACCAACACTTCCAGTTTAGTCAGGAAGGCACTCTACTTCCTCAGACAGCTGAGGAGAACCAGACTCGGGAGCTCAGTCCTCACCTCCTTTTACAGATGTGTGGTGGAGAACGTCTTGTGCTCCAGCATCAACATGTGGCACAGTAGCTGCTCTGCTGCAGACAGAAAAGCTCTGCAGATGGTGGTGGAGGCTGCACAGAGGACTATTTTCCACAGACATCTACACCTCCAGATGCAGGAAAAGGGCCTCCTGCATCATGAAGGACCCCACTCACCCAGCACACCCGATTTTTTTGCTCCTCTCTACTCAGGCAGGAGACTGCGGAGCATTAAGTGTAGAACAAACAGACTGAGGAACAGCTTCATAGCAGAAGCAGTGACACTCACAAACTCCACCTAACAAAACAGATGTTCATGGACACTTCACACCACAACACTTTCCTAACTGGACACCTTATTATTTTCCACCAAAATACTCCATCATCTACCTCATTTTACACTCATTTTACACTTATATACATAGTTTCTGCTATATTTCATTTAAAATTGAAGTTCTAACTTTAATAGACCAGGGTAAACAGTATCCGTGAGCCATAATTTCGTTTCTGTCTCATGTACCACATGCGATACAAATGATGATAAACTTTCTTGAATCTTGAATTTTTTTACAGACAGTAGTTTGCAGTAGAATTATACACTAAGCCTGGGACACGGATCTATCCCAAAACACTCACAGCTACTATTTGCTAATTATCTAACCTACTAAGCCAACAGGATCCTCAAAATGAGTTGTTCATAATAGAAAAAATAACTGAAAAGTGTCAGTGTAACAGTATAAATCAGTATACATGTGTTAATCTTAGACAAAGACAAAAACACAAGCTATACAATGTGTTAGACACAATTACCACTAAATATTATGAACAGTAATGTTAAAATCTTTACCCCAATCCTCCCCATCTTCGCTGCTAGTTTGATCGGTGTAAGTCCATGATTGTTTCTAATGTCCTCCAGCTTTTTCTGTTTGGGATTAAGTATTGTGTCCTTAGTAAGGATGTAATCATACATTGAAGTGACAAAGTCGGTGTTCTCATGGCTGTTATCAGCAACCATCACAATTGCATGTAGAACCGTGTTGCCTAGAGAGTCTTTATGCTTTATGTCAGCATCTGACCTCAGCAAAAGGTCCACCATATCTTTCTGATTAGTACAGGCTGCCAAGGATAGGGGTAGTTCCCCTGTGAAGAAGAAATAAGTGTTTCTGCATTAATGGTTTTACTAATGTGTCAAACAACCATTGTTCATAATATTTATAGTTATACCATAATATATAAAACATGCATATTAAGATATCATTCTAACATTCTTTTATTCTATCATATTAAGATATATCATTCTATTATTCTAATGGATCCCGACAAAAGCAAGGTCGATAAATGCATGGTTGGTTAACTTGACTCGCCATACAGAGCTTTGACTTCAGCCCAATTAAACATCTTTGAAATAATCAATAACAGTGTATTTTCCTTCAAACTTTTTTGTAAAAACTCTTGCCATCCATGGGCTGGGATGTTATAAGAGCTCATGTAGGAATAACATAGATGTAGGCATAGATGTAACAATACCTTTGTTGATATATTATTTGTTCTTAATGCCTTATGACAAAAACGTTATTACAGCAAAACTTTGGAAAAAATGAAACACTGCATACGTCAGAAGACTTACCAAAATAGAAGTTTGCTTCATCATGTGGCTGAAAAAATTTCCCACATGCCTTTGCATGGATCTTAGCCCCTTTCTGAATTAACAGTTTGGCATAATGTTTACTTCTCCTCTCAATTGCTATATGCAGAGCAGTCTGCCCTGAAACCAACAGACAAAACACAACATTTAAATAAAAAAAAAATACAGAAGGAACTCTAGTCCTAACTGTAGATTTTCCCCATATGTAAAAATTAGTCTAGCAAGAAAAAGTTGCACAGCCCAGTCTGACTTTTTACCGCATTTAGTTTAGATTACAAACATATTTACAATGGCAATATTTGGCCAACATGTGCAACACCACTCATTTTCATTTAAGATATTATTTTTTGACATGACATTTAATTTATGTTTAAGATCACATATAATTACTGAATAATTGACCAAGTCTTTACTCCAGCATATTTCACAGGTTTCAAAAAAAGGAACTTTAATAGGGTAAATTTATGCCTCTTACATAAGGCCACCTCTATGCCCTTTCCTACTTACATTTTGCTCCGTTCTCCCATTATACCAATTAACCTGATTCCCATGTCTTATTAGCCACTCCCCTGCGCACTGCTTCATCCTAAAGCACCTCCCTGTTACATTGCTCTTCCCTACTTTCTCCTGTTTGCTGTAATCATGCTGTGTCTTTCTGCCCATATGTTTCCCTACAGGCCACTTCCTGGTGCCCTGCCCTGCAACAAGTGTTCTAGAGGCTAGCTGCCCCACCCCTGATTACAGAAGTCCTGCCTCCCTTTTGAAAATTTGAAAAATGTTTTTTTAATTTTCTTTAAAATATTTTTTTTAATTATATGGCATTTGCCACATGAAGGCAACAGAAAATTTAGAACATGTTCCCTAAACTTCTCTCATCACAGCTAAAGTTTTTAAACAGTTCAGTCAGTTCGTTCTTCACCTTTTAAACCACATATGATATTCTGACTCAACTGTTTCCAACCGCACAGGCTTATACTGTGTATTTATATGTAATTATATTATAAATAATAACAGGGGTGCATGATAAAGTATAAAAAAAAATTTAAATCCTTAATTTGAAAAAAAAAGTTTTTACCTTCATAGTAAGAATCTGTATATCCAGCATTGACAAACCTATCCAGATATCCCATTCGTTCTGCAATTCCCAACAAGTACTCGATTGTTTTGTTCTCACCATTTTTCAGGTTTAGCAAAGCCTTCATTAGGGCCGTCTTTCCACACGGCCGAACTGAGGGACACATAAATCACCCTAAGAACTATCATTTAAAATTATTACTTTTTTAAATACTATTTTCTGCAAATGAAATGCATCTATACATCTTGCATGCATATACTTTGTGACTTGTGAACTCTCACATTCATTGCTTGTAAGTTTCTTGTTGTTTTTTGTCAGGTACTCTTCCAGACCCTCTAATGCAGTAACATCTCCATTAGATACAGCTTCAAAAAGAATTTCAACATCATACCTTTCAGAATAACCTGGATCATCTTCACTGCTGTGAACTTGACTGCAATGAAGAAAAATATAAATTCAGACATTAAGAAAACTATATAAAAAAACCTTTAGACACTTAGGAAAGCGTGGTGTATATATTATTTATTATTATTATTATTATTATTATTATTAGGCGGCATGGTGGCTCAGTGGTTAGCACGTTTGCCTCCCACCGCGACCCTAATAGAGGATAAAGCGGGAGATAATGAATGAATTGTTATTATTATTATTATTATGTTATTTAGTACATTGTTATTGTACTAACCTGCTAAATGCTGTAGACGTAAGTATAATTAATATACATGCTACTTACTTAGCAAAGTTTAGGTTAATCTGGATGTCACAGCAAGATGTGATGTTAGTGTCCATTGGTGTTTTGACTTTCTCTAAATTGCTCATTCCAAATTGCAGACGATCTTTTCCTGCTTCTTCCTCTGTTTCCCAGTCCTCATCCATACCTTCATTTATCTTGAAAGGGACAGGTTTCTTTGACTTGTTCATTGTTTTCTTATCCTGTACTAAAGAAACTGGAGTTAAATTAGTAGTGGTGTTTATAATTATAATAATAGTAATTACCAATTAATAATAATAATTATACTTATAATGCATAATGAATACCGGATTCATAGAAAGTGTGGTCAATATTTTAATTATTGTCTATTACTCATAAAAGTCTGAGTTTGTACTTTCTTCTTAACTTTTGTTTGTTCCGATCAGTTCAACACCAGCTGCTCTGATACAACCATCGTGTTTATCCATGTTATCCATGTGTACTGTTGTGTACACCAACAATGGCTATGATATTTTATTTTCTCAGGCCTCTAAAACTGATTCAAAACTCTGTTGCCTGACTTCAACCAGCCCAAGCAATGTCATGTGACTCCACTACTCATCTCTCTCCATTGGCTCTAGCTAACTCTAACTCTGCGCTCTAGTGATGAATGTCGCCTGGTGATTCAACTTTACCATTGTGGTAATTCTCTCTCCACATCGTTCACCACTGCTAAACAGTGTAACAATATTTCCAAATGATCAGGTTTGATTATATTACAATGTAACTTGTTTTTGGTCTGTTAAATGACTAAATGTAATGTAAATGTAAATCGCCACATATACCTATCTGCATATCTTTCAGATGTGGAATGAACCATTGACGTCTACTAGACGTAGTGCTAGTAGTTTCTTTTTTTAAGTTCTCACTATATGCATATAACATGGGGAGTGTATGCTTTTATAGTCATTCTGAGGGTTAAATACTCCTATTTAATGACCATGTTCGATTTCATAAAGTTTAATGTGCTGTGTTGAATTTCTTAAAGTGTAAAGGTAAAGCATCCTTTCTAGTAAACACATATAAAATTAGGCTATTGGTTGTTTTAGTCGTTAAGTTACTAAAATGAAACAAAGATAGTTCTTGATTCAACCCCCAGAACAGTTAAGAGTGTTATGTACACAAGGTCTATTATCTATATATTGTACAAATTTTAATGTAAGTCACTCTGGATAAATGTCTGCTAAATGTGTATAATGATAAACCATTTATTAATAAATACTATTAATACTATACATTTAAAAAATGTGAACCAAATTACAGAGGAATTTTTTTCATTTTTTTTAAATGAAATAAAAAAAAATCTTTTCATTTACTTGAACATTTATTTAACTGTGTTTTTTTTTAAATACTTTAATATTTGATAGTTTTATGTGACAATGATTTTCCATGTGAGACCATGTAATTATGTCCATCACAGTAGCATTACTTTTTCACAATCAATAATGCCTAAAGGCTTAGTGACCAAACATGTTCAGCAGTGGTTTGAATCTTAGCCTTTATGCATTAAGATGTTTCTTGAATCCCTGAATCTTTTTTATGATATTATAAGCTGTAAATAGTAACAGATCCAAATACTTTGTAATTTTGCTCTTGGAAAAACAATATTGTTAAAACTGATGATTCAGCCATAATGTTTTGTACAAAATTGACGCATCCCTGCTTGCAAAACCTCAGGTTCCTTTAATACTTAATATTGATGACTTTTACCATTTACCACTTAAACTGCTGTTTATAGAACCTACCAGAACAGTAATGCTACAACCTTTTCTAACTTATTTTGCACTTGTCTAAACATTTTTTTAGTACATAACGGGCAAAAATTTTAAATTGTAAATGTTTCATCCATTTAAAAAGGTTCAACTAAATTGATATAACCTTTCTTTTAAAAAAAATGTAAAAATAAAAAGGTTTTAATTTTAATCACATCTTTAGAACGTGTCCCATTTTTTAAATAGTGTAAGTAGAATTTTAAAAAATATATTTGTTTTAGTTTATGTTTTTTTACATTAATCTGTATTTTCATGCATCATATGAGCTTGTTTTTATCAACAGGTAATTACATCTATCATAAATTCTCGCGATGTAATTTAGTATAGTAAAATTTAATTTGATCTCTGCTTATTAAAAAGTGATGACTTCAGGAGCTGCAGAAGGCATATGGAGAATTAGATTTGTAAAGTTACTTTCCATATCCATGTTTACCATGACTCATTAAGAAAACCAGATAGCCCTATTTTGTAAATATAAACAAATGCAGCAATATTTTTGAAATTTGTTCAGTATTATTGGCTATAAAGAAAATCAGACAGCACAGTATAATATCGCATATATATTTTATTCACTCATAGAAACGAGCCTTCCTCAGTGTACTTACAATTGCCAGATAAACCTAGCTAATTAATAACTGTGTATACGTTTGTGATACATTTGTTTGAATCTTTTGTGTTTCTGTGAGTCAATAAAATATATGTGCTATTTTTACTGTGATTTTCTTTGCATATAATGTGCATGTGCCCTTGGATTCAGCAAGTAAAATGTTTATGAGGCTGGCCTGTTTTTTTTATATATATTTTATATACACCATTTTGAAATTATGTGAAATACTTAACATTTATTGACAACATATAACAACAAAAAAAAGTAGAATTATTTAATTAGTTGAATGCTTTTCTCTGTGTGTGTGTGTGTGTGTGTGTGTGTGTGTGTGTGTGTGTGTGTGTGTGTGTGTGTGTGTGTGTGTGTGTGTGCGCGCACATGCGTGTGTACATGTGTTTCTGTGTATCAGGTGATTGCAACGATAATTTGATTTAAATTATTAACATTACTTTAAACCACTCAGGTAAAATCCATTAACGTTTACATGCAGGCTTTTATCTTATCACTATTAAAAACTAAAATGAACAATAAAAACCTATCACTACTCAAACTAAATAGACTGCATTAGCAACAAGAAGCAAGGCTCAGAGCTGCACTTAGGATACAGGCATGTAACTCCATTACTGTTTACATTTCACGCCACATTATTGATCACATAGCATCTAAATCGTTTGTTGATCTTTTCAACAAAGTGCAGTTGCTATTGTTTTGGTAAAATAAAATTTAAAAGTCTGACCATTTAATTTTAAATAATAACTTTTCTTCAAGTAACAACAAATTAAGAGTGGGAATAATTCCTATATTAATCTAATTATACAATAATTTAATACATTTCTTTAGTCTCAAATAATAAATCAAGACTTGGGGATGATTTGATTTTAGGTTACGATACATAGCTATTTATCAGTATTGCTTTACTAGCAAAAAAACGACACAATGATAAACAACAAGGGTATAACAACTTAGACAATAGCTTACATTTCATATTCAATATATTGTATATCATATATCATTCAAAAGAAGTACTTACCAAACAATATCCAAATAGCAATGCAATTCCTACCTCTAATAATTTAATTTAATTGTATTTTCACTAGCATCTTCAGTTCAGCAGCAATGCTTTTCTGAAAGGAAAGGAAAGAGGAAGTGATCACTTTATAGTATAGCTCTTTCATTGAGCTCTGAGGAGAAAGTAGAAGACAATAACAAGGTGGGGGTGTGGCTTAGGCTTATTCTAGCTGTAAGATGGTCCCTAAGGTTTACTGACGCTTGTTTTTTTTTTTTTACTTGTTTATGAAACTGCCAAGGCATTTTTGACTAGAATTTGAAAAAAGTTATTTGGTCAGTGCCATGAACATTTAGAATGTATGTTTTGATAAACTTAATCTTAAAACATAATCTTATATCATATCTCAAATTATCTGTAAAATGTATAGCAATCATTATTATTCTCTAGTGTATAGACATTAGATGTTTTGCATATTTCATGCAGATTATTTATTCATAAAATCGTTATCATACCCATTTCCCCCTATTTCAGCTGGAGACTAAATGAGTATAAGCAAAAAGCCTTTAGCAGGTTGTTATACCATCAAAAAGCAGACCCACAAACACATTTCATTCTAGAGACAATTTTGTAGCTTTTATTACATATGAATATACATCCAGGTAGATAGCAATAAATGCACATTCTGTTGAGAAACACAAGGAATTAAATGCTAGAAATGAAATGAAATATGAATGAATCTATTCATATATTTATTTTTTAAACAATTTAAAATATACAGCATACAATTATGATTGCAGATTAAATTTTAAATATTTCATATAAAATATAGTAGTATAATAATAGTATAAATGTCTGTAAGCAGATGTGTTATGAGTGTTTTAATAATAAGTCTGAGGGTCTATGTGTATCTGCATGTCATGTGCTTATAATTTTAGTTCGTATATGTAGATTCTCAGTAATGAGGATGTGGTTTCTGCCAGCTCATGAAGCATTTTTTTTCTTTCACACACACATAATAAAATCACTATTTACATCATGCATTTTGAGTAAATGAAACTGCACAAGTGGAATTGTCTCACCAAACTGAGACAATGTTTGTTTTTTAGCTCTACTAATTTTGCAGTAAAACAAGCGGTGCCTCAGTAAAAGTTTGAAGATAAGCATTTGGCCTGATGGATCAGGTGCAATGGCAGGCCATGCATTTTACACCTAGGCCTTCAGTAATGCTCAGTCTGAATCAATCCACCTGTCAATAACTATTTTATGGCTTTAAATAACATCTTATTAGGCAGAAATGCAGTATAAAGATCCATTGCATTGCAGGTAGATAACACATGTAGCCACACATAAAAGAATCAATCACCAACAATAACCTTATAAAACTGCAAAATTATTAAAAATTATTATTAAAAAATATATTTATTTTCTTTCCATAAAAAAGTTAATAAATAATAAAGTAAACTATTTTGCCTACTGTACTCACACACTTAGGAATTTGTCCTCCTCATTTAACCCATCCATGCAATGAAACACACATATACACACTGGTGAAGTGAGCACAGGCCTGGAGCAGTGAGCATCCTTGTATACACCATACAAGGAGCAATTGAGATTAGGTGTCTTGCCCAAGGGCACTTCAGCCATAGTTCTTGTTAGGACCGGGAATCAAACCTTCAGGTCACAAGACTGGTTCTTTAACCACAAGCCTACAACTGTTCAAGAAGTGCTTATCTATTGCCATCGATGCTTACACTGAAAGTCGATTCGTATTTCTGGCATACGTTTTGGTTGGCTGAAAATGTTCCTCCGAAAGGGTGGAACTCTACACTCTACAATCAAGAGGCATGAATACACTGATGTAAAATATGCCTGCTGGAGGTCCTACTAAAAATCTGATTGGTTAAAGCAAGTTTGATTAATACTTATTTGATGCTACTGGGCTGCAGAACTAATAGTGAAGGCCTTAAACAGATGAAGTGACTATCAAAAATTATGCTGAAATGTGATTGACTAAATGCTTTAATAAGAAAATACGTGTCTGAAAGAGGTGCAATTGGGGAAACGCTATAAAAGGAAGTGGACTGAGCATTTAGAATAATTTAATATGGTTTCTTGGACAAAATATAAATAACATCAGTCTGTGATTCAGATAATTTTAGGCCAGCAGAGAAAGGTCTGCCACTGCTGAGGTGTTAGTAAATGTTAGAGCTGATTGTCCTATTCTTGAGATCTGATCATTTAAATCACATAATTTATGCACTATCATCTAGAAGATCTTACAGAAAGAAGTTTATATATATATATATATATATATATATATATATATATATATATATATATATATATATATATATATGGGGGGGGGCAGTAGTCCAATACACTATAGTTCACATTAGTGGGAAATTGTATTCATTTTCAATAGTGGTTTGGGAAAGCCTTTTAAAGGAATAATAGAATATATCTTGTATATGTCTGATCGATATGAAAAGCACTACTGCAATACTTCCTGGCAATGAGTTTTGTTATCAGAATCTCTTTATTTACCAAATAAACAAAGAAAACTATGTAGCACTTTTGGTAACATTATAAAGTTAAATTCTAGTTAATCTTGAAATTGATAGGTCAAGCTCTACCACAGAGCCTTGTCATACCATTATAAGACTTAGTTTGTGCACTGAGCCAAGTGCTATGCTAAAAATGGCTGTTTATAATTACAGTGTTGTACATCTGTTTACTTTTTTGTTAGTCCCCTTCAGGAGCACAGAACAGGTATCATTTGGGAGGTGTTTTCAGTTGTGCAGTGACTGATGCGGCGAGTTTTTTTTTTTTTAGTGCAGCAGTGCTGTTGTAGTTTAATTTTAAAAACCTCAGTGACACTGCTGGGATAAGAATAATGCACCAACCACCACTGCAAACTACCTCTGGAATCACTAGGAAGTTTTGAGAAACTACCGAAGACGCATCTTTTTAACAAATCCCTATTGTAGGGGAAGAAAAAAATAAATAAATAAAATAAAAGGGGGGGGGCGCAGCATCATATAACGATCAGGTTTGATAATTATACAGTGTAGTATAATAACTACTGACTTGTGATGTTCTCATTTGTAACTCGCTTTGGATAAAAGCGTCTGCTAAATGACTAAATGTATGTCTAAATTTCATTGGGGTCCTGACCATTAGAGAACAGAGTAAAGGGGACATATGCAGTATGTACTGTACTCCACAAACAGATGGACTACAGTCTGGAATTGTAGAACTACAAAGTTCATCTTTACAGTAAGTAGAAATGATAACATGGACAATAAGTGAAGCAAAAAGGAGGTATCGTCAGAATTTGACTGGTACTATATATATATATATATATATATATATATATATAGAGAGAGAGAGAGAGAGAGAGAGAGAGAGAGAGAGAGAGAGAGAGAGAGAGAGAGATGCCCAGCGATGGATTGGCGCCCTGTCCTGGGTCTATCTGCCCAGTGCCGTTCTCCCCTGGATGGGCATGGGGAACCCCACCGCGACCCTAATAGAGGATAAAGCGGGAGATAATGAATGAATGAAATATATATATATATATATATATATATATATATATATATATATAGAGAGAGAGAGAGAGAGAGAGAGAGAGAGAGAGAGAGAGAGAGAGAGAGAGGGAGAGATACATTAGATAGATGTATTTTAACACATACATGTACACATGATTATTAAAATTAAAAATATTCATATTGAATAATGTAAAGAATTTAATAACCAGACCTCCCATATTGGGCGGCATGGTGGCTTAGTGGTTAGCTTGTTCACCTCTCAGCGCTACAGATTCCCAGATTGGGTTCAAATCCCAATGTGGATTGTGTTTCCATGTTCTGGGTTCTCCAGTTTCCTTACATGGTTCAATGTAAAATTAAATGCTCAAAATTGCCTGATATAGTTTGCGTTTGTGTGTGAGTCTGGGTGAGTGAGTGTTTGCCCAACAATAGATTGGTGCACTGTACAGTGTGTATCAGCCCTGCCCAGTGTCCAAAATGTTCTCCACTGGATGGGCATGGAAAACCCCCCACGAACCTAGTAGAGGATAAAGCGGAAGATAATGGATAGATGGACCTTCTATATTAAGGTCGACTCCCAATGTGGCTATAACAGCTTTTACTCTTCTGGGAATGATATTTCTTATGTATGATATTATTATTAGGTATACCACTTACCACATATGCTTTTGTTCTATAATTACAGACCACAGTCGATCTGTTATGTGTCATACCTTGTTACATACCTTAGCATATATTTTCAGCACTTCATAGACATTTATGTAGATGTGGCAAGGTTTTTTTTTCTTTTATGTGTGAATGAGTGGATCACACGCAGTAGTTCTGGAATTTATACCTTCGTGACACTGCTGGGCTATAAACAATTCATCAACCAAAAATGTATATAAAATTTCCTTTTTATAATATTTCTGTTAACACATTTACTACTAAATGAAATAGTTTTAAGCAATATGTTCAGTCTTACGTTATAATTGTAATAATTGTCCTAAATAAGGAAATGTAAATGTAAATGTAATTGTGTGCATGAATGTGTTTATTATTTCTGGTCTATAATAAGTTGTCAAGTGTGTTTCATTGTTAACAGATTAGTAACTATAATTTATTTATTTTTATGTCAATTAGTTAAATCATCCACTGATTCACTGTATGTGTGTATATATATATATATTTTTTTTTTTTTTTTCCAAATACATAAATGCAACATAATCTTGTCAAAAAATAAAAAGCCAAAAGATCTCATACAGTTGGAAACTTAACAAACTAAGAACCCTGAACTATTTACTTTAAACATTACAACAATATTTAGTTTAAACATTGAACAGGCTAACATCTTTTAAAAATTGCTTTTCTGATAGGCCAAAATAATACACAAATGACCCAGTATTACTCAAAAAGTTACAGCAATGTAAAGTTGACAATATTTGTCTTCCTAAAACAGGATATAATATTTTCACTTGTTTTAATTTCACATATTTTAAACATCTCCAAAAGCAGATACACTTGTTGATTAATTTGCACTTTTTAAAAATAATACAAAAACACTTAGACAAAAATATAATTTCTTTACAAAAACAAAAATAACCTCTTAACATCAAATTAAGATAATTGAATTAATTCATCAGTGATCTGCCAATATATTTAAACCAGGGGGATCTCTTTCTGTTTCTCTTTCTGGCTTTCTGTTGAAGAAACACTTCAATTAGCATTTATTATAAAACTTCTGAAAAAAGTATATTACTAAATAATATTTTTATTTTGAATGTAATAAGTTTCTGGAAAACTGCATTATTATTGGTTAACATATCTCAATAAGTACCTGTATGAGGTTCAGACGAAGTTGGAGTATCAGAGAGGACACAGACTTTGTGATTCCATTGATTCCAATTAACTTCATCCACTCTGCAAAAGACAAAAGGACAGGATTAAGATTAATGTATCACTGCAGACCTTTGTATGAAACTTGTGAGAATATTAAAGATTTGTTTTATTAAATTAAATATGTGTACATATTAAAGAAAAAAATTAAAGAAAAAATATTGATTGCAGAAATTATTCAATCCAGCACATTTTTTACTACAAAGCAATAAGGGCATTTGTTTCTTGGGCTGTAAAGGACGTCTTGTCTAATAAAAAAGTTTTTTCAAATGTTATAATTTCTATGCACAATAGGCTGTTATTAGCATAAAATATAGTTAATAGATTTCATAATTTTGTTTCTTGAGTATAAATATAATGATAATATAATGAAATACAGCTTAGTTATCATGATTATGGCTTTTTATATTCAATTAAATACATACTGAATGGTGACTGGCCAATGTGGCCATCAATTTAAATAAAAGTCTTTTAGAACACAATTCTGAATTAGTACAGCAATGCAGCATTTTAAATTTCTACTCCGATTTACAAAAAGCAAAACATAATATGTGGACAAAACAAATGGTACATTTAATATCCGAGTTCAATATTTAAGGAATGTACCTTCATTGTAGAACACTCAGTCATGTATTTGCTAATAGTTGCAGAAATATACATGTTTTTGTTTGGCATATTTACATTAATGTTATGTTGTGTCAGTTTTGCTGAGGCACAGGAACGGTATGTAATGTAATTCACATACAATAGATGTTACGCTATACAAAAACATTTAGTTACAAAAAATTGTCATCCAAATATCTACTAGATAAATAAAAATATTGATATGACAAACATGTCACAACATCACTAAAACAAGTTAAATCAAAGTAAATGTTGTGTCTTATTTTAACTGAGTTTTATTTACTACATATAGAAGACATACTTTTGCAGCAGAATGTACAAACTGAACATCATACTATCAGAGAAACTGGTTTTGTTCAACCTGGCTGAGCAGGGGCTTAAACCTGGAGGTTCCTGTGTAACAGCCTGTACTTTAACCATTAATCATATTTTGTCTCTGCTTTTAAAAAGGGCATTAGCCAAAATCCAATGGTTTGTGATCTTTATAACACTAAAAATAAAATAAATAATGAAGCCCATTATTAGCTTATTGTTTAATTGGAAACTTCACGAATAATAGTGCCTGCTGTTGCACATTATATTTATAATAACCTGAGACACCAGCGCTTGGGTGTCTTGGACGAGTCTTCCTTGCCCAGAGATTTGGGCATTCCTGCTCGTAGTTTGTTCTTTATGCATTTACTTATCATAAATACACTTTTCTCAAGATCCAAGATGGTGATGGCCCGCTGAAGAAGACACACAATCAAAATCAATTATCCTATTTGCCTTATACCTAAAAAAGTCTATAATTTAAACATGACATGTAATAATAATTTAATACTAAACTTAAATTCTAAATATAAATACTAAAAATAGCTATGCTTGTTGAAATTTTAAAATTCCTAATGTACATTACAGCATAGAGATTTACTCAATCAATATCCCATTATCTTTGTGCCAACTATTACAAGTAGGTGCATCCTCAGAGCAAATATTTGTACCTGTAAATTCCAAATGTTGATGCTCTGCTCAGACAGCTTCTCCACACTCTTGCTCATCAATGCAATCAGCATATTCAGTAGTAAGATGTATGTAAGCACAATGTATGCCATAAGCAGAATATAATATACATGCTTATATCTATACTGCTCTGTAAACTCCAGTTCACCCATGCCTATGGTTAATTTAAACAGTTCCAGTGTGGTTGAGTACATATTTTTGAAGTCAGTCTTCTCAGTATCTGTCTTGTTAAAACCTTTGTTGTCTTCCTCAAGAGGAATGAGTATTGTCACTACAGCTGGAGGAGTGTAAAATTAAAATGTTTAAGAGCATGAATAACCTTAATGAAATATCCAGTATAGCATCCAGATTTTTTCAAGCATGGTAAAGTAAATAATACCTGCTGAAAAGCCGATGAGAAGTATTATGTAAACAATACAAAAGCGCAGGAGGTCACCAAGGATCATCTAGCAAACAAAATGAAAGCAGTGTGATTATGAAAAGGTCCAGTTTTATAATTACTACAATCTTAAAATCAAAATAGTTGGAGTCAAACCTCCTGAGATAATTTTTTAAAATGCATTTTACCATATACCCATATGCCAATAGGGCTCAAAAATGTATACAGTCTAATAATATATAAATTAGTAGTTAAAAATGTATTTGGATTTAAGAGTATTATCTTGACTTAGAAAATCCAAATGTAATTGCAGCATGTGATTGCATTACTCACAGCTACACTCGGATGCTCCTTAGTAATCAATAGGACAGTAGTAATAAATATTTATTGCAAATATCTTTCATGTTGAAATGCATATATGCATTTTTGGTCTCTTTGTGTAAATTCATAAATATAAAATGTGTAACATTTTACCCTCTGAATCATAACATTGTAGATACCCAACTTCTTAGATCCTCTAAAGAAGTAGAGAAGGTTGACCCAGCTCAGTGTCAATGACAAAACCAGAAATGCCACATAATACTTATTTGCAGCATAATATAAGATGGCAAAGATCAGGAACAGTTGTGCCTGAAAAAAACTATAACAACAAGCCACAAAAAATTTTTTTTTTCAAATGCAATAAAAATTCTGATTTTTTTCTTATTTAAATTAATTTCTTACAATCCATGATCCATCTTTTAAAATGTGTTTTAGTTAACAGAGTTATATATGAATATATATAAATATATAAATGACAGCAAGTATATGAACATTTAATATATGAATGAGTAGGGAGGAATATGTCAATAGAACAAACTTGTAAGATTTATTTCAAAACTATAATGCACTCACAAGAGCAAATCAAAATATCCATCTTCCAGCAGCATTTGCAGTGATAGAAGTCGTCTTTTGATATTGAAGATCTGTAATAAATAATTACAAATGATTTAAACTGATAATGTTTCAATTTAATTGTAAATGTTATTGAAAATTGTGAGTAAAACTACCTCCACAATAAAGAAGTATAGCGATCCAATGGTCAAAAAGACCTGCAAGCAAATATCACTTGCATTTCTACTTTTTAATGGAAGCTAGAATAAGAAATCATAAAAAATAATAAAAATAAAAAAAGTGTCAATCATAGAAATAAATCTTAAAACAAGATCAACTTGTAGTTTTTTCTTAATAAGTGATGGTTTTTGATTGGATGAAACTTACCAGAAAGTGTTTGGTAATAAAAAGAATTTACAGAATTTATTTGAAATGTAAATGTGCAAGACAGAAAGTGTCTACTGTTATATGTTAAGTAAATATCTCTTAAACTTACCTCAGTTCCTTCATCTTTAAATGCAAAAACTGTGAAGATTGAAACATATATGATATAGAAAATTGATTTTAGAAAGAACAGCTGGCGTCCAAATTTGTTCCATTTGTCTTCCAACAGATTATTTAGTGGTTCAATCTGGAGCATATCAAGACGATTCTAAAAAACAAGAGTCTATGATTAATATCTGGTCTACTCCACTGTGGAAAAAAAAAATTCTTGTTTGCTTGAATACAATATATTTCTCTTACAGGGATCTCAGTGCCATAAACAAGAGTCTCCAGAATGGAGTTTTCCTCAAAAGTGTCTAGAGAGGTCAGATCATACAGTGAGGAATACACAGGGCCGTACGTCCACTCAGTAAATTTTCGTGACAGATGCACATACTCTTCCTCATTGAACTCGCGGTGTAGTATGTTTTCAAAAATCTAAAAAGAACATTTAAAAAAAAAGTGTCAGTATCTGGAGGAATTGATCTTTTTTTTCTAAACACCTATTTAACAGATGAGACAAATGTTAATTTTATACATATACATAAATATACATATACATACATACACACACACATACATCTATCCATCCATTATCTTCCGCTTTATCCTCTACTAGGGTCGCAGGGGAGAACGTTTTGGGCACTGGGCAGATACACCCAGGACAGAGTGTCAATCTATCGCTGGGCACAAACACACTCACTCAGACACACTCTATATGGGGTAATTTGAAGAACTCAATTGAGCTTGATCCATGTTTTTAGACTGTGGGAGGAAACCAGAGAACCCGGAGGAAACCCACGCAGACACAAAGAGAACATGGAAACTCCACCCAATTTGAACATGAAGACCCAGCACTGAGAGGCAAATGGGCTTAGCACTAAGCCACCATACCACCACTGGTCTTTTTTTAATCCACTGTTAATTTTTTCCCAAAAATAGAACTCGTCTGACCACAGAACTCATTTTCATCATCATTTATTGATGCAGCAACAGATTGTGTTAAATGGACAATGTTTTTTCAAATGAAAAGGCACAGGGAGAACATATAGATGTTTTTTTCACCAGATCCGGGCATCGAACGCAGGATATATACCAACCAAATTTACAAAAACTAATTCTTTACTTGTGAAGTACATAAACAACACATTATGTCACCATTTAGCCTTTACAGTTGCTATACCGCAAAAATCTTACCCTAATTTTACCCAACTTTGCTGCCAGCTTGATAGAAGTTAATCCATCTTTGTTCACAATATCCTCCAGCTTTTCCTCTCCAGATTTGTCTATCCTTGGTAAAGACGCATCCTTCATGAGGATGTGTTTGTACATGGAGGTAATAAAGTCTGTGTTTTCAGGGGTGTTATCTGCCACCATTACAAGTGCATGCAGAACAGTGTTGCCTAGAGAGTCTGTCTGCCTAATCTCTGCATTGTTCTCTAGCAGAAGGTCCACCATATCTTTCTGATTAGTACAGGATGCCAGAGACAGTGGAAGCTCCCCTATGGTAAAGAATTTCAACAGTTACTTGGTATTTCTCTGTGTTTATTAGAAAAAATATTTTTATCAGCACAGTCTAACAAAAAATACATCAAATATGACAACCATAA
Organism: Corydoras sp. C115; assembly: GCA_019802505.1. Classification (NCBI taxonomy): domain Eukaryota; kingdom Metazoa; phylum Chordata; class Actinopteri; order Siluriformes; family Callichthyidae; genus Corydoras; species Corydoras sp. C115. Next base: position 892,495 of record JAFMOC010000049.1, read on the forward strand.
AGCATACAGCTGGGACAGTGGTCTATTTGTTAGCACATTTTTATGACCAGACTTTAACAATTTTTATTAGTCTATAGGGGGCTGCATTAGTAATTTAACTGGTTAACAGCACAGAAATTTTTAGGGGCAGGTGTTCAAAAAACATATTGGAAAACTTAAATAATACAATTTTAAAAAAGAAAAAAAAATAAAGCTATCCTTAAATGACCTGTCTACCTGTCTGACTGTCTCTTGCAATTTGTCCCCCTCCCCTCCATTAAACATGACAGATGTCAGTAAACACATGTACAACGCCTTGAAATTAAGTATTTTATGACTCATGAGTATAAAACATGCAAGCTATGGCTTCAGACAGCTCTCTAGTCATTTTGTAGGTTTATCTTCTTAATCTGAAACCCAAGGGTGAAACAAGTAGTTAAAATTCAGAGCTTTTTGTAGGTACGTACTCTGGGGTATCAAACACCTCTTTACCAACAAACCACTCCAATAACTATATGGTATCTATATAAGGTCACAGGAAGCCTTCAGCAATGACTTACCAAAGTAAAAGCATGCTTTCCCATGTGGCTGGAAGAACTTCCCACAGGCTTTTGCATGGACATCAGCCCCTTTATTAAGTAACAATCTTGCAAAGTCCTTACTCCTTCTCTCAATAGCAATATGAAGAGCTGTCTGGCCTGCATCAGAAGAACAAAAAGAGGTGTGTTATGTTGAAATCCTATTCCAAAATGACTGTAAGAAGAGACATCATTTACAATGTTCCTTTACCTTTGTAATCAGGATCTGTATATGCAGCCTTGACCAACTTTTCCTGATCACCCATTCTCTCTGCAATGTCCAGCAAAATGTTCACTGTTTCATTCTCTCCATCTTTCAAGTTTAGCAAAGCTTTCATCAGAGCGGTCCTACCTTGTGGGCAATCTTTGAAATAGCATAGGAAAATTATCAAAGATTATGGAATAATTAATAACTATAAAAACCTGTATTGGGCGGCACGGTGGCTTAGTGGTTAGCACGTTCGCCTCTCAGCGCTAGGGACTCCTGGTTCGAATCCCCATCTGGGTGGAGTTTCCATGTTCTCCCCGTGTCTGCGTGGGTTTCCTCCGGGTTCTCCGGTTTCCTCCCACAGTCCAAAAACATGGATCAAGTCAATTGAATTCTCAAAATTGCCCCATATAGAGTGTGTTTGTGTGAGTGAGGGAGTGTGTGCCCAGCGATGGATTGGCGACCTGTCCTGGGTCTATCTGCCCAGCGCCCGAGACGTTCTCCCCTGGATGGGCATGGGGAACCCCACCGCGACCCTAATAGAGGATAAAGCGGGAGATAATGAATGAATGAAAAAAACCTGTATTTGTAAAAAATAGAAAATTAAAAATCTTACTGTTCTTTTAAAATAATCACTTTTTTCTTACTTAAATTACCCATGATAAAAAAAAAATGTCATGTTTAAATGTTTTATGATCAGATGATCAAGATGAAAATATTTTGGGGCAATTTAGAGCAGCCATTTCACCTTAAATCCATGTTTTTGGACTGTGGGAGGAAACCAGGGAACCCGGAGAAAAACCACACAGACATGGTAAGAACATGGAAACTCTACCCAGACAGGGATTCAAACTTGTATCCGTAGAACTGACAGGCCACCTACTACTTGAATGTTATAAGGCAAAATATGTACATAAACCTGCAGAAAGAATTGTATTTACGAGTTTCAATTTTATTCTGTTAGATAAAAAGTGACATTTTAAAAGGGTGTTTTAAAATATTTTAGATACACACTTTACACAGATAGATTTGTGAAGGCATAGTGGAGTTGTTCTTACATTCACTGCTTGTAAGTGTTTGGTTTTTTTTACGTAGATATTCCTCCAGGTTCTGTAGCTTAGTTGGATCACCACTGGATACAGCATCAAACAGCTTTTTATAATTAAACCTGTCCTGTTGATTTGAGCCTTCCGGGATGTCTTGCATTTGACTGCAGGAAACAAAATATCCAACACTGTTCTTGGTTCTGGTGTATACAAAACGGTACATGGATAAGTGTCTTATAATTTAGCTTTTGCCTTTCAGATTTTAAGTGGAAAGTCACACAGGCATGGGGGGGATCTACAGATGTCACAAGGATCATTCACCATTATACCTAGAAGTTAAAACCAGAAGCTTCTTCCTCTAAGTGAAGAATGATAACTACTGTGCCACCACGCCTTGCATATGTTGCTCTTGACAGTATACTTGAAAGTCCTGTAGTGAGGTAGGTTTTAAAAACCTGATTTTGTATGCATTTAATAAGGCTTTTTTTTGTCTGTGCCTGGTGGCTGTGCTTATAGTCACCATCATAAGTGTGTGTGTGTGTGTGTGTGTGTGTTCCCCTACTGTTGTATTCCCACCATCTCTGTTAAAATCAAGTCTTAATTATTTTATTATCTTCATCATTTAATTTAACAGGGTGGCATGGTGGCTTAGTGGTTAGCACGTTCGCCTCTCAGCGCTAGGGATTCTCAGTTCGAATCCCCATCTGGGTGGAGTTTCCATGTTCTCCCTGTGTCCGCGTGGGTTTACTCCGGGTTCTCCAGTTTCTTCCCACAGTCCAAAAACATGAATTAAGTCAACTGAGTTCTACAAATTCCCCCATGTAGAGTGTGTATGTGCGCGTGTCTGTGTGAGTGAGTGTGTGGCCAAAGATGGATTGGCGCCCTGTCCTGGGTGTATCTGCCCAGTGCCCGAAACGTTCTCCCCTGGATGGGCCTGGGGAACCCCACCGCGACCCTAATATAGGATAAAGCTGAAGATAATGAATTAATTAATTAATTAATTAATTTAACAGAAGTAAATCATTAAACAATTTCTTATTAGCAAACGAAAGCAATAAGCACACAGTGTAAACATAGCTGTTTACTCACTTTAGGGAGTTCAAGTTGATTTGGATTTCACTGCTGGTATGTCCATGATCCTCTGTGGTATCCATTGGAGTTTTGTCCTTGTCTGAGTAGCCCATTCCATGCTTCCTACGATTCTGCTCTTTCTCTTTATCCTCTTCCTTTTCCCCAGCTGTTCTGTCATCTATCTCGAATAGTAATTTTTGTGCTGCTTCGCTCATTTTTTTGTTTTAGGTTTCACAGCTATAAGAAAGGGACCTTAAGTTACATTACATTACATTTGGTCATTTAGCAGACGTTTTTATCCAAAGCGACTTACAAGGTGAGCACAGGGTTAATCACAACATCCCTGGAGCAATGAGGGTTAAGGGTCTTGCTCAAGGACCCACATTGGTAACTTCAGTGGACCTGGGATTTGAACCACCAACCTTCAGATTGATAACCCAATGCCCTAACCACTGAGCTACCAAGCCCAGTAATTTAATTAAAAGTTAATTCCACAAATCATATGAGGAAGTAATGAAATACAACTGCAGAGCATCGTATAGATCAGTAAATGTGCAGAGTACAATTTGAGTTATTGTATTTTATTGAAAGTAGTGTATTTAAAACGATTGTGCATTTGTAACGGTCCGTGGAGGTATGTAAGTCTAAAAATGTCCATTAGAGGTCACTGTGTCTCTTAATAACTTGCTTTTTTCAGTTCTCCTCCATAAACGATATCAAAAACAAGTAAATCACTTCTCACACATTGTGACATGTGTGCCTTATATTTGCCTTATATTTGCATATAGTTTTAGAGGTTTTCATATAAAGAATTACGTAACTTTATACAACTAAAAATAGTGAAATGGATTACAAATATATTATTAGTTTATATATTAGTATTAGTTATTAATTGATAATTATATATTAGTTTATTTATGCACGTGTCACCACGCCACTTTTATTAACTCTTTATGGTAAATGTAGTTCTGTTAAGCCGGTGTAATTTAAATGTAATTAAAACCGCCTACTTGCTTCAAAACTGGGTATATTGGGGAGGGGTGGCATAACGCATGACCTAAAATGAACTAAAACTTAAGATGAACTATTGTTTCTGATTTTACATTTAATACAATAGAATAAATGTGTCTAGAAGAACGCACAATGTGTAAACTCTCCATCAATACCGATGTGACTGATCCACTACACCACAGTGTCACTATAGTGCTAAGTACCATGCATCACATAAATAATATCTGCTCTGTGGTGGTCCAGAGACTAACAAAGTATGTACAGAAACAGATGGTCTACAGTCTGTAATAGTAAAGCTAGAAAATTTATCTTTATGCTAAAATGAGTGTTAAAGTGGCCGGAAGGCTTCAGAATTTCTTATTTCAGGAAACTTATTTGTTTTAGCACTACACAAAATAAGGAAAAAGTAAGGACTTAACATAATTTACTGCTTTTGCTTTAATTGTAAAACACAGAATAATGATCACATATTCCTTAAAATAAAAAAATTCTGTAACAGACTTCATATGTTTAGCCTTAAACAATTTAACTTACCACTGTGTTAACATCTCATCTAGAAAACAAAAGTCATGATGTTTACTTGGTCACCACAATGACTTAAAAGTTCAAATGACCTTCTAGGATTTGTGCACTATATTTTCAGAAAAAAAATCAGGTGACCTATTTAGGCACAGTGGGCAGTCATTAATCCACTGTACAAATGTTAAAAAGTCAGGAATTCAAACAGGTCATGTTTTTACTTGCTACAGAAATGATAAGATGTAATAATGTTTCATTATTGGGGAACACATAGTTATTTATTCTGTTGTACAATTATTGGACCTCTTTAAAATATTTGACATTTATAACCCATGAAGCACAGGGAGGATATGCAGACTCACATGTATACTTAGTATTGCACATTATTTATTATTTATTTTTAATTGTTACATTATTGCACTGGGTTTCATCTTTGATAATCTTATTTGTACTATTTTATTATCCACCCTTCCAGCCATCTCTACCTCATAGTAAAAGTTCTTTTTTGTGTATATATGTAGGTATGTAAAGCATCCTGTATTGCAGATGCTTTAAAGTGTTCATAGTGCCAAAAAGGCTATTTGTCTTGTTTGTCTTTTCCCTTTTACCAGCCCCACTGATATAGTTAAAAAGTCGGATAGCTCTTGGAACAAAGGATCTCCTGAATCTGTAGAGTAACTCCGTGACAGTAGCCTGAATGATGTATTGTAGTGGGTGACGTTTATCATCATGCCACACAGAATTTGTGTAATTGATACTAAATTAATTAGCTTTAATTTCATAGTATATTGGGGCAGTTATGACTTAAGGGTAATGGTTAATGCTAACTTAAAGAGGCTGGTTTCAGATTCTAATACAGACAATTTGCTATTGATGTACCCTTAAGAATGACGTTTAACTCTATTTTGTTTTAATCATAATTGTAGACATAAAGGGAAAATAACGTAAAGAATTTGTAAAACAAATCTACTTGATTGTAGTGGCAATATACTAGAGTCTCTAATTTGTTGGGAAAACAGTTTAATAATAAAATAATGAAATTTAAAGAGACTAATTATTTTCATTTTATTTCTGCATATCCAGACAAATGTACATGCTTTTAGTTTGACAGCAGTTCATTTTAGATTTTTGTAGAATTAAGTCTAGTTATTTTTATCACAGCAATATTAAAATTGGCCAGAACTTATGGAATAAACCGCCCATAGGAATATATTGCTGTAAAAGACTATAAAGAGAACAAAATAGCCATTGAGATCAGAAAAGCAGCAGCTGAGCTACAACCAGTCAATCAACTTTGTTGATTAATATGTTTTAAAAGCAGATTTAGAAATGTGTGCCTTTAAGCATAATGCAGTTTACTTGTTTTCTTCACAATAGACTGATTTTACAGAGGGTATTAATTGTTTCTTTTTGCAGTAAAGACTCTGAAGAAAAGGAAGTGCAACTATGTGATGGTTCAGTTTAAACATGCTTGCATGTCAATTTAATACTATATAAGAGGAAGTAAAACCACATGGCAAAATAAAATTCACCTTGGTGATACATTTGCAGTCAGTAACCAGGGAAACTGTTTCCTGTTATGTATCATGGAGGGTTTCAATAAAAACAAAGATGATGCCATTTATTAAATCCAATGGCAAATGGGCAAGTGTATTTGGACATACTTCCAAATCAATGAATTTATATTAGATTTACAAAAACACATTATAATTTTTCCATAAATATAAAAGCTGTTATAGCTAGAATGTGGGACCAACTTGGACTGTGATATTATAAAAAAGACATTTATTTGTAAAGTATTTCATATAGTATTTAAAGTATACCTAGCTTATATTTTGGTTTTGATAACCTATTCCGGCAGCACGGTGGCTTAGTGGTTAGCACGTACGCCTCTCAGCGCTAGAATCTCTATTTTGTTGGGTAAAAATTTTAAATTAGTTTGACAGCAGTTCATTTTAGATTTTTGTAGAATTAAGTCTAGTTATTTTTATCACAGCAATATTAAAATTGGCCAGAACTTATGGAATAACACCCCCTTGGGAATATATTGCTGAAAAAAACAATAAAGAGAACAAAATAACCATTGAGATCAGAAAGCAGCAGCTGAGCTACATAACATAAACATAAAGAGAGTGTGTGTGCCCAGCGGTGGATTGGCGCCCTGTCCTGGGTGTATCTGCCTAGAGCAGCTAGAGTGACATTGTATTGCTCTGTCTGGCTTTTATGCTTGGCTTTGGTTGTGTTTCAAATTAAACTTTATAATGTAAAAAATAGCTAATGTTATAAGTAATAAAGCTCTCATAACTTCTATGCAAAAGCTAAATATTTTTTTTACTAGTAATGTTCCCCTCCATTAAATACTCGGTGCCATAGATTTATCTATAAAAGTCTTGAAATTTACAGAGAAATATTTCTTTACTATAGTGTGTAATATCACCACAAAGAGCAAGTCAGTTTTGTTGCATACATCTCCATTCCTTTAATGTCCAGAGTCATGTTTCAGATCAAACCCATTACTGAATGATTTATATCCAGCACCAAGAAAATTGATGTCCATTTACCAAAACCATGGCACATGCGCCTCTCATTGCAGACATGTACATTATAGTACAAATCAGATTCCAGAGGCGTATTGATCTGTGCAGCATTAGGGTGTGGCAGCTGTCTCATAAACTGGAAAGTATGTGCTATATTTTAATTGTTTTATGTGTAACTTCAAAAAATTAAAGCATTAAATAACTATTAATAATAGTTTAATAATAATTTACAACTTAACACATAGTTAAATAGACTTTATGATTCAGTAATACAGGTGTAAATTGAATGTTAGCAGTGACTGCACTGACTGTATGCTGGTGTTAAGTACACCATTCCTGTGGGTGTGAGTTTAAAATTAACATAGTCTGTTGCATATATTACAAGTAAATAGGTTAATAAACATAAATCATTCATTAAGTATCAACCCTGACATTAAATAAATGTTGTGCAAGCTGTACTTACCAAACATACAGTACGATATCCAGCCTGTGCAGAGAGGAACAGTAAATCCAATGGTAATTGTTTTAGAGTAACATGCGTCACAGCAGCATCTTAAGTTCAGCAGCAAAGACACACCCCTCGATTTGTTGAAAATGAAACATGAGGAAGCAGAAATGAAGACACTGGTATAACAGTTCACAAGACACGAGAAGGAAGGAAGAGAGCAGATCGTAGTGTAGTCTTGAGAATCCTATTGTAAAGGATCTCACAGATCTGCAGTCATCTAGGACTAGTTTAGATTTTTACAAGCTTTTTAAAAAATGTTTATAGAAGTATTAAAATTGTAGAATAACACAAACTGTTATTAATGTCCCTATTATCGTTTGAACTGGTAAATATGGTCAGATTTCCTATCTAGTATAATATATTATGGTTAATATGGTTAATTATGGTTAATAATGATGCACACACATTATTTCCAAGTTATATTGCTGGTTAAACTTCCATGCCTATCTGCATGCTTCCAAATGTGTTTTTTAACAGCTCATAGCCTTTATCTCATATACACACACATACGAGTGTGGGTAATACAATTGCAAGTAAAAATGTTGTGCAAAAAGCTGCATTTTTCCGACAATCTTTATTCATTTTATATGGACAGATTTTTTTTGGAAAATATAAGAAAAGAATATGATCTGTTCCCAAATCCACAACATAAATAGCAGACATCAGTAATACAAAAATAAATTTGGTTTATGTAATGTTTTTGTGTAGTCTAATAATAAACTTAAGTAAGCATTGTAAAAATTACTTATTGAATACTATTAATAAAATGTTAAATTGAGGTATAAAATTAAAAGCCTGTATTTATTCAGTTTTTTTTAATTTTGTTTTACTCTTATAAATAAAGCAGTCACCATTAGAATCACTAATAAAACAGCAACCATTTTACTTGTGAGTATCATAATCTGGGTTTCCATCAGTTTGTCAAATTGCAGCTTCATAATTTTATGTATTAATAAAATAAATTAATCTGAATGGATTTTACCTAATGGTATGGGCACATTGAAACATATCATCAAGATACATATTCATAACATAAATAAATTATTATCAGTTTATTCTCTGAATCAACATCCACCGAATCTTTGGGAGAAAATTCCCTTGTTATCAATACACAATCCTGTAATTAAATAAATGTTTTACAAAGTCCAAATACCTATTTGTGCATGTATCTGTAACTATTTTGGCCATTAAATTAGGAAAATAATGGAATCATGGATGAGTGGCTAACAGTACCAGCTATATGAAAAATGTAGAAAACTTTTACTAAATCAAACACCTGAATTTTTTCATGTTGTGTATAAAATCAAGCATGCAGTCATGTATTTTGAAAAATTATATGCTTTTGATAAGAGGAAAGAGGAACAATTTAGGGAAGGTAATTTTTTGTTTTAGCATGACTAGTTTCCCAGTGCATTAAACTTTGCCCCTAAAGACATGGATGGGTAAGTCTGGTTTGAAAGAACTTGAATAACCTTTGGGATGAAGAAGAATTTAAATTGCGAGCTAATTTTATTTTGTTTAGCAACAGTGTTTCTATTTCAAATGCGTTTTGGAATAAATGTGAAACAACTTACATAAAATGGACAGGAGATGCAATAGGTATTAGTCCCAATACATTTTCCAACATTCAGAATATTTCCATGCTGCAGGATTAACATTAACTTCAATACAAACTATCATTATAATAACAATGCTAAGGTTATTATAGTGAATCTCAGTCATGTGTCCATAATTAAACATTTCATTTTTAAATTACCTTCGATAAATATTCTTGCAGCTATCACATTTACCTTCATGTCCGTATTTAAGCATTAAGTTCAGATGATTATTTTTTGTACCATTAAAAGTCCTTTAATTTTGAAAGCAGTTTGTTTCCAACATCCTGTCATTAAAAAACAATGCCACACCAACAGCTGAGTCCACATCTTTTCCATACACCACAGGCAGGTGAAACACTCGCTTTACCTCCTGTCTTAAGACTTTATTTCGAGACAAAGCACTTCCACTTCCCACAATCTGCTTCACTCCAGCATCCAGCAGCACCTGCCGAGGCATCATGTTAGCAAGGTTCATCAAAATCCCATTGCAAATGGCACGTGTCACATGGCCAAGGGAAAGGTTACAGCAAGATATTTGAGAGACAGATCCAAGGATGGTGGGGTCATGCCTTTCTCCTAGCAGGGTTGGGGTTATGCTGAGGTCAGTACTGGGTTGGGTTAAGGCAGCGTTTATCAGCTTGTTGTAAACTTCAGAGTCACTCACCTCCACCCCTGGACATGACACAGAAAGTTAAACACTTTGATTACTTTGCAAAAAACTTCAGATAAAACAATATTTAAATGTGTAAAGATCAGTAGTATAAAAGCTTCATGTACTATTATGCATCTCCCCCTTCAATGCAGCAACCATAAATTATATTAAATAAGGATCATCACATAATCTGGGTGGTGGCACAGACTGCTTAGACTGCTTTATCAGGAAACAACACGAGACAGGGGGCCTTGGAGAAAACTGCCATATACATGCAGCCAACAATTGCAAAATGATGAAGGCATATGACTGACATTCCTGACATTCAGACATGACCTGACATTCATTTATACCAAACAAAAAATAAATAAAAGCTGTTAAGAACTTTGCCATACTTCTACCCTTAGTGATGACATCCTGAACAGTAATTTCAGATTCAACCATTAACAAAGTTTGAAACTTTCATTTGGCTTTCCTACCCTGGTTATCACTCCTCTACGAGTTGAGAACTACCCACCATTGTTAGCATGAGCTCATAGACACTGCTTGGCTTGTGTTATTTTACAATCCCTGGCAGTTCTGACTTTTTTTATTCAAGTTTGATATACCTGCATGTCAGGTAAAGGAATAGGGGATATGGCAGTCATTCTGTCTAGATCTACATTCAAACACTTCTTATTCCATCAGCTGAAAGGATGTTTGGTGTTGATAACTTCATTTTTAGAGATATAATACATCATGCCATAGGGCAGAGGACAGGAAAACATTTCTTTGAGAAAGACATATACTGTCAGTAGCATAACCTTCAAATAATCAGGATCACAATCCTGTTCTTGGATAGAAATTACAGAAAATAGTCAATGACAAGGTTCCAACCTGCAAAGCTGATACTGCAACGACAATAAGAGACAGCTGTAGCAGAATTGATGATAAATACTGTTTTTTTTATTAGTCAAATCAATGTCTTAGAAATCAAGCTGTTATGAAATCCTGATGTGGTGCAACAAAGGATTTTTTTTCTCATGATTTTACAATATTTTCCTCAGAATTAAGTAATTCCATATTTTTCTCTACTTGATCTAAAAAAGTAAAAAACAATCCTGACTACAACAATTATATTTCTTTGTTTTCTTTGTACTGTTTTTACTGCCAGAAGGATGGTCTATTGGAAAACTATATTTTTGTGATATGTCTCTGAGATTTCTTATTTTCTACAAAATTAACCTTTTAAAAGAACCAAATTTCCAAGAGAAGTGGTTCCAAATTTTTGACAGTGGTTGTATTTACTAATGAAATATCAGAGCATAGCCTGTGCAATAAAACATGCTCGGTCAGCAGGACCTTGTTGCTGGTTAACTGTAAAAGAATGGGTAGGTGTTGCATGTGTAACAGTGGAACCATAGGACAAAAAGCAGGTTTTAAATGAGTGGTGCTTTTTACAACAGCAATAAGGAAGTTAAATTTATTTACCAAATTCTTTCATCCAAGATGTCAACATTTCCACAAATGTTGCCAAAACATTTCCTCCATTTAGAGCTGCAGCCACAGCCAGGTAGGTCTCATTAAAGTATGGGAAGTATGTGATGGGTGAGAGAGGATCTGGCACACTTGGAGGGGTAAAATCAGGAGGCATGGCAAATGTCAACTGGGATGATGTGCTCAGATTCAAAACTGAACATAAAAATATAAAAAACATGTTATAACAACTGGTGCTTTATGGGTATACTTCTGTCAATTTACATTTTTTTATATTTTTTAAAGCTGTTCAGATTAGTAGATACTTCTAAGTAAACCTTAGAACTGGATCTTTCAATAAACTTCCAATATTTGGTTTAAAAAACAATAAATTTATGCTTTATTGCAAGCATCCTTAAAAGAAAAAAAAATGTTGTTTTACCAACTCTTTCATACCTGCATCATTTTTGTCCTTCATACAGGAGTAGACACTGCACTGGAAATCTCCAAGAGCCACTCCAACTAGTGTATTAGCAGATATTCCATGCCACTCAGAGCAGGACTGACCAGCTATAGACCCAGACAGCACTGGTGTGGGCAACATGTGCACTGGAAATCCCACTGGCTTGAGACTAACAAACAGACAGCTTGAGTTCATGTGGACTTGCCAAGCAGATCATTAAGAACATCTTTACCCTTACACTTATTACAATTATTTAATAAGCCAATCGTGATGCAGAAGTTCACATTAACCATCACAATAAGAAAAAAAAATAGAATTAGTGATGTTGACATTGGCCTGATTGTTGGCAAGCTGATTTGTGTCTTTTTATCAATGATCTTGGATTTTAACACACAACAGACTTTATAGTTACTCAATATGATAGAGGAAAAGACTAGTGAACACAGTTCACAGTAATTTAGATGACCAACCTGTACAGCTGTGGTACGCAGAATATGTACACTCACAACAAAACCAAACTTGAGACTGTTTTTTAAAAAATAGGAGAAACTATGGAGAAACAGTTAGCTCACGATCTCTCTTCTAGTTCATCCTAAGTTAATAAGGCTGAAGTCAAGGCTTCGTGTGGTCCAGCCATGTTCACACAACCTTGAAGAACAATGATGGAGGCAACTAATTCTTCAAAATGATTAGACAACTAATTGATTTTATACATAAATCAATAATAATACATCTTATATATACTTGATTTTTATTATAGTGTATTTTTTCAAATAGCACAAAAAACATACAGCATTTTAAAAGGTGAAATAATGTAAATGCAATATAAACATACATATCCATATTCCATTGGTGGGTTGTGGTATTGAAGTAGCCCCAGCTTGCTGCATTCTGTCCACTGATTACACAGCCATCCAAACCACAAAGCATGGAAACCACATAGTCCTGTATGGTCCCTGCCACTGTGAAATCTGAAAGAAATTCTGGCCTGTGGAGAGATTAGGATTTCTTAAACATTTTGAAGGAAACCAAATCATAGATAATAATTAATGAAAGCAATTCTCTGGTTTCTTATTTAAAATGCCATTATGTGATTAGCTGGCATTAGAAATTCATTAAGAAACATTTTTAACAGTTTACAGTTTTTCTCTATTGCCAAAACACAAAACCCAGTACTCTAAACCAAATGACCAGTTACCTAAACACATTTAGTCAAACTACCCCCCCATTTGCCACAACCACAAACACAATTCACCTATAGACACTGTTCACAAAACCCATCCCCTTTTTCTCATTCATTCATTATCTCCCGCTTTATCCTCTATTAGGGTCGCGGTGGGGTTCCCCATGCCCATCCAGGGGAGAACGTCTCGGGCGCTGGGCAGATAGACCCAGGACAGGGCGCCAATCCATCGCTGGGTACACACTCACACACTCAAACACACTCTATATGGGGCAATTTAGAGAACTCAATTAACTTGATCCATGTTTTTGGACTGTGGGAGGAAACCGGAGAACCCGGAGAAAACCCACACGGACACGGGGAGAACATGGAAACTCCACCCAGATGGGGATTCGAACCGGGAATCCCTAGCGCTGAGAGGCGAACGTGCTAACCACTAAGCCACCGTGCCGCCAACCCCCTTTTTCTCAAAACTCTAAACACATTCTGCCTTGCTAAAACACATTTTGCATATATCTCTGCTCCAATATGCATTGAGAATCTCATGTGATGCAAAATGCCACCAACAGTCAGCAAAACCTGAACACCATCAACATACCTGGTGTCATTCAGTAAACACAACGACTCATAATTGAAAACACCCGTTGCAAATGATGTGACCACACCTATATAAAGTCAGTTTGCTGAAGGTTCCAAACAAAAATGGATGATCAAGGCAGAAGAAGAGGAGTTCGTGTCAGAGGAGGGAGAGGAGTGGGCGAAAGAGAGTGAGAAGCAGTCCAAAGAGGAGCAGGCCAAGGAGGGAGAGGAATTGGTGCCAGAGGATTTTGTGTCAGAGGAGGGAGAGGAGCAGGTCAAGGAGGGAGAGGGATTCGTGCCAGAGGAGTTCGTGTCAGAGGAGTGAGAGGAGCAGGTCAAGGAGGGAGAGGAATTCATTCCAGAGGAGTTTGTATCAGAGGATGGAGAGGAGCAGGTCAAGGAGGGAGAGGAGCGGGCCGAGGAGTGGCCCAAAGAGGGCGAGAAGCAGTCCTAAGAGGAGCAGGCCAAGTAGGGAGAGGAGAAGAAGGGCGAGCAAGACTACACATTTTCATTACAGATGAAATGAGAGCAACAGTCATTGACCACGTCATTGTCCATGGCATGACAATGACCGAAGCGGAACAACGAGTCCAACCTAACATCAGCAGATTCTCAGTGGCCACCATTATTCGGGCCTTCAGGGAACACAACAGGTACTGTATGTACTAGGTTTTTAGTCACTACTGTACACTAGATGTTTACAGTATACAGTACTATAGTGGAGTGCACCTACATATAGACAAGTGCAATCATGGTTACAGTAAAAGTGTGTACTGCAAGGACCATTTCTGACCAAATGACTATGTTTTTCTCGAGAGTTGAAAGATGGGCAGGTGTGTGGCCTTCCAGATTCACAACCGCCAAGAGGTCCTCATTGTGGATATGGTTCGGGAGAACAATGTGATGAGACTACGGGAGATACCTTCTCAGGGCTATGATAATATGGCTGAGGAGGCATTCCAAGGCTGGGTGCGGCATGCCAGGGCATTCTTCCCACGTTGTTTGGCTATGGACAATATTGCCTGTAACGTTGATGAGGTCCTGTGGCCCGACCTAGCCCGACGACGTGATGCCGCCCAATGATTTCAGTGTCAACATACAACATACTGTGTCGATTTACATGTACAACGTACTGTAATAAAAGAAATTGCACCCTGAACATTATGTTTTTGATTGTTACTGTATCTATTGTGTGTAATGGATCATCCATGGAGTTTACAATACTCATTTCTGCATTGAGTTGTGATATTACTGCATTTTCTGCATTATTCATTATTCCTATGAAATGCACAAATCTATAGTAAATGTCCAATATATATTTGAGAATAAATAAGGGTTGCTCAAATGCATCCTGGCAGTTGTGAAACTGTGAAGTTTCACACTCTGAAAATTGTGTTTTCAATATTTTTGGTAATGTGGTTAATGATGCTCAGTAGTGTGTACATTTTTGCAGGCCTTGAGCGGTATTTTGGTGTGATAGGTTGGTTTTGAGCATATGAGCAACTGTTTTGGTGTGATAGGTTGGTTTTGAGCATATGAGCAACTGTTTGTGTGATGGTTTGGTTTTGAGCATATGTGCAACTGTTTGTGTGATGGTTTGGTTTTGAGCATATGTGCAACTGTTTGTGTGATGGTTTGGTTTTGAGCATATGTGCAACTGTTTGTGTGATGGTTTGGTTTTGAGCATATGTGCAACTGTTTGTGTGATGGTTTGGTTTTGAGCATATGTGCAACTGTTTTGGTGTGATGGTTTGGTTTTGAAAAGAGACTGTGAAGTTGTGTGTATGTAGCTTTAGAAAAGTGTTTTGTGTTTAGAGTTTGTGAAAAATGAGGGGCAGCATCATGAAATGTGTTTAAGCAATAGAGAAAAACTGTAAAGCTCAAACCATAATGTTTGAAAATTAAGAGACTTCTATGTGGAAGCTGGGGTACAGAAAGCAACTCTGAATTATCTGGATGCTAGATTTGGTGTATGATCTCCATTTTAGTTCATCCCATCATCTGTTTTATTGTTTCATAAATTTGAGTTCTTCAACACCAGACTTGCCCAACCATGTTTTGTTTGCTTATTGGGGTTTTATTGCCACTTTAGCCCATATTTGGCTATTTGTAGCATACACTTTGTTTTTATTATATTCAGTGAAGTTACATTTCTAAAGATTGTTGCATGATGAGGAGATTTTGCTTAGCTGTACAAGTATCAAATTTGATAATAGAGGTTAAGATGTGATAGAAACTTTAGTATCTGCTTTGGTGGGGTTTTATCAAAAAGGTCTTTTATGTTATTTTCGTGGTAGTAACATTGGCGTACATGGTTATAAGCAGGGCAGTCGATGAGAATGTGTTTCAGTGTTATTGGGATGTTACATGGTTAACAGGATGTTATTTCGTCTTTTGTCATCAGGCGTCTATGAGTTAGTCTGGAATGGCCAATACGGCATCTTGTGTAGACTGTATGATCCGATCTTGAGTTGTGCTTGTAGATTGTCCGTTTTAACAATGGTTGGATTTCATGCAGTTTGTTGTTAGTTTCTTGGTCCCATTCTTCTTGCCATTTGGATTTGATGAAGAGCTTTATGGTGTAGAAATTGTGTAGAATGCTGCTGCTACATGAGTTTCCATTTTTGATCTGTGTAGATTTTTTTGTGAGTAGGCTACATTTTTTGAATGTCCAAAAAAATGTGCTAGGTAGTCATTTGGATGGGTGTTTAGTTTCTGTTTTTTAGTTAGTTTTAATATGACTGTTGGTTTTTTAATTTCCCAGGGGGCTATTGGATTGTCTACTTCCCTGAAGATGGTCATATCAATGGCTAAGTTTTTTCAGGTCCTGCTGGATCCAAAGTCCTAATGGCTTGATCACGTTTGGTTTATTTTCGTACAGGCTTAAAAATTTATTGTTAAAAACGGTGGGATGTGCTGGATTTAGGTAGTTTCCTTGGAGCTTTATGGTGTATTTAAGTGCTGACTGTAATCTTCTGAGATGGGGTGGTGGTTCGTCTGCCTCTACGTACAAGCTTTTAACTGGTGATGTTCTGAAGGCCCCCACACATTGATACGAATGTGAAGCGGTCAGAGTTCTGTATTTGTCAATTAGGTTATCGCTGAGCAAATAACTCAGCCAATCAGATTTAAGGACTGGAACTACCTGTTTCATAAAGAATAAATAATACGCTAGTCTAAATCTAACGGGACCCAACTTTTTAAGTGCTACAGGGATTTAAGGAAGGGCGTGGTAGCTCAGTGGTTAGGGTGTTGGGCTATCAATCTGAAGGTTGGGGGTTCAAATCCCAGGTCCACTAAAGTTACCAGTGTGGGTCCTTGAGCAAGGCCCTTAACCCTCATTGTTAACCCTCATAACCCTCATGTTGTGATTAACCCTGTGTTCACCTTGTAAGTCGCTTTGGATAAAAGCGTCTGCTAAATGACCAAATCTTTTTTTTTTTTCTTTTTTTTAAGACACTAGCACATTACAGCAAAGGACTGGTCATTAAGTCTTTGATGGGGCAATCTAGACCGGGCAACCTATATCAGTAAAGTCTATCAGCACATGCGTTAAGGTGTTGCTGGAGTGTAGGTTCTGGCACGATTATGCTGCATGAGTCACAGAATACATTTGACCGCTGTCGCTATGGAATTCCAGAAACATGTTCTGTGCACTCAAGCAAAAAAAAAGTGACTTTAATTCAAAAATATATTAATGGGTATGTTGTGCAATACATCATTACATAATATGTTTGATTATGTTTGAAAGTATTAACAAAAGACAGATTACTTCTGCATTTTGTTTGTGTGCAAACGTGTGGCTTCACTGTGAAAGTCAGGGAAAAGCTTACATGAAACTTTTAGGTGTGTCATAACAGAGTGTGCATCTCTGAATTTTACCTTCAACTATTGTAAAAACCAGATGACAATAAGCTTAAACATGGTACACTGTTTGAGATGAAGCAATATTTAAAAACAAACTGCATGCACTAATCTCAATATTGCCAATTTATGTATTGCGACTTCAAAGTGTCAGTGTTCATGCTTTATTTCTGTGAAAAAATGTGTAAATCTAACCTGTGCTTCAAATACCAGAAAATAGAGGCACACCCAAAACCCGTGGCCACATTTAGATGTGACTGGGGCTTGGGTAGTGATGCCAGGAAATCGCTGGTACAGCGGCCATCCTGCCATGTGATCAGTTGACTCACATCCTGAGGCTTGAACATGTGACTTGCATGACTGCTGCACCACTCACAACCTTATGACCAAGACAACATTAAAAACATTTAAATAGGAGTTTATTTTATATATATAAATAAAATAAATATTTATATATAAATAAAATCACTATGATAATGTACATGACCAGTTGATTCAACTATCCTGTTGATTCAACACATTTCATTTAATGTGATGATATACTAGGTGTGCTTGAACAAATTAAACAGTTAACTTTGAGTTGCAAGAATATGTTATTTAAAACTTTGGATTGAGCAGAACATTTGAGTAAAAGACCTCTTTGAAAAAATTCACACTTAAATGTTTTTAAATATAATGTATTTTAATATATACACACACACACACACACACACACACACTATATATATATATATATATATATATATATATATATATATATATATATATATATATATATATATATATAACACACACACAATACTTTGTGTATATAAAATTAGTTTTTTGCTTATTTTTTGCCTCAGTTCTCAGTTAATACTCCTCATGTATTATCATTACTATACAGATCTTGTAATCAGTTCATTATCTAAAAACTGAAACTTTGGTGATTGTGGCCTCAGAGAGGTTATATATAATTATATACTTAATTATTTATAATGAAAGATAAGGTTGAGGTAAGTTAAAATAAATATAAACCTGTAAACTATACATGCATATGAATTTTACCCATATTAGGTAACACAGGGATCAGCAATCTAACCTTATCATGGGTATGGTCAGTAATTCATGGGTTTAACTCATTGCAGGGGGGACAAAATTATGTTTGTGTGGAGTTTGTATGTTCTTCTCTTGACTGTGTTTAAAAACCTAATATGTGAATAATCTAATTGCTACTAGGTGTGAATGCATGAATGATTATGTTTGCCCTGTGACTGGTGACCTGCACTGGGTATTTTATATTTACTATATATAATATATATTTTGTAATATTTACTTTTCATGCACTTTCATGAACAAAATCTATTTAAAGAAGATTATCATTAGATTTTCACAATTAATTAAGTATGTAAACTCTCTCTTTGTTGGTTTAGTGGTTAGCATGTTCACCACTCAGTGCAAGGGATACAGGCTCAAATCATGGTCTGGGTGGAGTTTCCAGGTTCTCCACGTGTCTGATTGGGTCTTCCAAAAAATTGCTCCACTTTCCCCCCACAGTCCAAAAATATGGATTCAAGGTGAATTGGCTGCACTAAATAGCCCCTATATAGTGTATGTGTGTGTGCACCCAGCGATGGATTGGCACACTGTGCTGGGTGCAGCTGCACAATGCCTGAAATGTTCTCCCCTGAATGGGCATGGGGAAAGGATTACACAGAAGATAATGAAATGAGATGAGAACTCTCCGTCTCTCTTTTTGAAACTAAACAACTTTGACTAGGAAAATACAGAAGCAGAGGAATTGTTGGTACCCTTCCAACAAATGCAACTGAAATAACTTGACTATTAACTATTAATACAAGTATTAATAAACAAAAAATACTAAAAATGATTTATTAAAAATCTTAAATTAAATTTAAACATTTAACTAAGATGTAACCCTGTAGCGTCATGGTTGCGTCTAAAATTGTAATCAGTCAATCTGCCTATGGCGAAAAGTCACTGTGCTGTTTCATATCATGGTCTGTACCACATTGAACATGGATCATGGACAGCTAAAGAGAGATGTTTTAGGAGACTTAAGAATCAGAATGAAAATGAATACCAAAATGCAAAGCATATAAAGAATAGAGAGAGAGAGAGAGAGAGAGAGAGAGAGAGAGAGAGAGAGAGAGAGAGAGAGAGAGAGAGAGAGAGAGAGAGAGAGAGAATATGCCTAGTCTTATCAGTTGCTATCAGATGCAATGAATTCAGAATTTAAAGTTCATATCTCAAGAAGACACTGGCTGACTAACAGAAATCATACAGTCACACAGTAATTCGAGGTCAATATTATACACCCCTGAACCAGGTTCTGTTAGTGGTGGCAGATGTGAATGCATACAGGTGCAGCTTTTGTTAAGCGGTGAAAAGTGAGTTAAACATGCATGCAATTAATTACATAGGTAAATAGTTAAATGCAAATGTAAAACACCTGTTTTAGTTTTCCAGAACACAACACCATGCATTTGTCCTGATACACCAATACATACGACCTTAGAACGTTTGTCCATCGGTAGAGCAGTCATGCACTGGTCAAGAGTGGAAATAATTCGCAGAGGGTCTTGCTCCCTGGCCTAAGTATGAAAAAGCAAGTCATTAACCTGACAGCAAAGTAAAGATTTAAGAGCTAACATAAGATCAATTTTCTTACTGATATATTACTTACTGATATCTCACAATCAATTTTTTAATATCCTTTAAGATTTAAGATCCTAATATACTATATATCCTTAGTCACATGAAACTTAGACATGTGATGAGATTCCCTGCAAATGGTGTAAATGTTAATTTACGCTAATTGTTCAGTTGTTCAATTGTTCAGAGCGTTTTTTTTTTTTTTTTAAACTTTATTTAACTTACTGCGTCATTAAAAAAACTATTTTTTGTTTACCTATAAGTATCTACCTGCGGGTGGCACGGTGACTTAGTGGTTAGCACGTTCGCCTCCCAGCACTAGGGATTCCCGGTTCAAATCCCAATCTGCATGGAGTTTCCACGTTCTCTCCGTGTCCGTGTGGGTTTCCTCTGGGTTCTCCGGTTTCCTCCCACAGTCCCAAAAAATGTATCAAGGTCAATTGAATTCTCCAAATTGCCCCATATAGAGTGTGTTTGTGTGTCTGTGTGAGTGAGTGTGTGCCCAGCAATAGATTGGCACCCTGTCCTGGGTGTATCTGCCCAGCGCCCAAAATGTTCTCCCCTGAATGGGCATGGGGAACCCCCCCGCGAACCTAGTAGAGGATAAAGCAGAAGATAATGGATGGATGATATCTACCTGCTCTTAAAGAAAATGGCAAATGACGCGCTGATTGGTTTATTGTATGTGAAGTTCATAACACACCCATGTATCACTTTGTGAAGATTGCAAACACACGGACACGTCCTAAGTTGAGCTGCAAAGGGCACGGTTGACAGCTCGCTAATGGTAAATTAAAGTCCTTTAAGCTGCTTCTTTTTGGTTGTAAAGAGTATATAAACCTCTGCAGTCCCAAAGAGTCTGTTAAATATCGTGGTAATTGGAACAATTGTGTGGAATTGTATAGGAAACACACACACACATTTACATTTAGTCATTTAGCAGACGTTTCTATTCATAGTGACATAAAATGAGAGAACAACACAAGTCAGTAGTTAAGAAAAAAAAAAACAGCAACACTGTAGAATAATCAAACTTGATCATTATCAGATCTTCCAAAAAAATTTATATCAAGTGTTTGTCGAAGAGATGTGTTTTGAATTATTTCTTTAAGATGCTAATGACTCAGCCTTACAGAGATGGACATTGGATAAAGTCGAATATAAAATGACCTACTTTTTTTTTTATTTATTAAAGCTTTGTTTACCTATATGTACCTACCTGCACATGTTGTTTTAGTCAGTATCTTACATTAAGATAAAAAAGGCGGCAAAGTAGCTTGCATTTTCCCCATTCAGGCCAATTACCCAATCTCTCTATCTGAGATCACAAATGCACTTCTGGTTGAATGATCAAAAATTGACACAGATGAAAAACTAGTAGTAAGACTTTCTGCAGGAGTGGAAGTCGTTTTAGCTGCAAAATAGGGGACCCATTAGAATTTTGGGTCATGTGTAGGTGTGATGTGTCCTTGAGCAGTTTTTCATGATTCACATGACAAATGTTAAAAAAAAGAATTAATAATAAAAAAAATATTTATATATATATATATATATATATATATATATATATATATATATATATATATATATATATATATATATATATATTATACCCTGCTATAGAATAACTGCACATGAAGAGAAGATGAACCTACATGCTTTAGTGATCGGTCTGTAACCTCACAGTTTGTCGGTAAACTGCAGCTGTCTGTCACCATTTTTGTTTCGGAATCGATCAGGACGACCTTGATTGAGGTAGTTCCCAAATCAATACCGAGAACAAACTTATCTGATGAGAACTGTGATGCAGACATGATTTAATCCGTTTATTTGTTTAGCTTTAATCTTGAGTCATGCTGCGAAACAGCGGTCTTATTCTAAGCGTTTTTGTTACAGCTGTAAGCAGCATTACAGGCTTTACCGCCATCTACTGGTAAAACAAAAAACGTTTTAGTACTGTACTTGGCGTCGTCATATAGCGATTATTTTATCTGTCTTGTTCTTTTATTTTGACCTTTGCATTTGTACATAATCTTGCACAGTATTCTGATTTTATATTTCTGTTAATAAGATAAGATAATCCTTTATTGGTCCCATAATCGAGTAAATTCACACTCACAAGCACACACACACTCTATATGGGGCAATTTGGAGAACTCAATTGACTTGATCCATGTTTTTGGACTGTGGGAGGAAACCGGAGAACCCAGAGGAAACCCACGCGGACACGGGGAGAACATGGAAACTCCACCCAGATGGGGATTCGAATCGGGAATCCCTAGCGCTGAGAGGCGACCGTGCTAACCACTAAGCCACCGTGCGCCTATTACAAGAAGTACTTTTTTAAATGTAATAGAAATAGAGATCAGTATGTACAGAATAAAAAGAAAATAAAATAGAATTAAAAACTACTCAATTATGTACATGGCATATACTGTAATAGAGAGGGGAGATGCCATGAAAATGTAACCAACACTATGTCACTAGTTGTGTTTTGCATTTTATGCCAATAAATTTATTTGAATTAAAAAAAAAATTGTTTAAATTTTCAGAGTAAGAGGGAGAGAGATAGAGGGGTAGTATTACAACCTCAAAGAGCTTCAGGTTTCAAGGAACCACCATCTTTCAGGACCTAAAAAAAGGAGCTCACCATCAGCTCCATCCTCAACAAGACCCAATAAAAGCCGTGTTTTCTGCATCGACTGAAGAAAAGGTTTGCCACAAGAGCTGTTGAGGCAGTTCTACTCTGAGATCACTGAACCTGTCTTGTGCACTTTTATCATAATCTGGTTAGGAACAGCAACAAAACAATACAGGCTCAGACACAGGCTAATATAAATTAGAACTGCTGAAAAAATCATTGGCGCTCTTTTGCCCAACCTTCAGGACTTCTACAATTAAAGAATCAG
Organism: Corydoras sp. C115; assembly: GCA_019802505.1. NCBI lineage: Eukaryota > Metazoa > Chordata > Actinopteri > Siluriformes > Callichthyidae > Corydoras > Corydoras sp. C115. Next base: position 915,310 of record JAFMOC010000049.1, read on the forward strand.
GAACCCGAAGAAAATCATATCAGACTCTTCACACCCTAGACGCAATTTATTTCAGCTCCTGTCCTCTGGGAGATGATACAGAACAATTTACAGACCTTCAAAGTTTCTTTCTTTCCTTTCACTCATTAACAACTGATCAACAACTCAACATACACACATTACTCCCTTAATTTTGCACTTTATTGTCTCCAATGCACAATGCAGCTTTGTTTAAACTTTGCATAATGAGTGGAGTGAATGATATGCAGCTGTGTATCTGTACTAGAGACCCTCCATCAACCAAAACCAAATTCCTTGTGTAACAAACTTGGCCAAATAAATCTAATTCTGATCATGTACTTATCACACAACGCCAGAAGCATATTTAATTCACATAAGAAATTAACGAGTGTGTTATAACTGGGTAAATGCACTTTTCCTTATTCTAAATCTATCCTTTATCACTTTAAATGCCTAACATGTCGAGACGTCACACTGCTAAGGCCGAATGCCAAAATACCTACAACCTCAGACCAAAGTGTACTCGCTTTCCCTGGGACGGCTTCACGGATCAACCCTATCTAGGGCACCTATATGGAAAGAAACACGACACTTTGGCTCGAACCATTAATGTTCCTTTAAGGACACCGTATTTAGCGGGTTAAAGGTAATACTTATTTGTAGATTTTAAAATACAACACAAAATCAAGACAAACTTCATTGCGGTTGTACACATTTGGCAGTAAACCCTAATTTGTGAAGCAAATTAAAAAAAGCAGTAGGTGAGGGGTTTTGTGTAACCATCCATCGTCCTTTGCGAGAAACATGGCTGCCGATTGAAGTATGACATTCGCAGCTTTAAAGTGTCGCTTGTTAAACGTTTGAATATCGAATCTGTTCATTAATCGCAGTCGATACACAGAGTGTAATGTAAGAATGGCTGAATAACTTAATGAACGTGGAAGTGAGCTGTGTGTAAAATCTTAACCACGTCGTGATCACATTGGTGAGTAAAACGAGCTGATCATCAGAACTAAACCGCACTCAATGTTCCCCTTAACGAACGAAAACACTTACTAATAGTGTTAAGAGTTATGTATTAACTCACGATCGGTTATGAAACAAGCACACTATATGATCGACTTTAATAAAAACAAGTATAATAGCTTATTGTTAGTAAAAACATGTGCATTAGCTCATTGTTAGTAAAAGCAAGTGCACTAGCTGAGGTCATTTATAAAACAAGTGTACTAGCTTATTGTTAGTAGGTTATATCTTTAATAAACCAAGTGCACTAGCTTACTGTTAGTAAAATCAAGTGCACTAGATGATGTCATTAATAAAACAAGAGCACTAGCTTATTGTTAGTAAAAGCAAGTGCACTAGCTGAGGTCATTTATAAAATAAGTGTACTAGCTTATTGTTAGTAGGTTATGTCTTTAATAAACCAAGTGCACTAGCTTACTGTTAGTAAAATCAAGTGCACTAGATGATGTCATTAATAAAACAAGAGCATTACTGATCATCAGAACTAAAAGCAGGCACACTCTATGTTCATCAATAATGAACAAGAACACCAGCTGATCATGATAGTAAGAACTGTGTATTCGCTGATCACCAGTAATGAAACAAGCACACTAGATTATCATCAGTAATAAACAATGCACAAGATACCTTGTCATGTACCTGGAACTTGTAAAAGTCTCAGCTCCAAACAAACATGTCTGTCCTAGAAATGCATAAAAAGCAAATGGTTTACATAATAGGGTCAGCTATCAAACCAGAAATGTAATATTTCCCCTCCGCTAACTGTAGTTGTGCTTTCAGTGTTGAAGGTTTTGAAGGCGGCATGGCCTCGATTGCAGCTAAACGAGAGGGCCCTCAGTTCATCAGTGAGGTGGCAGTGAGGGGGAACGCCGCAGTTCTGGAGTACTGCAGAACTTCGGTATCGGCTCTGTCTGGTGCCACAGCAGGTATCCTTGGTCTCACCGGCTTGTACGGCTTCGTTTTCTATTTCCTCGCCTCCTTCCTGCTGTCCATACTGCTCATTTTGAAAGCTGGCCGACGGTGGAACAAGTGTTTCAAATCACGCCGCCTGCTTTTTACAGGAGGTCTCGTAGGGGGTTTGTTCACCTACGTGCTGTTCTGGACTTTCCTGTACGGAATGGTGCATGTCTACTGAAGTGCAGTGAGCTGGGGATAGCATAAAGTAACAATCGAGTTCTGAAATATACCCCACTTTAGTAGAAACATAATGTATAGGTCTAATGTTAACTAATCCATTTGTTCGTTCATGATCTAACTCCACTTACTGGTCATACATGCACACTGACTTTACCAAGTCCTCTTGCTTTATTTCTAATTATAGATTTAACACCCAGTTATGGATTTATTGAAGGTTCTTTCTTTTTTGAGTCATGTCCTTCCTTTCTGTATGTTCAGAAATGTTAACTACACACTGTTTCTACTTTCCCTGAATTAAAATCGCGTTAACCAGGGTTAGTCTCCAATGAATAAAAAATTGTTATGATAAAATGTTTCCTTTTCCTTTCTAGGTTTTATTTTTTTATGTTGTTATTCACATATATATGTGTATACATATATTTAACAACACTGACAAATTTAGAATAATGTTAATGTTATATGAAATAACCAGTAGCCTTTTAAAATAGCAGTAGAGAAATGCTGTACTGATTTCTCATTAATATAGATCGTATTAATAAGGGTTTATATGAACATTTTGAAGCAATAAACAGACAGTATAACCAACCAATCAATATGTTCAGCAAATTTCATACACAGTTGTTCTATTCACATCACATTCACATCACAGTTTTTTAAAAATAAAATCTGTGTTTGGTGTTGGCAAATTCAGTCTCTACACCTCCTTATGTCCCCACCTGTGACAGTCATTTGACCATGGATGCACAAACCAAACAATATTTTCTTTACAATGCCTTCCAATCATATCTATTTACTGTTCACATTTTCACAACATTGAACTATTAGCAAATTATTGAATATATTATATTACTTATTTCCATCTTCTTTAAATAGTTAACTCGGGTGTTTAATGGTGGTAGTGCACATTGCAATGTCAAATGGTTTGATTTCTTGTACTCTTCGAAGAGATAAGAGAGACACTCCGCTTGTTCTCTTCAGCATTAAAAATGTGATTAAAATGTCACAAATTTTCCAGATTTCCTTCATTTTACTAGCGTGTCATTTTGGAAGCAATATGTGAGCTGGTTTTCTTTCCGGACTGCGGTGGGTCTGGGATGCGTTAAGATTTTTTTTTTCTTGAATCTCAGGTTTACTTCTTTCTCGACTGTGAGATGAGGATAGCTGTTTCTCAATATCCAGTTTGTCCTTGTTTTTGTGTCTATCTGGGGCACGTCTGTGGTGTCTGGTGCGCCTTTCATCTCTGGATTTTCTCTCCATTTTTCTAAAAAAGTTGGCAGAATTAGTACCTGACATTACAACTTTTAGTTTTAGACATTTTTGATTAATGCTTACTTTGCCACTGTCTCAAATTTTCTTTGTCTGTAAAATGAGCTTCCAGTCATCAAATAGAGCAAAATCGTGTCACAGATAAACACACCCTGTGTAAAAAAAAATCTATAATTTAGATTGTGATTAATATTAATAATACAAGTATTTGTTTTATTGTACACAAAAAATGATTCCAATATAAAACTATTAATTAGTTAATGTGGTTAGCATAGATGCCTCTCAACAGTGTCATATAAATGTGTGGACTTTCTCCTCATGACCTTGTCAGTTTTCTCCAAGCTCAAGCAGAAGATAATAGATGGATGGATCATTTATTTAGTGTTTCTAATACCCTCTTCAAAATATAAATAATAGTCTTAAATAACTCAAAATAATGATCCTGTTATTTTATGGACCTCAGTAAGAAGAGAGAGTTGCTATACCTCAGCAGTTTTAGTTTAGTACTCTACAAGTCTATACCTTGAAGAACATGGAAAAAAAACCTGAAATAAAAAAAGGTTACTTACAGCACCCATCAAAGCAACTGCAGATCCAATATTCACCATAGTGGGAATTATGCTGAATTTTCCTGCCTGGAAAAAAATCAAAGCAGATATGTAACACAAGGGAGATAAGAAATAATAAGTCAGCATATAAACCCAGTAAGATTTACCTGACCAATAACTATAACATCAAATCGAATGCCGTAGACTTTAAATAAGGAACGATAAGTTTGTCCAGCTGTGTCTCTGTAATATCGAGCAAATCTGCAAAACAAAATGATAAAATTTGTGGCTTGGTAGAGAATCAAAATCTCATTATCTTCCGCTTAATTCTCTACTAGGGTCGTGGGGGTGGGGTTTCTACGCCCATCCAGGAGAGAATGTTTTGGACGCTGTGCAGATACACCCAAGACAGGGTGCCAATCCATCTCTGGGCACACTCGCGCGCACACACACTATATACAGTAGGAGCAATTTAGATAGGGCAATTTAAATCAGCCAATTCATCTAGAATCCATGATTTTGGAATGTGTGAGGAAACCGAAGAACCTGGAGAAACCCCACATGAACAAGGACGGGAGAACAGAAACTACACCCAGATTAGGATTTGAAACTGGATGCCCAGCACTGAAAGGCAAACGTGCTAACCACAACAGCTCTATACTGCCCTAAGATATCACACAAATCTCATTGATCTCAAAGAAAACCCAAGCAAGCACATCAAGGAACTGTTCACCCCACCCAGGAATCGAACCTTCTAGCTGTGAAGATTAAGTGCTAACAGCTGTGCCACCATTTTCCTCCCATGTTTTAAAAATTTTAAAAGACTAACGGAAGTCTAAATGATGATACCTAAAGTTGTATCCTGTGGCATTTTGGTCTAGACGAGAAAAACTGTATTCAGGCCGGCATTTGCTGAAGTCCTTATCCAAATCACAATTCCATTCAATAACCACACCAATGGATCCACCCTGTGTTTAAAATAAAAAGAAAAGAATGAGTTTTTTTTTTGACTGAGTTAAAGAGATATATTAGCTCAGTTTTTAGCAATGTTTGTTAACTTTCTGTGATATATTAATAATTTTAACTCATAAAATTAATATGATAGTGACAATAAAAGGGACAGGGGTAGGCTTGTGGTCAAGGAACCAGCCTTGCGACCTGAAGGTCCTCGGTTTGATTCCCAGGCCCACCAAGCACTATGGCTAAAGCGCCCTTGGGAAAGGCACCTAAACCCAAATTGTTTCCTAGACGCCATGTACAGGGCTGTTCACCTCTGCAGGCACATGTGCTCACTTCACACAAAGTTTGTTATGTTCTCCACACTGCATCCGATGTGGTATATGTATATTCATTTCATTCATTCATTCATTATCTGTCGCTTTGTCCTATATTAGGGTCGCGGGGCAGGGCGCCAATCTATCGCTGGGCACACACTCATACAGACACGCACACATACACACACTATATGGGGCAATTTGGAGAACTCAATTGACTTGATCCATGTTTTTGGACTGTGGGAGGAAACCGGAGAACCCAGAGGAAACCCACGCGGACACGGGGAGAACATGGAAACTCCACCCAGATGGGGATTCGAACCGGGAATCCCTAGTGCTGAGAGGCGGACGTGCTAACCACTAAGCCACCATACCGCCTATATGTACAGTTGTGATCAAATTTATTCAACCCCCAATGCTGCGAAGGGTTTTATGGAATTCAGTGCACATTTGTAATTGTGTTCATAATGAAATCTTACAAGGACTTGTTAAAGAACTAAATGCAACTAAGATAGCATCAATTGTTTTTGTCATAAAGTATTAAATGGCCTTTTTGTGATTTCTTCATTGACACAATTATTCAACCCCTTTACAACTACCACTCATAAGAACAGAGGTTCATTCCAGTGTTTTCAATCAGGTATTGAAAACATCTGTGGATGTCAACGAGCAGCAATCAAGCATGATAAGCACCAATTAGGCAGATTTAAAAGGACTGTGATACTCAGCTCCTTCTAGACATCCACTGGTGTGTTTACAAGCATGGTGAAGGCAAGAGAAGAGGTTATTGCTCTTCACAAGAATGGCAATGGAAATAAAAAGATTGCGAAGTTGTTAAATATTCCAAGAGACACTATCGGAAGTATCATTCGCAAGTTCAAGTTAAAGGGCACAGTGGAAACGTTACCTGGTCGTGGCAGAAAGAAGATCCTGACCGCGACTGCTGTGCGCTACCTGAAGCGTAATGTGGAGAAAAATCCCCGCGTGACTGCTAAGGAACTGAAAAAAGACCTGTCAGATGTGGGCACTGAAGTTTCAGCTCAGACAATAAGGCGCGCACTGCATAACGAAGACCTCCATGCCAGAACTCCCAGGCGCACCCCCTTGCTGACTCCAAAGAACAAGAAAAGTCGACTGCAGTATGCCAAAAGTCATGTGGACAAGCCACATAGGTTTTGGGACAGTGTACTGTGGTCAGATGAAACTAAATTAGAACTGTTTGGGACAATGGACCAGCGCTATGTTTGGAGGAGGAAGAACCAGGCTTATTAACAAAAGAACACCTTGCCTACTGTGAAGCATGGCGGGGGGTCAATTATGCTTTGGGGCTGTTTTGCTTCTAATGGTACAGGAAAGCTTCAACATGTGCAGGGTACCATGAATTCCCTTCAGTACCAGGAGATCTTGGAGGAAAATGTGATGGAGTCAGTCACAAAACTGCGGCTTGGGAGACGTTGGACCTTCCAACAGGACAATGATCCGAAGCACACATCCAAGTCCACTAGAGCATGGTTGAACATGAAAGGCTGGAACATTCTAGAGTGGCCATCGCAATCACCAGACTTAAATCCAATTGAGAACCTCTGGTGGGACCTAAAGAAGGCAGTTGCAGTGCGCAAGCCTAAGAATGTGACTGAACTGGAGGCTTTTGCCCATGAAGAATGGGCTAAGATACCCATAGGTCGCTGCAAGACACTTGTGTCAAGCTATGCTTCACGCTTGAAAGCTGTCATAACTGGAAAAGGATGTTGTACTAAGTACTGAAAAATAATGTCACTAGGGGGTTGAATAAAACTGATAATGATGTGAGCACAGTAAAGACATTTGTGGTTATTCCATCATAAATATTATGTTATATTTGTCTAATTTATAAGTGCCTCTTTGATATAATTGTAAATAAGATGACTGAAATGATCCAAATCAATGTCAAACTGGCCAAAACACTTTATTTCAGTGGGGGTTTAATAAATTTGATCACAACTGTATATTATGTATGTATATTATCATTGTGCACTGATACAAACCTTGACAGCAATTTCTCTAAATTTGTAGCCAGTAGAGTGAACTAAATCTCCCACTCTGAAGATGGGGCAGTATGGATCATGGATTTTGTCATAGTAGCATGTTTTCAGATATGTGCGATTGCGAGTGGACACGACATTGGATCTACACACACACAAAGAAAACATAGGTCAGAAAACTTAGTCAACATTATAAGATATAACAAATATTCATATTCTGTATAGATAGAACACTTTATTTATCCCATAAGAAATTTAGCAAACAGTAGCAGCAAAAACCACAGTACTAATAATAATAGTTAAATAGTACAAATTGTAATATAATAGTAATAAATATAGTACAAGGTGGAACCAATAAATGCAGTTAATTAATTATTATTTGTCCTTCTACCAGCCCCACAGGTAGAGTTAAAAATCCTTATGGCTATTGGAACAAAAGATCTCCTGAGTCTGTCTGTAGAACAATTCTGTGATAGTTGCCTGCCACTGAACTCGCTCCTCTAATCAATAATGGTGTAATGTATTGGGTAACCAGCATAAACCATGATGGTGAGCAGTTTGTTGAGTGTCCTGTATAAACCTTACTGGTTTATACATGTTACTTACTATCTATGCAGTACAGAAATCGCTTTAATACTGGTGGACAGAAAATAAGGTCACCAGTACTATGCTACATTCTCAAATTACAGGGGTTACAACAAAATATAATACCACAGTCTACAGATACAGATTGACTGTTTTCTGTTAGTTCACTGTCCTGTCTTTTTTATTGCTTGTTTGTATTAATTAATTCATTAGTCTTCTGTTCAGCTGTGTTTGCCCTTCATGTGTGTTCCTGTAGTGTATTCAAGCCCACCTATTTCCCAGTGTCTTTGCTTGTTCATCATTTTGAAATACACTGATTTTCGACTCAAACCAAGTTTTTTCACACTGTGTCAGGTTGGGAGGGTTGGGTCCCTCCCACCTGCCTCCCGTGTTCCGGGTTTCGGCCGTATCGGGCTTCCGTAGGTAGGACCCACCCCCTTGAGCAGGGATTGGGTCCTACCTGATCACGTGCGACCTACTGACGGCATTTAGGGCATCTCTGCTGAGCCGCCAATAGGTCAGCATTGAGTTCGTTTGAGCTCCCGCTCAATCGTCACGTCGGGTGTTTTCATGTGGGTATTAATCTCGGTATTTTTCGGTGCGTGTCACGTGCTCGCGTGTCCTCAGCGGCGTTCCCGCTGCACCAGTCTATTTTGTTATTTGCTTCCGGCTACTTCAAGCGGCGTTCCCGCTGTTCAGCCATTAAAGCTTTTTTGTGTTTGTTTACCTGGTCGCCTGGCTCTGTGATTCTCCGCCCACACCGCGCTGCTCCGCCATTTTCCGGGCAGCGCGCCCCGATTCGTAACAGAATGCTGACCTCCGCCAACCGTATTAGAGTCCAGGATTCCTCCTCCGGGTAAGCGAACTCATTTATTATATTTCTGCGCGACCGCGTTTAGCCGCGCTTCCCGGCTTTCGTCCCGGGTTTGTTTTTATTTATTAGCGCGACCGCGTTCGGCCGCGTTCCCCGGCTTTCGTCCCGGGTTTGGTTTTGTTTATTTATTCGCGCTAGCGGCATTAGCGATCGTGCTAACCGCGTTAGCTAAACACTCGGCTTTTTACATCGGCGCTAGCCACGCCAATAGTCGCATTTTTTCAGCAGCAGTATCTGGCTTATTTAAATCGGCGCTAGCCACGCCAATAGCCGCAACCTCCAGCTGCAGCATCGGCTTTCATAACTCGGCATTAGCCCAGCCTTTAGTCGAGTCCCCGGCTGCAGCATTTTGGCTTATTAACCCGGCACTAGCCATGCCAGTTGTTGCCCCGTCTGTGGCGATCGGCTTTCTTAGCCTGGCGCCGGCCACGCCTCTTTGTTCTAGCCGCAGTACTCGCTCCTCGGAGGTTGGAGTGAGGAGGGGCATTGATCGGGTCCCGGAGTATGGGGAGATCGTCCTCCCTCTCTCGGCTTCGATTAAGCTCCCGGCACCCTGCGACGGGGTGGCGTTAAAGCCACTTCCGTATATTATTGGCTGTCGCAGGGTGTTTGACATGGTCACCAGTCGAGAGCTTTCGGACCGAGAGAGGGTGTTGTTTTACCTCTCCTGTCTCCTGGGACCTGCGCTGAGGTGGGCTGAGGGCCTAGTGGCCACCGGGGACATTTGTCTCACCTCAGCAAGCCGTTTCGAGTCGGCATTCTTAGCCCGGTTCGCCCCGGGTTCAGATGCCGGCTCAGTGGGTGCGCACCTGGACGCGGTGAAGAGGCAGCTTCACCGCGGACGGACCGGGAGTCCGCGGCACGAGCCGGCGCGTGAGTCGATGCGCGAGCATCCGCGCTCCTCCGCGCGTCTCCCGCCGTGGGAGATTCCCGGTTCCAGGGTTCATCCACTTAGCGAGTTCGTTCTCGCCGCTCGGGATACGTCGCGCGCCCCTCCGTGCGAGTCTCTGGACTCCACGGATGACCCTTTCTGGGAACTAGGGCTGACCGCTCGGGTCCCGTCTCCCGGTCCTCCGTCGGAGCCTTTCTCCACGGAGGATCCGCTCGCCGAGTTCTTCCGGGTCTCGCGGACCCCGTCTTCGGCTCCTCCGTTGGACCCTTTTTCCACGGAGGACCCGTTCGACACGCGTCTCCCGCCGTGGGAGATTCCCTGCCCCAGGGTTCACCCACTGAGCGAGTTTTTTCGCGCCGCCCGGGATTCGTCGCGCACCCCTCCGTGCGAGTCTCTGGACTCCACGGAGGACCCTTTCGACGAACTGGGGTTGGCTGCGCGGGTTCCGTCGCCTGGTCCTCCGTCGGAGCCTTTCTCCACGGAGGATCCGCTCGGCGAGTTCTTCCGGGTCTCGCGGACTCCGTCTTCGGACCCTCCGTTGGACCCTTTTTCCACGGAGGACCCGTTCTTCGAGCGCCCTCTCGCCGACCGATCCGCGCAGCGCGCCCCTCCGTGCGAGTCTCTCTACTCCACGGAGGCCCCGCTCAGCGAGTTCCCCCTCGCTGCCCAGGTCTTGCCTCGCGCTGCGTCGCCTCGCGCTGCGTCGCCTCGCGCTGCGTCGTCTCGCGCTGCGTCGTCTCGCACTGCACCTCACGCCTCGCGCCGCGCTCGGGTCCCGCTGCGCGCTCCTCCTTGCGAGTCTCCTATCTCCACGGAGGACTATAGGACTGCTCGTGTTTGGCCTCGCGCAGCGATTCGTCGCGTGCCTCGCGCTGCGTCGTCCCGTTCCGCGCGCCGCGCTGGTCTGCCACGCACCGTGTCGCGTAGCGCCGCACCCCGCTCCGTTTCCTCTCGCCGCATCCCGCTCGGTGCCGCCTCTCGCCGCACCCCGCGCCGTGCCGCCTAGTATGGCACTTTGTGTGGCTGCGTCTCTCGATGCGTTGGATGAGGCTTCCCTTCAGCGCGTGTTCTCTCGCGGTTCTCCCCGCGATTCTCTCCGCGTTGACCTTCCTAGCCCTCCGCACGTCGCTCCCCGCGATTCCACTCGAGGCTCCTCTCGCACGGTCCCTCGTGCTGCGTCTCCCGACGTTCCTGTGGAGACTTCACCTCTCCCCGTCTCTCCTCTTGGTGTTCCTCGAGGTCCTCCTCCACGCGTGTTACCTCGCGGTGATCCCCGCGATTCCTCTCGCGTGTCCCCTCGCAGCCCTCCGCGCGTCGCCTCCTGCGATCCCGCTCGCGATTTTCCTCGCGTGGACTCTTGTGCTGCTTCTCGCTGCGCACCGGGTGACGCTCTGCAGGCTCCCCAACGTGCTAGTTCCCGCGTTGCTCCGGGCGCCGTCTCTCTCGCTGCCCCTCGCGGTTCTTCCCGGGTTGCCCCTCGCGATTCCGCTCACGACTCACCCCGTGCCGCTCCACGGGATATTCAGGGCGACGCTCCGTACGCGTCTCAACGCGATTCTTTCGCGCGCCGCTCCTCGCAATACCCCGCGGGACATGCCATCCGGGGCCTATTTAGCCGGCGGTCAGGATTCTGACTCCGTCTCGGTTAGTCAGGACCGTATAATGGATAGTGTGGACAAAGTCCTGGCTCTCTCTTTGTGTTTCCAGGTGGCAGAGAGAGGGGAGACTGGGAGTCGTGGCATGGCGCTCGGCGCATTCCCCAGAGGGCAGTCCAGTGATCGGGTGAGGAAGCAGTGGAGTCCTGTGGTCTCCGCACAGGATCGGTTGACCCCTGCTTCTATCGATATGACCAACGCGCTGGACTATGTGCCCCGGAAAGTGGACAACCTGCCACCTGCAAAGGACACTTGGCCACCTGCTCCGGACAATGTATCCGACGGACCAAGGCCTTTGGAGGCGAATGAATTCGCATGGGACCCTGGGCCGGCTGCCCTAATCATGGACCAACGCGGGTTCGTCGGTGCGTTCACTCGGGTCACTTTCTCGTTCACTCGGGTCACTTTCTCGTTCACTCGGGTCACTTTCTCGTTCACTCGGGTCACTCGGCGTTCACTCGGGTTACCTATGCGTCCACTCTGGTCTATTCTGTGTCCCCCCGTTCCTCGTCTGCGGTCGCGTGTACTCCGGTTCCTCCTGTCTATCCGGTTCCTCGGGTTCTCAAGGGGTTAGGGCATTACCGCACCTCTAGTGCTCTCAGAGGGTCACGGTGCTCCCGTACCCTCAAAGACTTTGGCTCCTCTCGTGCCCACCGGGGGCCAGGTCCTCCGCGCACACACCAGGGGTCACGGCGCCCCCGCAGACTTAAAGGGGCCTATCACTCTCGTGCCCTCAGGACGGCTTGGCACCACACACACAAAAAGCCATTTCCCTTCCGCTTCCAAATGGGGTCACCGGGCTTCCACATCCTGCAGGCCTCACAACGGCCCCGTATCCTCAAGGGATCTCGTGCCCCGCGTCAGTCCACGAGGGCACGCCGGCCTCACCCTCACACGGGGTCACGGTGCCGCTGCACCCTTTTGCTGCGGCATCTCCGCACTCTCTAGGGGTCTCCTCTCTTCCTGCGAGCCCCTTGTTTTCCTTTTCACTTCCCCGGGTGCCTTTGCCCCCCGGTTGTTTTGGGGGGGCGATATGTCAGGTTGGGAGGGTTGGGTCCCTCCCACCTGCCTCTCGTGTTCCGGGTTTCGGCCGTATCGGGCTTCCGTAGGTAGGACCCACCCCCTTGAGCAGGGATTGGGTCCTACCTGATCACGTGCGACCTACTGACGGCATTTAGGGCATTTCTGCTGAGCCGCCAGTAGGTCAGCATTGAGTTCGTTTGAGCTCCCGCTCAATCGTCACGTCGGGTGTTTTCATGTGGGTATTAATCTCGGTATTTTTCGGTGCATGTCACGTGCTCGCGTGTCCTCAGCGGCGTTCCCGCTGCACCAGTCTATTTTGTTATTTGCTTCCGGCTACTTCAAGCGGCGTTCCCGCTGTTCAGCCATTAAAGCTTTTTTGTGTTTGTTTACCTGGTCGCCTGGCTCTGTGATTCTCCGCCCACACCGCGCTGCTCCGCCATTTTCCGGGCAGCGCGCCCCGATTCGTAACACACTGGTTAGAACTCAAAAATTTTCCTCTTACCTCCATGTCAAGGGAGGTTCTTGGCAATTCCATGCTTTGAAAAATACTTAACATAATAAGGTGATTTTTCACACTGCACTGGTGCCATTTTGTGACAGTATGTCGGTTATAAAATATATTTTATAAAGCTACATTTTGTAACTAAAAATTGTTGTTGTATCTTTGGGTTTGGTAAAATGTGTAAAAATGAACATTAAAAAGTATATTATTATCAGTATTATATCAAAATATTTTTGATATAAAATATTGTTTTAATAGAATATCTATTAAAAGTCAAAGTCAAATGATGAACACTAGTGACCCTAGAAGGTTTATTTATAAGGTTTTATAAAGTTTATTTTGGTTCAATGCTCATGTTGTTCCACACCTAAAACTACATTAATATGTTTTTGAATTCTCTTCAAAATTCTCATATGCACAAAGAAAGGCCTGATAAAGCCTCAATAATAACTTGTAGAAACACAGTATATGGTTAAGTATAATACAAAATGCATGTTGAGATGCAACTATGTAACTACTGATATTAAAATTACATCACAGCTGCCAAAGATGTGGATTTTTTCTAGATAATGCAATGATAAAACTTACTTTGAAAAATCAAACATTGGAAATCTAATGGAGTTCCTGATGTAGATACTGAAGTTTTCAGCTGCTCCCAGCAATGGTATCCTAAAATAAAAGAGCAATATATAATAAATAAAATTATAATGAAATTATAATAAAAACTGATATAATAACTTGGGCAGCATGGTGGCTGGTTTGCCCGTCCACCTCTCAACGCCCTAAATATTCTTTCCTGGATTGGCAGGATGCTAATCCAGGAAATCCATCCGACATGCTAGTAGAGGATTAAGTGAAAGATAATGAATGAATGAAATATAATATCTTGAGCATGAATGTGTAATAAGTACTATTATACAGAAATTCAAAAGTGGTCTCTTAGACTCTTCAGCTGGCTTTTTATCTGAAATGCTGTACTGTGTAGGTTATACAAATGAAAAATAAAAACCAAATTATTATACACAATTACAACATGATTCATTAATAATTATGATTAACAAATAAAACAATTCGTTCTCACACTTAAAACCAATAAAACATTGGAAATGTATTACATAACTAGAGTTATTGTATTGCATTATATGTCAAGATCTCAACAGTATGACAGTGATGATGAAACAAGGACAGATTATTATTTTTCTTACCTTGGTGTATGGTTACTCTCAATTGGACACCAACCATGAATTTCACATGTGCCTGTCTGATTCAGACAGTGTCCAGTCTTCATTCCTAATAACAGGAAAAAAGCAAATACACTCATTAGTTGGATTAATTTTTTTTTTTTTTTTTTTTTTTTTTTGGACTTTTTAGTTCTACAATGACCGATTGTAGTCCATCTGTTTGTGGACTGCAGTACATACTTTGTACATCCCCTTTACTCTGTTCTCTAATGGTCAGGACCCCAATAGTAGCACCACAGAGCAGGTATTATTTAATTGGTGCATTATTCCTATACCAGCAGTGTTACTAAGGTGTTTAAAAAAACACTGCTGCACTAATACCCCCTCACTGCATCAGTGTCACTGCAGAACTGACAATAAACAATACACCACCCAAATTATACGTGTTCTGTGATGATGACCAATAGAGAACAGAGAACCAACAGGGGACTAACAAAACAAAGAGAACAGATGTACTACAGTCTGTTATTGTAACACTACAAAGTCCATCTATATGGTAAGTGGAGCAAGTTTTGTATCCAAACTTTTGATTGGTACTGTACCTAGTGGGTCCACCTTGATGGCTGAGCTTTGCCCAGGCGTGCAATGATTTTCTATGTATTTTGTATCTTACTTTGCCAATAGGGCTAGCAGTTTTGAGATCTCCACGTCCAGCCCAACTTCGCTCAATGTCATTTCATCACTGTTAGGAATGGTCGATTCCCTTTCCCCAGGAGGAGATGGTGGTTTTAGGTCATATTATCTTGCATGCTGTCATGTTCTTTAAGACAAATATCTTTATTTGCAGTCAGCCTGCATGTATAACAGTGAAAGTAGGCTTCGACATAGTACTCTATTCTATATTTTTTAATCTATGCTTTAAAAACTTAGCAATTTATAAAATACATCATACAAACCAAGTAACTCAATGGTGTGATTTGGACATAATGAGCAATAAATCAATTAGCGTGTCACTTGCCATTCTCTTTAAATGCCAGATTAGGTCTGACTTTTGGCGGATTGCTATTTTAATGGTGTCGTGTGCAACAGATCGATTTTGTGTTATTGTAGAATAATTATATTTATTGTGTATTATGTTCACAATTGATGCAAAAGTTTGTATATCTGCCAAATGACATGCGCTATGAGTTTGGGCACTGCTAGTACGCAACAATCAGGGGGTACCCGCCTGTGTTAATTACTCAATACCAAGATAGTGATGAATGTCAGACTGTTGATGTATGTCTGTGTTGTTTTCAGTCAGTGGTGCACCTGTGCTTCCTATTGCCAAGATAGCACTACAACAGAAATGTACCTGAACACACATCATTTCTAGACCACCATGACCATCAGGGTAGATATATTCACAAGAACTTGTTATAGACTACTGGAGGAGTAAGATTTCAACGAGTCTCACATGTGTAAGGAGTATCGCGACGCGAGTGTGTAAGTTAAAGTATGGAATGACAAATCCTATTATACACTGTTTTAAAAGACAAATTCAAAAATGGGTTAAAAGCTGTATGGGTGTTAATATGGTGAAACTATTGTCAGGTTGTTAAATAATTATTTTTATAATAAGAAAAATATTTTTTTATTTAATTTCATGATAAAAGGTGGCTTAGTGGTTAGCATGTTCGCCTCTCAGCACTAGGGATTTCCGGATCGAATCCCCATCTGGGTGGAGTTTCCATGTTCTCCCCGTGTCTGCGTGGGTTTCCTCCGGGTTCTCCGGTTTCCTCCCACAGTTCAAAAACATGGATCAAGTCAATTGAGTTCTCCAAATTGCCCCATATAGAGTGTGTATGTGTGACTGAGTGTGTGTCCAGTGATAGATTGGCACCCTGTCATGGGTGTATCTGCCCAGTGCCCGAAACGTTCTCCCCTGGATGGGCATGGGGAACCCCACCGCGACCCTAATATAGGATAAAGTGGAAGATAATGAATGAATTCATGATATATAAATATGTATTAATACAGGTTACATCTGCGTTAGTAGTGTTTTTCTTTTACCATGACCAGCTTTAACTGTTTCTCCCATCGTGCAGTCATCATCATGGAAACAAACACCATCTGGAACTTTGGGACTCTAAAAACATTTATATAAATATATAAAAAGAAGGTTGACAGTGATTTCAACACAGTAATTAAAAAAAACAGTCTTGGCATTTAAAGTATATTGCTGCAGTGAATAACATAATTGAAAATGCGATACATTAAAAGAAAACACACTGGCTTGTCTGCTCATAGCACACATGTACCAGTGTTATTCATAATCTAGTTTTGATAGAGAAGTTATCTAATTTACATGCTCACCTCAGCACACAACCCAAGCCTCTGGTTTGGAGTCTCAAGGTAATTAGTCACAATAAAGAATACTTTATCCCCCTGGTTAAAAAGAAATATATAAATAATTAGATATGTCCCCCCTTATACTTAAAAAGAAAAGGAACATGAGTATAATGATCTAATGAAATAAAAACACTAGTTTATCTTCAGGGATGTTAGACTGTTAGACCCTACTAAAGAAAAAGTGTCACCTATTTATCAGCTTTTGTGTTCTATCATATTCTGATGGTTGAGTGCTTTAGAGTGGTCCAGAATGTTGAATTTTCTATATTTCAGTTTAAATATGGTGACACTGTGAATTAGAATGTCAACCTCTTAGCGTGGGTTTCCTCTGGATTCTTCCCACAGTCTAAAAACATAATCTAAATTGCCCCTATATAGTGTGTTTGAGTGAGTGTGTGCCCAGCAATAGATTAGCTTCCTGTCCTGGGTGTAAAGCCTAGCGCCCAAAACATTCTTTGCTGGAGAAGAAGATAATGGGTTTTTTAGATGTTACAATGAATTTTGGCAAAATTACTAAATTTGTTTATACATCTATTTTATTCATCCTTACCAGCATCTTATTTACTTGGATGTTAAACTAAACAATAGATTGAACATAAAGCGTGTTAAAACAGTGATCATTACCACCTAACCATATGTATGTACATGCATGCATAAATTAACAATATGCTGGATTAATGTATTTTACTCATGCGACATTGCTGTTATATATTCCATTAAGCTAATTTTAAAGACTAACAGTTACAGATGTAACAGTGGTGTAAATTATTTTTAAAAAATAATTTATTGAATAATGAATCGAATTTTACTTTGTTTTGGTGTTCAGTGTATAGTGTTTTAAATGTAAAAGCATTTAGTAGATAAGGTCTTAAATTCAAAAGAATATTTGACAGTACTCAAATGAACGTAGAGTAACAAAATGAAAACATTTCCTTACCTGAGCGGGTATAACATAATCTTCCGCACCCCATACATGAAAGCCTTGCTCTGTGTTGTTGGTTAGAGCAACACCTTTAAGCTTTGTGTATACAGAGCTCTGGATTGACTCCTCTTTCTCTTGGTAACCCTTTTTCCATACAAAGACCCATCTGCGAAAATAATGCTAATGGTTCAAGTTCAGCTTTACAATCAAACCAACAGTACAGTATTAATCACTATTAATACAATAAAAATGCCATGACAGTTGGTATGAGCAAATCAGACAGCTCTGCTACTGAAGTTTGAACACTTCAGTGACATTGCTGGTCTGAGAACAACCCACCAACACAAAAATGTCTAGCTACCAGCAGCCTGTAGGCAGCATACCATGAGCACTGATGGAGGATAAGAGTATGGTACAAGCAAACTGCACATTAACAGATGATATATATAAGTTGGACCAGTGAAACATGAAAAACATCACTACCACATCAATGTTTCTACAGTGTTGAAAATCATTTACCATTCAAAGAATACAAGCTTTACGGGGCTTTTATATTGAAACCCAGAGAGGACGTGTTATTATTTTGTTATTATGACATGTCTGGAGAGACCTGAAAATGGCTGTCCACCAATGTTCACCATCCAACCTGACAGAACATAAGAGGATCCTGTTACTCAGCGATCAATGTTCACTTTAAAAAAAACGGACTAGATTACATTGAGGAAGACCAGTTTCTTAACGATTTTGCAATAAATGCATTTATGATCTTTGTTTTTTATTAAAGAGTGTTTGTAACCATTGTATAAAAGCAATAAGGCACTCCAGGTTGTGATTACGAATAAATTACATAAAAGAGATATATCTGTACTCCGCTATAACACCTCTTTCCCGTGATTAATTCACAATATTGCACGCCCTCTTGAACCTTATTGCTTTATAAACCAGCTTATATTTATTCACAGCAACTGTGGGCTCAGAGCCCCTGCTTGCCATGTCCACAAATAGCATACCCCTTATAGCATGGTGGTCTGATCACAAGTCGTAGGCCTATGGAAGTGTGGTCTGTCAGATTACTAGAACAGAACTAATAACAGAAATAATCTGAAATAGTTTGCGTTATATGGGTATGTGTTGCTAAAGGGCACTCAAAACAGTTTTGAAAGTCTAAATCCGACGTTAGGAAAAACCTACCCGATTAAGTAGACGATTATTCCCAACTGAAACAGTCTGAACAAAACTCCGACTTTCTTGTCTTTGGCGATGAAGAATTTCTCTGTCTTGTAGTCGAAGATCGACAGGAGGAAACGCGCCTGTGCCATGAGCGGAGCGGTCACCTTTGCGCGCCAGGCACTCTCTCACTCTTACTTTTGCTCACAACACGCGTCTGTTTGCTGCTAAACCATCTGCTGCCCAACGTGACATTGAGATAGAAAGATGGAGGTCCAGTTGGATTGACGGCGCTTCCCTTCAGCCAGCTGAAGATGGCCCCACTATTCCATCCACTATTCGCATGGCCCCACTGTTCCATTCCACTATTCCATTCCACTATTCCTTCTGCGTATGAGCGCAGAAGTACACCATAGCAAGTTTCATTTACAAAAAAAAGCAGCTAAAAAGAGGAATGAAACACGACCAGGGCTACCGCAAATGTGAGGGATAATTGATTAGGAAACTATTTCGGCATTAATGTTTTTATATGAGCTAAAAGGCTGTAAAAAAAATCACAATCATACATCCATCTAATACTGCTGTACTAATCAAATGAATTCTTACTCCAGATATCAGCACAACCACAGGAGAGAAGAAAACCCCACTAATTCTGTTGAGTGGGCATAATTTATTAAACCCTATAAAGATTGTTTTTTAGAGAATTTTTTGGCGTAATCGCATTTACTATAAGCTCTTGTGAATTTACCATCTAGCATTTCAGGGGCGTTTTTAGGGTTTAGAAACATCAGGGGCTTTAGCTCAGATCCCCTATTCCCCCTCTGTCCTCTTTAAAAAGTGCACTTTCATGAGTGCATTTATCCATTTTTCAAACTGTTGTTACATTCATTTTGTTTGATCATTTATTAGTTATAATGGATAAAATAACATGAAATATGTCTATCAGCAGTGGATAGCACATTCAGTTCTAATAAATTATGCTTTTGGATGATATTTTTGAATAAACGTAAATCCGTTTTACGAGTCAGTCGCAGATGAGAGTTTTAACAAGGTTTTGCTTTGAAATACCATAACTTTGCGACAGTTTGCGCCTTCAGAAAAATTCAGAGGATTTATGAAAGCTGAGAAGCTACTCTTTACAGCCAACATACAGTTATTACGGTAACTTTACTCCCGGTACTGGCGAAAAAAAATCTGTCTCCCTCCCTCACACACACACACACACACACACACACACAGAGCTTAGAAGCACAAACAGCTGACGGTGACTTCATTGTTCGGTCCCGCTGCTGGAGGAGAGGCTGCAGAGAAAGCTGCTCTCATTTGATTCGGGGCTACTGACAAAATAACTCCAGCCCAGGTCTAACGACGCCCCTGTAGCTTTTCTCTGCAAAAGCTGATTCACAATGTCAAATAAAAGCACTGCAATGTGGGTGTACTAAGAGGGTCTATTCCTTAAACTCGTATGGATTTGTGTATCTGTTTGCAAAACAGCATAGAGATCAGTGGTGTCGGCTAAAAAATTAAGCGGACGCAAACAAACAAAAACAAAAAAACAAAAACTTTCACACAAAAAACGTTTCATCCTCGATCACTTGCCTGCTGCTGTATTTGTAAATTGGAACGATCCTGTCCAAGCTCCTCTATTCTTTTTTTCTTTCCAGTGAACCCTTTGTAAAAGCATTTTTTTGTTAAGAGGAAACGTAAGTTTCTTTCATTTTGATGATACTCCAATTTGCAAAGGTTAAGGGTGAGTCGAACTAATGAACCGCACTTGAGTTGATTCGGGAATTGTCCAATCACACGATGTCTAAATAAAAATTCATTCATTATCTTCCGCTTTATCCTATATTAGGGTCGCGGTGGGGTTCCCCATGCCCTTCCAGGGGAGAACGTTTCGGGCGCTGGGCAGATACACCCAGGACAGGGTGCCAATCTATTGCTGGGCACACACTCACTCACATAGACTCACACACATACACACTCTATATGGGGCAATTTGGAGAACTCAATTGACTTGTTCCATGTTTTTGGACTGTGGGAGGAACCTGGAGGAAACCAACGCAAACACGGGGAGAACATGGAAACTCCACCCAGATGGGGATTCGAACCGGAATCCCTAGTGCTGAGAGGCGAACGTGCTAACCACTAAGCCACCGTGCTGCCTTCTAAATAAAAATGTTTTGTTTATTTATTTATTCTTTTAATAAATTCTAACATGTCTATTACACACAAATACAAATAAATAAATTTCTCATTAGCTAATTTGCAGTTCATAATAAATTCAGTTTAATAGCTGAACAATTTTAAGGGGGGCAACGCCCCAGCACCCACTATGGACCAGCCGCCACTGATAGAGATGTAACTAAAATTACGTATAAAACTTGAAAGAGACTAAAACAGGTGGACTAGTCTTTGTTACACTGCAAGGAGTGTCTATATAGTTAAACAATTTAAACAAGAACAATGTGTATACAATAAACTGCGCAGTGAGTTTGAAATGTACAGTCATATGTAAAAGTTTGGGCACCCCTATTAATCTTAATCATTTTTAGTTCTAAAAATTTGGGTGTTTGCAACAGCCATTTCAGTTTGATATATCTAATAACTGATGGACACAGTAATATTTCAGGATTGAAATGAGGTATATTGCACTAACAGAAAATGTGCAATATGCATTAAATCAAAATTTGACAGGTGCAAAAGTATGGGTACCCTTATCATTTTATTGATTTGAATACTCCTAACTACTTTTTACTGACTTACTGAAGCAAAAATTTGTTTGGTAACCTCATTGAGCTTTGAGGTTTATTGTACTAACAGAAAATGTGCAATATGCATGAAACCAAAATTTGACAGGTGCAAAAGTATGGGCACTTCAACCAAAAAGTTGAAGTGTATCTGTTTGCAAAACAGCATAGAGATCAGTGGTGTCGGCTAAAAAATTAAGGCGGACGCAAACAAACAAAAACAAAAAAACAAAAACTTTCACACAAAAAACGTTTTATCCTCGATCACTTGCCTGCTGCTGTATTTGTAAATTGGAACGATCCTGTCCAAGCTCCTCTATTCTTTTTTTCTTTCCAGTGAACCCTTTGTAAAAGCATTTTTTTGTTAAGAGGAAACGTAAGTTTCTTTCATTTTGATGATACTCCAATTTGCAAAGGTTAAGGGTGAGTCGAACTAATGAACCGCACTTGAGTTGATTCGGGAATTGTCCAATCACACGGTGTCTAAATAAAAATTCATTCATTATCTTCCGCTTTATCCTATATTAGGGTTGCGGTGGGGTTCCCCATGCCCTTCCAGGGGAGAACGTTTCGGGCGCCGGGCAGATACACCCAGGACAGGGCGCCAATCTATTGCTGGGCACACACTCACTCACACAGACTCGCACACATACACACTCTATATGGGGCAATTTGGAGAACTCAATTGAATTGTTCCATGTTTTTGGACTGTGGGAGGAAACCGGAGAACCCTGAGGAAACCCACACAGACACGGGGAAAACATGGAAACTCCACCCAGATGGGGATTCGAACCTGAATCCCTAGTGCTGAGAGGCGAACGTGCTAACCACTAAGCCACCGTGCTGCCTTCTAAATAAAAATGTTTTGTTTATTTATTTATTTATTTATTTATTTATTTATTCTTTTAATAAATTCTAACATGTCTATTACACACAAATACAAATAAATAAATTTCTCATTAGCTAATTTGCAGTTCATAATAAATTCAGTTTAATAGCTGAACAATTTTAAGGGGGGCAACGCCCCAGCACCCACTATGGACCAGCCGCCACTGATAGAGATGTAACTAAAATTACGTATAAAACTTGAAAGAGACTAAATCAGGTGGACTAGTCTTTGTTACACTGCAAGGAGTGTCTATATAGTTAAACAATTTAAACAAGAACAATGTGTATACAATAAACTGCGCAGTGAGTTTGAAATGTACAGTCATATGCAAAGGTTTGGGCACCCCTATTAATCTTAATCATTTTTAGTTCTAAAAATTTGGGTGTTTGCAACAGCCATTTCAGTTTGATATATCTAATAACTGATGGACACAGTAATATTTCAGGATTGAAATGAGGTATATTGCACTAACAGAAAATGTGCAATATGCATTAAATCAAAATTTGACAGGTGCAAAAGTATGGGTACCCTTATCATTTTATTGATTTGAATACTCCTAACTACTTTTTACTGACTTACTGAAGCAAAGATTGGTTTGGTAACCTCATTGAGCTTTGAATTCCATAGCCAGGTGTATCCAATCATGAGTAAAGTTATTTAAGGTGGCTAATTGCAAGTTGTTTTCCTATTTGAATCTCTTCTGAAGAGTGGCATCATGGGCTCCTCAAAACAACTCTCAAATGATCTGAAAACAAAGATTGTTCAACATAGTTGTTCAGGGGAATGATACAAAAAGTTGTCTCAGAGATTTAACCTGTCAGTTTCCACTGTGAGGAACATAGTAAGGAAATGGAAGACCACAGGGACAGTTTTTGTTAAGCCCAGAAGTGGCAGGCCAAGAAAAATATCAGAAAGGCAGAGGAGAAGAATGGTGAGAACAGTCAAGGACAATCCACAGACCACCTCCAAAGAGCTGCAGCATCATCTTGCTGCAGATGGTGTCACTGTGCATCGGTCAACAATACAGCGCACTTTGCACAAGGAGAAGTTGTATGGGAGAGTGAGGGAGAGAGTTGTATGGGAGAGAGCTGATTAAAAGCTACAGGAAGCGACTAGAGGCTGTTATATTTGCAAAAGGAGGATCTACTAAATATTAATGTCACTCTATTAATACTAATACTCAATATTAATATAATAATATTATAATAATAAATATTAATACTCAACATATTCGCCAGTTTTTGTAAGAAAAGTAACCCAAAAAGTCGAAAGACCCCCCGTTTCACATCTTAACTAGGAACATTTTGCGTAGTGCAAATGACAGGATGTCTCAAATAGGGTCAAGTTTGGTTATTTTCTAAGTTCAAAATGACTTACAAGCATTTGAATACCGGGTCTGACAGCAACCCTGGAGCAATATTAAAGAGTGTTTTTTCAAAGACCCACACTGGTAACTTCAGTGGACCTGAAAGCACTGAGCGAACACACCTACAATTGCTTAAATTAAAAAAAAATAATTAAAAAAAATTAAAACTTCACAAATACTGTTATCTTTTCTCATTGTCTGTGGTTTTAGAAGTATTACTGAAGGCAAAAATAATAATAATAAATAAGGTTTTGCAATAACTTTATTTTGTAGTCCAACACAAACAAATGCTTGCAATTTTGTTGGAGGGTGTGCAAATATTGAAAGAACAAACCATTACTTTTGTTTAGACTTTCATAGCCAAGTGATGGTAGTGTTTTAAAATGTTTCATTAGAAAAGCCATAAATTGAACCCACCAAATAAGTTTAAGTATTTCATCTCAAGTACCACCAGAGTGTGCATCATGTCAGAGGGTACCAATGAACATAATTCACTGTCAAAACCAATTTTAAATAAACTATTCTGACAAAAGTAGTTTTTTGACCTGTTGGAAATTTACCATCCTGACATCTCATCCTGAAGGTCATACTAAGTCACTGTTCTCACTATACAATAATATTTCCCAAGCCCCCGATTCCATACCTTCTCACCTTTGCTCTACTGTTTTTTGTAACTCCCTCATGACCTTCTTCCATGAAAAAATCCAAAAGATTCACACTCAACTCAACTCCTGTCCCTCTTCTGGTTTCAAATTCGAACTCCCCCCACCCGTGAAATCTTTTTCCTCCTTTCAGCTCCCCACCATTTTAGAAATCTCCAACGTCATTTGTCAGTCTAAACCATCTACATGTCTACTTGATCCACTTCCCACACCCCTGGTTAAAGCTTGTCTCCCTTCTTTGGTCCCTATTATTTCTGCCATCATTCACTCCTCTCTTTCATCTGGAACTGTTCCTGCTGCTCTTAAAACTGCTGAAATAACCCCAATCCTTAAAAAATATAGTTTTGATCCCTCCAATTTTAATAACCTGCGCCCCATTTCTAATTTACCATTTATCTCTAAAGTTCTTGAAAAAATAGTAGCAACCCAACTCCATTCTTACCTATCATATAATAATCTGTATGAACAGTTCCAGTCCGGTTTTCGTCTCCTCCATAGCACAGAAACTGCCCTTCTCAAAATTACTAATGACCTTATCCGGGCAGCTGATTCTGGCTTACTTTCTATTCTCATTCTCCTCGATGTGAGTGCAGCATTCGATACCATTTGTCACACCACTCTCCTCAATAGACTATCTTCCATTGGTATCACCCAGACTCCATTAAACTGGTTCAAGTCATACCTTTCCTGCCGTACTCAGTTCATCCAGATTAAAAATCTCACCTCTCAGTCTTTTCCTGTTACTTCAGGGGTCCCCCAGGGTTCTGTCCTGGGACCCCTCCTCTTTATTATATATCTTCTACCCCTCTGCAATATTTTCCATAAATATGGCATAAATTTTCACTGCTATGCGGATGACACCCAGCTCTATATTGCTTCAAAACCCACCTCTACCTTCACACCTCCTAACCTTACTGACTGCCTGGCAGAAATCAAACACTGGTTCACGTCTAACTCACTTAAATTGAATGGAGATAAATCTGAGGTTCTCCTT
This sequence comes from Corydoras sp. C115, assembly GCA_019802505.1. Taxonomy (NCBI): domain Eukaryota; kingdom Metazoa; phylum Chordata; class Actinopteri; order Siluriformes; family Callichthyidae; genus Corydoras; species Corydoras sp. C115. The sequence goes on from JAFMOC010000049.1 coordinate 940,435, forward strand.
ACTGGTACTAAATCATCACTATCCAAAATTAACAGTTTCTCTATAAACATTGACAACTCCTCTGTTGCACCCTCTGTACAGGTCAAGAGTCTGGGTGTCATCCTCGACAGTAATCTATCATTCCAATCACACATTAACAACGTCACTCGCTCTGCTTACTTTCATCTCTGAAATATCAACCGGCTCACCCCTCACACCACAGCCATCCTTGTCCATAGCCTGGTGACATCCCGTCTTGATTATTGTAATTCTCTTCTCTCTGGTCTTCCCCAAAAATCCCTTCATAAGCTTCAACTGGTCCAGAATTCAGCTGCCCGCATCATCACAAGAACCCCGTTTACTAACCATATCTCCCCTGTCTGCAACAGCTTCACTGGCTTCCTATAAAATACCGCATTGACTACAAAATCCTGATGCTCACTTTTAAGGCTATTCACAATCTCTCTCCTCCATATCTCTCAGACCTCATTAATATCGCCACTCCCTCCCGCTCTCTCAGATCCTCCTCTCCTATCCACTTGACTGTTCCCGTTGCTCGTCTCTCCACCATGGGGGGTAGAGCCTTTAGCCATTCAGCCATTCTACCACCACACATTCGGAACATAGACTCACCGTCACTATTCATGTCCTCACTAAAAACCCATCTTTTTAAAATTGCATATGCCCTATGATTGTTTTATTCTGTCTTCTTTTGTTATCTTTACTTGTTTTAATGTTGTCATAATTTATCTTTTAATACCTATTGTAAACTGTAAGGTGTCCTTGAGTTTCAGAAAGGCGCCTATGAAATAAAATGTATTATTATTATTATTATTATTATTATTATTATTATTATTATCTACAAGTTTTCAAACATTGAATTAGGAACCTAAAAGCAATCACCATGCTTAATTTACATAAAAGAGGCAATGTCATACATCAGTAATTTAAAAGAAAGAAAGAAAAAAAAACTACTGCTTTAAGGTTTTATTGATGCTCAATTTAAGATTTAAAATTTCACATACTGCATTCAAAGTTATTTTCATACAACTTGTAAAGATTAGTGAGCATGTAACACTTTTACTGCCCACCCCTGAGGCGGAGGACAAGGTGGAGGGTGGATTCTTTCTGGATGTTGTAGTCGGAGAGGGTGCGGCCATCTTCCAGCTGTTTGCCCACGAAGATCAGCCTCTGCTGGTCAGGGGGGATGCCTTCCTTTTCCTGAATCTTGGCTTTGACATTATTATAAATTTTCTTCTGAAAGGTTATTATTAACCTTTAAGAAGACATACCATGGAATATGTCTGATAGAATAGACAGCTAGTTAGGGAGACTAGATAAGTAGGCAGATTGATAAAATAGGTAGATGAAATAGTCAAAGCACATTTAGTCATTATATCATTTTAATCTGACAAAAGTGTTTGTGGAGGGTGTTGGTGGAATCCTATTTCAGCAAAAGTGAGGGTGTTCAAACCACCCATCCACATTCGCTACGTCCCTGGAAAAATAAATAAGCCATCTATTTACTATTGTTACCAAAGCTATAACTTCAGTTTTTTTAATATAGTTTCTTTAATAGTTAACACCAATGCAAACCCATAGTAATATTAGGAATGAAACATGACAGCTTTGTGTTGATTTTCTCCCTTAAGGTAACATTTAGTGTTGATCCCAAGTCAGCTGACCGAGTCATGTGACAATGTCATGCGTCATTCCGTCTTATGTGCTTCATATTAACATCCTTCTAGCTTCATTCACAGGTTTCTAATCAGCTTTTATTTATTAAAACAGTTTATTTGCAAATGTGTAGTTTGTCTATATGTGCTCTATAGTACGTGTAAATAAAACCTATTATTTCTCAATAAATCACTGTAAAACTGTTAAAAATACAGTATTAGTCACCTTCACATAACAGGAAAAAATCTTCAGTATTGACTTTGCCGTGATTGTAACAGACAGCCCAAATGATTCTTATATCCTTAGTTTTATGCTCAAGTTACTGCTAATTTACATAAAGTACCCTGTAGTATAATTTAAAAAAAAAAAACATTCTTACATCAAATTCATACATAAATTTCATACTTAATATAAGCTATAAATTAGTTTGTACTTGTTGATAAAGCGCCTCCAAATTGGCAGGTTAGTATTCCCTAAAATGACACTCCTAAGTTGCACATTCACCTTTAGACAAAGAGGGACAATTTTTTTAATTTTTATTAATTTTCATATTTTGTAGACTGGGTTCCCAGAAAAAATGCATCAATTAGCTTCATCAATACATTGAGCTCAACTTTCAGCTATAAGGCCTTCTATGTGGATTTTATAAGTCTTAATACTTACCATTTGGTGGAACATTTAATTGCCCCAACTAACCGAGCACCCTCAGATTAATTACAGCATGTGATGACAATGACAAGCACCAAATCCACCAATTAAGTTTATTGATCCAAAGCTTTTTATCTCTGTAGGCACCAATATAACTGGATGAGCATCATGTCAACAAAGGACACCCATGACAAGAATTCAAAGTCAAAATTAATAACTAAATACTAACTTAATGTGAATGTAATGCTTTGTGATATTTTTGGCAATTCACTTAATTTACCATTGTGATACACATGCAACAATTTATTTGATCATAAATTCATCTTGCTTTATCTACATTAAAAAGTAAAAAACTAGAACAAGAGTACTACTTTGTGGTTTATTGACGCTCAATATTTCAGGTTTCACATACTGCATTAAATGACTAATAAACTACTTTCAATCATATTAGCTTAAACTTTAAGGTAAACTGTTTTAAAATTAGAGTACAATCAAGAATTGGATGTTTTGTAACACTTTTACTGCCCACCCCTGAGGCGGAGGACAAGGTGGAGGGTGGATTCTTTCTGGATGTTGTAGTCGGAGAGGGTGCGGCCATCTTCCAGCTGTTTGCCCGCGAAGATCAGCCTCTGCTGGTCAGGGGGGATGCCTTCCTTGTCCTGAATCTTGGCCTTGACATTTTCAATGGTGTCACTGGGCTCCACCTCCAGGGTGATGGTCTTGCCAGTCAGGGTCTTGACGAAGATCTGCATGCCACCCCTGAGGCGGAGGACAAGGTGGAGGGTGGATTCTTTCTGGATGTTGTAGTCGGAGAGGGTGCGGCCATCTTCCAGCTGTTTGCCCGCAAAGATCAGCCTCTGCTGGTCAGGGGGGATGCCTTCCTTGTCCTGAATCTTGGCCTTGACATTTTCAATGGTGTCACTGGGCTCCACCTCCAGGGTGATGGTCTTGCCAGTCAGGGTCTTGACGAAGATCTGCATGCCACCCCTGAGGCGGAGGACAAGGTGGAGGGTGGATTCTTTCTGGATGTTGTAGTCGGAGAGGGTGCGGCCATCTTCCAGCTGTTTGCCCGCAAAGATCAGCCTCTGCTGGTCAGGGGGGATGCCTTCCTTGTCCTGAATCTTGGCCTTGACATTTTCAATGGTGTCACTGGGCTCCACCTCCAGGGTGATGGTCTTGCCAGTCAGGGTCTTGACGAAGATCTGCATGCCACCCCTGAGGCGGAGGACAAGGTGGAGGGTGGATTCTTTCTGGATGTTGTAGTCGGAGAGGGTGCGGCCATCTTCCAGCTGTTTGCCTGCGAAGATCAGCCTCTGCTGGTCAGGGGGGATGCCTTCCTTGTCCTGAATCTTGGCCTTGACATTTTCAATGGTGTCACTGGGCTCCACCTCCAGGGTGATGGTCTTGCCAGTCAGGGTCTTGACGAAGATCTGCATGCCACCCCTGAGGCGGAGGACAAGGTGGAGGGTGGATTCTTTCTGGATGTTGTAGTCGGAGAGGGTGCGGCCATCTTCCAGCTGTTTGCCCGCGAAGATCAGCCTCTGCTGGTCAGGGGGGATGCCTTCCTTGTCCTGAATCTTGGCCTTGACATTTTCAATGGTGTCACTGGGCTCCACCTCCAGGGTGATGGTCTTGCCAGTCAGGGTCTTGACGAAGATCTGCATGCCACCCCTGAGGCGGAGGACAAGGTGGAGGGTGGATTCTTTCTGGATGTTGTAGTCGGAGAGGGTGCGGCCATCTTCCAGCTGTTTGCCCGCAAAGATCAGCCTCTGCTGGTCAGGGGGGATGCCTTCCTTGTCCTGAATCTTGGCCTTGACATTTTCAATGGTGTCACTGGGCTCCACCTCCAGGGTGATGGTCTTGCCAGTCAGGGTCTTGACGAAGATCTGCATGCCACCCCTGAGGCGGAGGACAAGGTGGAGGGTGGATTCTTTCTGGATGTTGTAGTCGGAGAGGGTGCGGCCATCTTCCAGCTGTTTGCCCGCAAAGATCAGCCTCTGCTGGTCAGGGGGGATGCCTTCCTTGTCCTGAATCTTGGCCTTGACATTTTCAATGGTGTCACTGGGCTCCACCTCCAGGGTGATGGTCTTGCCAGTCAGGGTCTTGACGAAGATCTGCATGCCACCCCTGAGGCGGAGGACAAGGTGGAGGGTGGATTCTTTCTGGATGTTGTAGTCGGAGAGGGTGCGGCCATCTTCCAGCTGTTTGCCTGCGAAGATCAGCCTCTGCTGGTCAGGGGGGATGCCTTCCTTGTCCTGAATCTTGGCCTTGACATTTTCAATGGTGTCACTGGGCTCCACCTCCAGGGTGATGGTCTTGCCAGTCAGGGTCTTGACGAAGATCTGCATGCCACCCCTGAGGCGGAGGACAAGGTGGAGGGTGGATTCTTTCTGGATGTTGTAGTCGGAGAGGGTGCGGCCATCTTCCAGCTGTTTGCCCGCGAAGATCAGCCTCTGCTGGTCAGGGGGGATGCCTTCCTTGTCCTGAATCTTGGCCTTGACATTTTCAATGGTGTCACTGGGCTCCACCTCCAGGGTGATGGTCTTGCCAGTCAGGGTCTTGACGAAGATCTGCATGCCACCCCTGAGGCGGAGGACAAGGTGGAGGGTGGATTCTTTTTGGATGTTGTAATCGGAGAGGGTGCGGCCATCTTCCAGCTGTTTGCCCGCGAAGATCAGCCTCTGCTGGTCAGGGGGGATGCCTTCCTTGTCCTGAATCTTGGCCTTGACATTTTCAATGGTGTCACTGGGCTCCACCTCCAGGGTGATGGTCTTGCCAGTCAGGGTCTTGACGAAGATCTGCATGCCACCCCTGAGGCGGAGGACAAGGTGGAGGGTGGATTCTTTCTGGATGTTGTAGTCGGAGAGGGTGCGGCCATCTTCCAGCTGTTTGCCCGCGAAGATCAGCCTCTGCTGGTCAGGGGGGATGCCTTCCTTGTCCTGAATCTTGGCCTTGACATTTTCAATGGTGTCACTGGGCTCCACCTCCAGGGTGATGGTCTTGCCAGTCAGGGTCTTGACGAAGATCTGCATGCCACCCCTGAGGCGGAGGACAAGGTGGAGGGTGGATTCTTTCTGGATGTTGTAATCGGAGAGGGTGCGGCCATCTTCCAGCTGTTTGCCCGCGAAGATCAGCCTCTGCTGGTCAGGGGGGATGCCTTCCTTGTCCTGAATCTTGGCCTTGACATTTTCAATGGTGTCACTGGGCTCCACCTCCAGGGTGATGGTCTTGCCAGTCAGGGTCTTCACAAAGATCTGCATTTTGAAAGCTAAAAAAAGGAAGAAAAAAAAACTGCTGTAAAATATCTGTTTATTTAAAAAATGTAAATAAAATATACAAATAAGCATATTTAAATTTAAAAGTCAAAAGGACAATGCTTATTAATTCATAAAAGGTCAATAGTTACCATGTGTTCTATTATGTTAAGAGTGTTCTATACAAACTGTGTTTATTTAACATACTTGCTAAAATTGTAAAACTGTATATAAAGAATTAAAAAAAAAAAAAGTTACATTTCTACCCAACAAAAGATTCATTAAAATGAAGTTGAGCGTTAATAAAAATCCTAACAACGTCAGGCAACACAACCCTCCATTATATGACTAGTGAATGTGACGCAGATAAACTGGTCGTTTCAAGCGCCATTTTACAACATCCGGATTCTTTGTCCAGAAAGCAGTAATGATTCAGCAAAAAAAATAAATAAATAAAAATAAAAATGTCCCAACTTTGATGAAATAATCTATATTCCTAACATATTACAACTATAACGCACACTTTCAACTCATAAAATAGAGATAGAGGCCCAAAACGATATTTTTAATCTCAAGATTTAGCTTTAAGGTATTTGGGATATATATCCAACAAACATTTACTTCCGACATTATAGTCTAAATATCAGCAATTACTACAACATACTTACGTTTTTGTACGATTGCTTTATTTATACACATATATATATATATATATATATATATATATATATATATATATATATATATATATATATATATTTTAATCTTACTTTTAAGTCAACGAAATCCCAATAACATTAAGCAACGACGTTTTACAACATATTTTGTGAGAATGACGCAGAGAATCAAGTCGTTTCAGGGGCCATTTTAAAATATACGATTTTTTTGCTCGAAAATGGCTCCGCACATACGCCCCAAACGTTTAATCAGCTACAAAGTCACAATTCCGATACATCATAATTTAAATAATACGCGAAAACGATATGAAATATCAAATGACACTTACATGGTTGCGTGTTACTGTTTATAACACACCTTGTAAATCTCGTTTGAAATTTCATTCCGTGTGTGTTATAAACATTTTTTATGTTTCTGACACACACCATGTAAGTGTCGTTTAAAATTTCATATCGTTTTCGCGACGACTGAGGCGATTATACATATACTCATAAACACAAACGAATATAGCCAAAAAAAAGTTTTAACAACTCGGTGCGTCAAACAAAACATTCTTCGTTCCGCTTATTAAATTCCAAAACCATGCCTTACCTTTTTCTTAATATAATAGCTCGTCGGCGACAGCGCAAAACACACAGTAAGCTGTGATCGCTTCTGACCAATAACGCCAGTCGTCGTATTTTATAGAGTGCTGTTAAACCCAGCCCCCTTCCGCAAAACAAAATAGTCCGTAATAATTTCGCATATAAAAACACGTATGTAAAATAAGATGAACTGGTTATGAAAGAATGCTTTAAATCTTTAAATAAGCTTATATATAAGCTCACAAAAAATATATATAAATAAGTTACAAAGAATTATACCACACGTGAAAAAAACCCACCGGAACCTTCTAGAACACTGGAACCTTCTAGGACAAGCGCATTAATACAAGACACATCTCACGCTCTGATTGGTTGGCGGTGGGTCGACAGTATCGTTGGTGAGTCATCGTTTCAGTGGACTGCATCCACCGCCTGCTGTTGTGTGGCGTTATTCTTACACAATGTCAATCACATAGACTGTCCACAGTGTGTACCTCTACGTAAAATCTAAACATATAGGCTAGCTAAAAACGATTTAGGGTGTTATTACTCACCTTATGCTGTCATTAATCGACTTGTATGTCAGCCAATAGTTACTTTCCTTACTGAGTAGTTCACAACAGTGCATATATATATATATATATATATATATATATATATATATATATATATATATATATATATATATATATATATATATATATATATATATATATACATTCATATATATTTATATGATACATTCATATATATCATATATACATTCATATATATTCATATGATATTCACATGTATATATATATATATATATATATATATATATATATATATATATATATACATTCATTGTCGAGGAACTAATAACTTAGCTCACTATACATTTTACAAGTAGTTTGTTTAACTCTGTATACATGTTTAAACCAACATTATATCTCAGTAAAAAGTCTAACATTTCAGTGTTAAGGCACATTTCTCTTACTTAAAAGTATTTGTAGAACCTTAAATGAGCTTCTCACTATTTGCAGGAGCGTTCTGTAACTCAACCTGAGCTTTGTCTGAAATTTTTTTAGTGGCGTTCCTTTAGTTTTGTCGCAATGACAACCACCACTCTCAATGTTCCAAACTTGTTGGGAATGTTCCATTATACTACGTGAATAGTAGAGGATTTACAAAACCTTGATTATAGAGTTTATTTGTAGTTTTGACATATTTTGGGTGTTTCTTACTCACTTTTTTCTCTCCCACAATGTTATTAATTTATTATTTGTTTTTCTTGCTCCTAAAAAAAACAGTCCTCAGACTTTTTAGTGACCAGAAAAGACATACATTGTCTTTTATATAATTGTAGATTTTAGGGGTGTCTTCAACTAAGGATTTTCATAGTCAAATCTGATTTGGTTTTTAAAAAAGATTTTTAAAATATATTTTACTTGCTTTATTAATGTGTAGCCTATTGTTAAAGCACACACATCATTTAAAAAAAATATTAACAGAAATTAGGATGATTTTATTTGACAAAAAGCTATATATATAACGAAAACAGACATTTAATGTAAAAACTAATGCTTAGCAGCAGTCATGGGCCCCATGTGGTCAAAATGGTACATTCGACTATGAGGTTCATAGTCGACTACGGTTCTCTGAATCGAATCGTCGAACCCCTAGTAGATTTATTATAGGAATTATAGGAAAAATGTTACTTTTAATTTCAAACAATTGTCATATCAGGATTGTAAAAGAAATTAAAACCCTACTATATATACTATATTTATATATTTATATATTATATTTATATATAATGTCACCTATTTATTTTGTAAGACTCATGTAAAACTCATTTACAAGAGTAATGTATAGTAACAATTTCTACATAACGCGGCACGGTGGTTTAGTGTTTAGCATGTTTGCCTCTCAGCTCTGGGGATCCAGGTTCTGGATAGCGTTTCCATGTTCTCCTCATGCCCACGTGGGTTTTCCTCCCACAGTCCAAAAACCTGGATTCAAGGTGAATTGACTGCTCTAAATTGTCCCTTCTAAAATTTACACATATAGTTGTGGGTGTGAGTGTGAGTGAGTGTGTGCCTAGCGATAGATTGAAATCCTGACCTGGATGTATTTGCTCAGCACCCAAAACGCTGTCAGGAAATGGGAACCCCACCCACTGCACGACCTTGGTCCCGAGAATAGGATTAAGCTGAAGATAATGAATTAATGAAATTGTTTTTTAATTAAGTTGATGTGCTTAACAATAGAATTATAAATACTGACCTAAATCAGATACAAAAGTGCAGTTTATAAATGTTTAACCTAATATTAGACCAGACAAAGCATCCTGATCAAAACAACTGGCAAAACATATTCTAAACATTAGACTGTTTACACGATTCCAAACAAAGTATTGACGTTATTAAATGAACAGTTATATTCCCCATATAGTACATTTTCTATATGGTTTACATTTTATAAAACTGATTTTCTCAACTTTAAAAATATTTTTGCCAGAGTTTGATATCAGTTTCTGAAGGTGACATTTTTAAAGAAAGAGTAAGAATCATTTTACATTTTAAAATATGAAACCTGTAATTCAAGAACTGTTTAATCACGCTCCCTTGAGACTTATTGTTGTACTTTGACCTGTTTTGAATGTACTGTACCTTGAACTGAGTGTTAACCAAGTTTGGGTTTCTGTAATCACTACACAATCATAATTATTATAAAAACCTTTAAGAAGACATACCATGGAATATGACTGATAGAATAGACAGCTAGTTAGGTTGAATAGATAATTAGGTAGATTGATAAAATAGGTAGATGAAATAGTCAAAGCATATTTAGTATCATTTTAATCTGACAAAAGTGTTTGTGGAGGGTGTTGGTGGAATCCTATTTCAGCAAAAGTGAGGGTGCTCAAACCACCCATCCACATTTGCTACGTCCCTGGAAAAATAAATAAGCCATCTATTTACTCTTGTTACCAAATCTATAATTTCAGGTTTTTTATATAGTTTCTTTAATAGTTAACATCAATGCAAACCCATAGTAATATTAGGAATGAAACATGACTGCTTTGTGTTGATTTTCTCCATTAAGGCAACATTCAGTGTTGATCCCAGGTCAGCTGACCGAGTCATGTGACAATGTCATGCGTCATTCATTCTTATGTGCTTCATATTTTAATATTAACATCCTTCTAGCTTCATTCACAGGTTTCTAATAAGCTTTTACTTCTTAAAACAGTTTCTTTACAAATATGTGTTGTTGTTTTTTTGTCTATATGTGCTCTATAGTACGTGTAAATAAAACCTATTATTTCTCAATAAATCACTGTAAAACTGTTAAAAAATACAGTACACTTATTCACCTTCACATAAGAAAACAGGAAAAAATCTTCAGTATTGACTTTGCCGTGATCGTAACAGACAGCCCAAATGATTCTATGATTCTATGGTTTTATGCTCAAGCTACTTCTAATTTACATCTGAGTTTCACAGATGTCTCCTATAAAGTTCCCTGCAGTATAATAATAATAAAAAAATTCTTTTACATTTCTAATTTCATACTTATTAATATAAGCTATAAATTAGTTTGTACTTCTTGATAAAGCGCCTCTAAATTGGCAGGTTAGTATTCCCTAAAATGACACTCCTAAGTTGCACACATTCACGGACACCTTTAGACAAGAGGGACAATTTATAATGCCAGTCAGGTTCTTCAGGAAGATCTGCATGCCACCCCTGAGGCGGAGGACAAGGTGGAGGGTGGATTCTTTCTGAGTGTTGTAGTCGGAGAGGGTGCGGCCATCTTCCAGCTGTTTGCACCCATGAGAATAATTCAACCAGTCAAAATTCATTCATTCGTTCATTCATTCATTATCTTCCGCTGTATCCTATATTAGGGTTGCGGTGGGGTTCCCCATGCCCATCCAGGGGAGAACGTTTCAGGCACTGGGCAGATACACCCAGGACAGGGCGCCAATCTATCGCTGGGCACACACAGACACACACTCACACAGACACACACTCATACACACTCTATATGGGGCAATTTGGAGAACTCAATTGACTTGATCAATGTTTTTGGACTGTGGGAGGAAACCGGAGAACCTGGAGGAAACCCATGCAGACACGGGGAGAACATGGAAACTCCACCTAGATGGGGATTCGAACAGGGAATCCCTAGTGCTGAGAGGCGAACGGGCTAACCACTAAGCTACTGTGCCGCCCCCAGTCAAAATTAATACTTTTTTTAACCAAATGCTAACTAAATACTAACTTAGTGTGAATGTAATGCTTTTTGATATTTTGGCAATTCACTTAATTTACCATTGTGATATTCACATGCATAAATTCATCTTGCATAATGTATAAATTCATCTTGCTTAATCTACATTAAAAAGTAAAAACTTGAATTAACTAAAGAGAACTGCTTTGTGGTTTATTGATGCTCAATATTTCAGCTTTCACATACTGCATTAAATGACTAATTTTATACAGCTTACCTTAAAGTTTAAGAAACAGCTAACATGTTTGTAACATGTTTAGTTTATATTAGAGTACAAACAATCATCAAGAATTAGATGTTTTGTAAGCATGTAACACCTTTACTGCCCACCCCTGAGACGGAGGACAAGGTGGAGGGTGGATTCTTTCTGGATGTTGTAGTCGGAGAGGGTGCGGCCATCTTCCAGCTGTTTGACCGCAAAGATCAGCCTCTGCTGGTCAGGGGGGATGCCTTCCTTGTCCTGAATCTTGGCCTTGACATTTTCAATGGTGTCACTGGGCTCCACCTCCAGGGTGATGGTCTTGCCAGTCAGGGTCTTGACGAAGATCTGCATGCCACCCCTGAGGCGGAGGACAAGGTGGAGGGTGGATTCTTTCTGGATGTTGTAGTCAGAGAGGGTGCGGCCATCTTCCAGCTGTTTGCCCGCGAAGATCAGCCTCTGCTGGTCAGGGGGGATGCCTTCCTTGTCCTGAATCTTGACCATGACATTTTCAATGGTGTCACTGGGCTCCACCTCCAGGGTGATGGTCTTGCCAGTCAGAGTCTTGACGAAGATCTGCATGCCACCCCTGAGGCGGAGGACAAGGTGGAGGGTGGATTCTTTCTGGATGTTGTAGTCAGAGAGGGTGCGGCCATCTTCCAGCTGTTTGCCCGCGAAGATCAGCCTCTGCTGGTCAGGGGGGATGCCTTCCTTGTCCTGAATCTTGGCCTTGACATTTTCAATGGTGTCACTGGGCTCCACCTCCAGGGTGATGGTCTTGCCAGTCAGAGTCTTGACGAAGATCTGCATGCCACCCCTGAGGCGGAGGACAAGGTGGAGGGTGGATTCTTTCTGGATGTTGTAGTCAGAGAGGGTGCGGCCATCTTCCAGCTGTTTGCCCGCGAAGATCAGCCTCTGCTGGTCAGGGGGGATGCCTTCCTTGTCCTGAATCTTGGCCTTGACATTTTCAATGGTGTCACTGGGCTCCACCTCCAGGGTGATGGTCTTGCCAGTCAGAGTCTTGACGAAGATCTGCATGCCACCCCTGAGGCGGAGGACAAGGTGGAGGGTGGATTCTTTCTGGATGTTGTAGTCGGAGAGAGTGCGGCCATCTTCCAGCTGTTTGCCCGCAAAGATCAGCCTCTGCTGGTCAGGGGGGATGCCTTCCTTGTTCTGAATCTTGGCCTTGATATTTTTAATGGTGTCACTGGGCTCCACCTCCAGGGTGATGGTCTAGCCAGTCAGGGTCTTCACGAACATCTGCATTTTGAAACCTAAAAACGAATGAATGAAAAAAAAAATTCAGATTTAAAACTACATCACAGGAATTAGATGTTTAATGATGTAAAAATCAGATACTACAGTCAATACAATATAAACAGTACCACCAAAAAGGTGGCATGCAGTGAGGCACAGTAGATGACATAACCAGTTTTAAAAACAGATTAGTATATTTAATAACGACAAATAAACATGTTACAAGAAAAAAAGGCATTGGTGCATAGAGCAGTATGGCCACAATTTAATTTTTCTTACAATAAATACAACCAATGATTTACTAGTTGCTTTAATTTCAAGTTCCAGTTATTGAGACTGAATTATGTATGGATCATTTTTTGTTAGAACATTTAGTACTTTTCAGTGTTAAGACACATTTCTCTTACCTGAATGTATTTATGGAATCTTAAATGAGCTTCTGTTTGCAGGAGCGTTCTGTGACTCAACCTGAGCTTCGTCTGAACAATATTGATCTGATGTTCTAAGTGATGTTCCAAAGTTGTTGGGAATATTCCATTGTACTCTATGGATAGTAAATGATTTAAAAAATGTAGATTGTAGAGTTTATTTGTAGTATTGACATATTTCTGATGTTTTTCACTCACTCCCACAATGTTATTCCTTTATTCTACAGCTTCAAATACACGTGAATGAGCTATTATTTACAAAAAAAACACTCTCCTCATGGGGGTAATGTTTTCTTTATAGTGTATCCCAGAAACAAACAGCTGACATGTTTTCAAGTCAGCACATGATAATGTCCCCTTTGTTCACATGATTTGCCAATCCTCTTAACTATAATCTGTTCATTTAACTGTAATCTACTGTTTATAGATTCACAAATATGGCATGAGACTGCTGGATGGTAAACTTCGGACTTTTTAGTGACCCTAAGACATACAATTGCATATATGATAGTAGATTTATTAAAGGAATGTCTAAAATTACTTAAAAAAAAATTCAAGATTGAAAAAAAGAACCCCTACTGAATATCTGCCACGTATTTAGAAGTGTTTGTTACTAGGCAATCATGTAAAACTCATTTACAAGAGCAATGTATATTTTCATAAATGTAACATTTAATAGTAGCAATTTATATGTAAGGTGGCACGGTGGTTTAGTGTTTAGCACGTTCGCCTCTCAGCTCTGGGGTACCAGGTTTAAATGCCGATCTGAATGGCGTTTCCATGTTCTCCTCATGCCCATGTGAGTTTTGCTCCCACAATCCAAAAACATGGATTTAAGGTGAATTGACTGCTCTAAATTGCCCCATCTAAAATTTCCACATACAGTTGTGTGTGTATGTGTGTGTGTGTGTGTGTGTGTGTGTGTGTGTGAGTGTGAGTGAGTGTGTGCCTAGCGATAGATAGACAACATATTCTAAACATTAGACTGTTTACACGATTCCAAACAAAGTATTGATGTTATTAAATGAACAGTTATATGCCCCATATATTATATTTTCTACATGGTTTACATTTTCTAAAACTGATGTTCTCAACTTTAAAAAATATTTTTTGTGGCAATTTGGAGAAATCAATTGACTTGATCCATGTTTTTGGACTGTAGGAGGAAACCGGAGAACCAGGAAGAAACCCACACAGACACGGGGAGAACATGGAAACTCCACTCAGATCAGGATTTGAACTGGGAATCCCTAGTGTTAAGAGGCAAATGTGCCCGTTAACCAAGTTTGTATTTCTGCAATCATAATCATAATTATTATAAAAACCTTATTAAAAAAATAAACCATTCCATTAATAGCCTTGGAATATGACTAATAGAATAGACAGCTAGTTAGGTAGAATAGATAAGTAGGTAGATTGATAAAATAGGTAGAAGAAATAGTCAAAGCATATTTAGTATAATTTTAATCAAAAGTGTTTGTGGAGGGTGTTGGTGGAATCCTATTTCAGCAAAAGTGAGGGTGCTCAAATCACCAATCCCCGTTCGCTACGTTCCTGGAAAAAAAAAAGCCCTCTATTTACTACATTTAGTCATTTAGCAGACGCTTTTATACAAAGTGATTTACAAATGAGAACACAAGTCAGTAGTCATGAAGAAAACCAGCTACACTGTAGAATTATCAAACCTTATTGTTATCTGATCCTTCACCTACTCCCCTTTTTTGTTACCAAAGCTATAACTTCAGTTTTTTAAATATAGTTTTTTTATTAGTTAACATCAATGCAAACCCGTAGTAATATTAGGAATGAAACATGACTGCTTTGTGTTGATTTTCTCCCTTAAGGCATCATTCAATGTTGATCCCAGGTCAGCTGACCGAGTCATGTGACAACGTCATGCGTCATTCGTTCTGTGTTTTTATATTTTAAGATTAACATCTTTCTAGCTTCATTCACGGGTCTCTAATTAGCTTTTATTTATTAAAATGGTTTCTTTGCAAAACAAATCTTTGTAAACTTGAGAATGTGAAAAGTTATTTCACTTGATTAACTTTGAAAGTACCACAGATTTGGTGAATTATCTATGATGGATTGTATTGAGCATTAACACAACACTTCCACTATTCATATTTGTTTATTAATAAATCTGATTATCAGAAGCACCATGGTTACAAAACAGTGATTGTAATCATTAACACAATAACTAGATTATAATTGTCAAGCAAGCCAGAACTGAACAAACCACACCTAAAACAACTGAGTCATCCATCATCTTCAAAACAGTCTCGGTTTAAACCTAATGAAGGCTAGCTCTGATAAATGCCTTAAGAGGATTATCTATGATGAGGGATTGATGGTTTGAGTTGAAATAAATCAAATGTGATATCTTATTATCCTACTTTTATTTAACTCTCCACATTCTCAATAGTATACATTCATTCATTATCTCCCGCTTTATCCTCTATTAGGGTCGCGGTGGGGTTCCCCATGCCCATCCAGAGGAGAAAGTCCCGGGCGCCGGGCAGACAGACCCAAGACAGGGCGCCAATCCATCGCTGGGCACACACACTCCCTCACACAGACACACTCTATATGGGGCAATTTTGAGAATTCAATTGACTTGATCCATGTTTTTGGACTGTGGGAGGAAACTGGAGAACCCGGAGGAAACCCACGCAGACACGGGGAGAAGATGGAAACTCCACCCAGATGGGGATTCGAACCGGGAATCCCTAGCGCTGAGAGGCAAATGTGCTAACCACTAAGCCACCGTGCCAATAGTATACACCAGCTTTTAATTTTTGTTTCATTTTCTGGCCGAAGTTTTATCATTTTTATCACATTTGTTGTTTATTTGTGCTCTATAGTATGTGTAAATATATGTATAGTATGTGTAAATATAAATATTTCATTATTTAATTATAAATCACTATAATACTGTTAATAATACACTCCAATCATTCGTTTTGACATCATCAGAACAGAAAATCAGAAAAGAAAAAACAAATCTATATTGACTTTGGTGTGATTGTATGTAACAAACAGGCCCAAGTCATTCTATGATTCTTAATCTCATTGGGGTTTTATGTGGAAATGGTGAAGCCATCTTCCAGCTGTTTGCCCCCGAAGATCAACCTCTGTTGGTCAGGGGGAATGGCGTCCTGGATCTTGACCTTAACATTTTTAAAGGTGTCACTAGGCTGCATCTCCAAGGTGATGATCTTGCCAGGCAGGGTTTTTACGAAGATTTGCATGACACCTCCTGGGACTGAGATAAATTTTAAGGATGGAGTCTTTTCGGATGTTGTAGTCAGAGAGGGTGCATTCTGTTACGCTCGCCTACCTCGACCAAATGCGGCTGCGCAGATGAAGCGCAGAGCCAGGCACACAGGTAGCAGAACAACGGAATTTATTTAAAGGTGTAGGGACACCATAAACAGAGGAGGTACAAACGCGAGCGAACATAAAACTAACGACGTGCACGGAGGAAGGGGAACACAGGAGATAAATACATACCGACACCTGACCACGTGCACAAAACCAACCAATGAAAATAAAGAGTTAATTAACTTAAATGCCAAAACACGAACAAAAGTTAATTAACTCAAATGAGGAACAGGTGCCATAGGCACCTGGTCTGCAAAAAAGGACTGCAGCCTGTTTTCTCATGTTAACATAGACTCTTAAAAAGCTACTGGGAAAATGTTTAGTGTGATGCATGTAGAATAGTATCTCACCAGATCTTTAAGATATGGTGGTATAAGCTTTGATTATTGATTATAAACTAAAATGTAGGTATAAAAATATATACAAATAATTTACATGTACATTATATTTACATTTAGCAGACGCTTTTATCCAAAGCGACTTACAAATGAGAACATTACAAGTCAGAAGTTATGCAGAAAACCAACTACACTGTAAAATCATCAAACCAGTTATTTGATGCTGCCCCCCCCCCCTTTTTTTAAACAGGTATTTGTTAAAAAGATGCATCTTCAGTAGTTTCTTAAAAATGCTAAGTGATTCTGCCTTACGGACAGAGTTGGGAAGATCGTTCCACCATTTTGCAGTGGTGAACACCTCGGAGTGAGAATTGGCTCCTCGGTGAGGTGGAATCGCCAGGCGGCAATCATCACTGGAGCGAAGTGAACGAGTCGGAGTGTATTTTGAAAGGATAGTGGAGGTAAGAGGGGGAAGATCCAGAAATGGTTCTGTAGGCCAGAGTCAGTGACTTACTGAATGCGAGCAGCTACAGGGAGCCAATGGAGGGAAATGAGTAGTGGAGTGACATGAGTTTGCTTGGGCACATTTAATCATTCAGCAGATGCTTTTATCCAAAGCGACTTACAAATGAGAACATTACAAGTCAGAAGTTACGCAGAAAACCAACTACACTATAAATTCATCAAACCTGATTGTTATTTGATGCTGCCCCCCCTTTTTTTTACAACAGGTATTTGTTAAAAAGATGCATCTTCAGTAGTTTCTTAAAACTGCTTAGTGATACTGCCTTACGGACAGAGGCTGGTTAAACACAAGTCGGGCTGCAGAGTGTTGAATTAGTTGAAGAGGTCTGATTGTGGAAGCTGGGATACCGGCAAGCAGGTCATTACAATAATCAAGCCTGGATAGGACTAGGGCTTGAACTAGCAGTTGGGTAGCATGTTCAGTCAAGGTCGTCTGATCTTCCTTATGTTGTAAAGAAGGAATCTACATGAATGGGCAGTTTTGATAACATGATCAGAGAGTTTAAGGTAGGAATCTATTGTGAAACCAAGGTTCCGGACCTAATCGGTTGGGGCGATTGTGGAGCCGTCAATTTGGAAGGTCAGGTCGTGATGTATTGAGGGTTTAGCTGGGATAATGAGAAGCTCTGTTTTTTCTAAATTTAATTTGAGATGACAGCTATTCATCCAAACAGATAGGTCGGTGAGGCAGGCAGATAGCCGATATGAGATTGTGGTGTCATCAGGGGCAAAAGACAGATGAAGCTGAGCGTCATCAGCATAGCAGTGGCAAGAGAAACCATGCGCCTGTATGACTGTGCTCAGTGATGTCATGTATAGTGAGAAGAGGAGAGGACCAAGTACAGAGCCTTGAGGCACACCAGTGCATACTTGGTGAGCGTTAGAGATCTCCCCATTCCATGACACTTTGAAGGTTCTTCCTGTGAGATAGGATCGAAACCATTTAAGTGCCGTATCAGAAAAGCGGAGTGGACAGTGAGAATCTGATGATTTACTGTATCAAAAGCTGCAGAAAGGTCTAGCAGAATGATGACAGAGGATTGAGATTTAGCTTTGGCATATTTAAGTTAGTCAATCACAGAGGAATGCTGTCTCCATGGAGTGACCACCCCTAAAACCGGACTGATTGGGATCAAGATTATTCTGATTAAGAAATTTGGAGACCTGTGTAGATACCACCACACATACCAGTGCTTTAGACAAGAAAGGTAAAAGTGAAACAGGTCTGTAAGTCTCAACCAAATTTGGGTTGAGCATTGGCTTTTAGAGTAGCGGTTTGACTATGGCCTGTTTGAAAAAATTTGGAAAAGTACCAGACGTGAGCGAGGAGTTAATGGTGTGTGTGTGTTACGATGGGGGAATGGCAGGAGCCATTATACAGGGGGGAATGACGTAAGCAACAGGTGACACTAAAAACGATTTTAAGGATTTCATACTGAATGTCCTGAGCGAGGTTCGAACCAGCGAACAACAGCATGCAAACCGCGAGAGAAGTAGGCGCGTATAGCAGTATAGCCCTACAGCAGCCGGACAAAAGAGAAGCGAAACTAAAAGCCTCAGTGACAGAGCAAGGCGCGCAATTCGCGTGAACCCCCAAAATGAAGAAACAAAAAGAGCAGTTTTAAAAACACTGCTAAAAAGAAATAAATGAACTGAGAGAGCAGTTTTCGAAAACACAGTTTTTCGACCGTTATTAGGACACAATAATAATAATGCACACAGTGCGGAAGTGATCGCGATATTGCCCCAGGGCGTGCCCCGGCAACCAATATCGGACAGTAGGAAAGAATTAAGCAATAGGGTTTTAGGACCAATATTCTCTCAAATGAGAACTGATCCACGGGTCACACACTTCACGTGAAAAAGGCGACGGCGTGGCGAGGAAGCGCCGCCACACTCCGCTTTAAATAAGGAAGCTGGCAGACCTGATTGCCGCTGCGCTTCCTGGGAGTTGGAGTTTTTCTCCTGTCGCAGCGGGATGGCGGCGTACGCCCCCCCTGTGGCGACATGGCCTGTGACAGTGTGAGTGCTGGTGTGATGGAGGAGGCGATGGATTGAAGAAGGTGGGATGGGATGGAATCAAGGGGGCAAGTAGTTGGGTTACTGGCAAGAAGAATTTTGTAGATGTCAGATTCTACGACAGGGATGAAGGAGGACGTAAAACATTAGTTTACGTGTAATCGATCACTTCTTGGTGGGGGGGCTTTATTTAACTAACTGAGAGAGAAACAAGTAAAACACATTCCACATGACCTAAATAGGTGAGATTGATGCATTTCATTAATGATTAGCATTAATAATAATAAAATAATAATACATTTTCGGTGGCTTAGTGGTTAGCACATTCGCCTCTCAGCGCTAGGGATTCTCGGTTCGAATCCCAATTTGGGTGGAGTTTCCATGTTCTCCCCGTGTCCACGTGTTTCCTACAGGTTCTCCGGTTTCCTCCCACAGTCCAAAAACATGGATCAAGTCAATTGAGTTCTCCAAATTGCCCCATATAGAGTGTGTATGCATGCGTGTCTGTGTGAGTGAGTGTGTTCCCAGCGATGGATTGGAGCCTGGTTGTATCCTGGTTGTATCTGCCCAGCGCCCGAAACTTTCTCCCCTGGATGGGCATGGGGAACCCCCCCACAACCCTAATATAGGATAAAGCAGAAGATAATGAATGAATGAATTAATTAATAATACATTTTATTTCATAGGCACCATAAAACAGATTAAAAAATAACACAGCAAAGGAGCAATTAGATTGTAAAGGCAGTCTAACTTTGGTGGATTTGAAGTGAGGATTTGAACTTTAAGAGTGAATATATGTTTTGTTAGGTTTTTATAATACTTTTAAGTAATTTAGTAAAAGTAATAATGTAAAGTAAAACTCATGATAAGTTCAATAGTTCAGGGAACAGAGAAAATGACTATTTTGATGAATGAGCATGGGAAAGAGTATGAATGTCCAGTTGCAGGGTCAGCGGAGAGTTTTGAATAATAGGACTGTCAACAAGAACCTGTCATAAATTCATACCCCTGAAAGCAGGACCAGATGGGTTAGAAGATAGAGATGTTTTGGTCAATGTACACATGAGAAAAAAGACTGTTGTCTGGAGGGGCACACACACAGAAGAAGCAGGTCACGCCCTCCTGAAAGACTTAAATGGACGAACGAGAGGACTTCGGGCAGAGCTCTCGGGGGATAGCAACGGGTTGCTATCGTCCATATTTACATTGTTTGATATTTTACACTGTCTATTCAGTAAAACGCATTAAATTATTTTGGAATGGAACCGCCGACTTCTGACCGTTTTTTATGAAACGTAACAGTTTCTTATGTCAAGTGGCAAAGTATTCCAAATCCGGGGAGTAGGGCTTTCAGTCGCTCTAGTTAAATAAAGCCCCCCACCAAGAAGTGACCGATTACACATAAATGAATGTTTATACCATTTGCAGGAAAAGTGATCATGCCTGGACAAAGATCAGATCTGGCCCACCCTTGCTGTAGAGCATTGATGTGCAGACAATTTAGTTAATCAAAAAATAAAAGATCTTGCATGCAGTAATTTTAAGTCCATTATCATTTGCTATACATGGTATGTATTTTTAATAATATTTTTAAAATTGAGATTCGAAGCCTTATTACCTATGTGAGAGAAACTAAGAGTTCTTATTAACACTGTTATGTCACCTTTGTTGTTTAGTGATACTATGAGGAACTGGTAGTTTTGGGCTCACAAGAAGTTCCTGCTTCATGTCAACAGTTTGCCCACGTTAAGAGGTTCCATCTGACAATTAGTTATATTTTGTGAAAATAAAAAATATGGACTATTATTACAGGTCTTAGGAAGGCAACCCTATCTTTACCCCATCAGGGTCTTGTAGTACACTGTATGTTGCCAAACTTAGCAGTGGGAACACACGTGTGCATTTGAAGTAGCAGGTTAAAGTGTAGAGTTAACAATGAACTCATCTAAAAATGTTTAGGATGAATTGTGATTGTTTAAACATTATTGTAAGACCTAATGCATATTTTCAAAAAGGTTTTACTAAACTACTGAGTGTTAATGAGCACAAATTCAGTATTTTATTTAAGATACTAAAATGGAATGTTAAAAATATAGGGTATGGGATAACGAATATGATTTAATTATATATTTTTGCCCATGTATTGTACAGTTGTAGTGTTTCCTCACAGTAACCTTTTCCAAGTCATGTATGCCTTTTTTATTTCTCTGCGGTAATGACAGGTGTGTCCTGAAACTGTAATGAGTGTGACCGTTGAAGAGTTCTGTGGTGAGAAATGGGAGGAGAGCATGCAAAATCACCAGACAATCAGAAGTATGTCCAAAACCTCACCAGAGACCAGTTAAAAAACAAATACACCTTTTTTATTTCTATTTTTTATATGTATTCATTTCTTACTGGGTAGATGGGATGAATTTTAAGGCAAGACTGTTTTTTGAGTCCCAGGAAGAAAATAAATGTTTCATCAGCAAATACTTGACACAAGAAATCAGTTGGTATATTGAACATTGTACATGCTTGATTCTTATTATTTTGTTATAGCAGTGTTTTTGTGAAAAATATGAAAATGTGTGAAAGAAGTAACAACACAAATGATTATTAAAGAGATCAAGTGGGAAATTGTGTAATGTACTTGTAACAGTGTCCTCCTCTTTAACCTCAGCTTCAGTGGCATTGGGAAAAACACACACAGGGCCCTAACTTACACCCTTCTCAAGACACGTATTGATGTTTAATGCTTCTTCCACCTTCCACCTGCGTCATTTAAATAGCAACATTGCTTGTGAATATACTGCAATGGGCATGGTGGTTCTTAAATAAGGTGTGTTCAGGTACATTTCTTTTTGTGTATTGTTATGACAACAGAAAACCCAGACAGACAACAGTCAGATGTTCGTTACTTTTCAGTGAATCATCAACACAGACGCATGTCCACTGAACGCTATTAAATATCATTGCTTTTGTACAGAGAATGCATAAACATAGTCTACACTATACTGCACTGTTCTGGTTCTGGTAAGTGCACAAGGAACATTCCAGCAGATCGCAAGTAGATCTTCAGTCTCTCTCCACAGTTAAGGCTTGGAATGTGTTGACAAACATGTAGCGTGAAAACAAAACGTACAGCCGTCGAAACCAGAGGAGCTGGGAGACGTGGCAAAACATGGCTTCCTGATTCCAAAAGAGTCAGATTTCAAATCAGCAATGATACTCAGAACTGCTTGTACAACTAACCTAATATCTTGGCTGTACATGTCTGTGTTCTTACAGATTAAAAATGCTGTAAGAACATTTGTAATTGATCGATCTTGATTTACTTTCATGAACATAACTGAAACAGCATTTAAGGGCATTGAGGGTGTGGTAGCTCTGTGGTGTAGGTGTTGCACTATCAATCTGACAGTTGTGGGTTTAAATCTCAGCTCTACTGAAGTCAACAATGTGGGTCCTTGAGCAAGACGCTTGTGTTCTGACTCCAACCATAAGTTGAGATACTTTTAAGTCGATTTGAATAAAAGTGTCTGCTAAATAAACTCATGTAATTAACTTTGTGTAAGCATTTCATTACATTTTAAACATGTGAACACAAATGTGTCACAAAGGGTTCTGATAGAGCAGTCAGGAGACAAATATGCAATAATGCAGAACAATGGTTATTTATTGAGAGAAGGCAGAGGCAGGGTAGTATGGAGGGAGCATGGACGAACTGGTTTCTAGTGCCCAGGATGTGGACTGATACCTGGAACGAGATCCTGGGCAGAGCACAACACCGAGCAAACGAACAAATCAATAAACAGAGGTTCAGATAGTCAATAGAAACACTGTAGCAAGAGAACCCTACACTGGCTATGCATGAAGGAGAATCTAAACTGGTGAGGTGGCCTTTAGTAGGCAAAATAAACTCTAAGAAAGTACAGGATAGGGTGAAAAGCAGAGTGCAAGAACACACAGAAAGAAGAAACAGATGAATGTGAAAGAGATAGAGGATCGGTGAACTGGATGTGCTGTCGCGCAGACCTGAACGGACCTGGAACAAACACAGGGAGGGGAGACAGCAAGAGGGTTAGCATACAATGGATAAGAAAGGGTTAGTTCACCGATAGAGAGCGTGTTAGTAAATAGATCTGAAAAGTTAGTATACACAGATGTACAAACAAACACACAGGTGGTGACGCGCCAGCGGAGCGAGCTAGGGTGAGCGCAAACTCCGCCCCAGCCGGCCAAAGCCGATCCACCTGTGAGAACAAACGATAAATAATGCTCCCGGGACACTGAAAGTCAGGGACAGGGGAAATGGAGGAAACAGAAGGAGATGAACTCAAAATAACTCTGGGAGCAACAATAAATGCACACAGACGTTCACTCATGCACACAAACACACGCTACGCTAAACACGGAAGTGAGTACACAGAAGCTAATGCTAAGCCAAACAAAGGCACACTCACCCAGACGGTATACAGCACAAACAGACCAGAGTATAACAGCAAAACCGCTCGGTACGTATAGTCAAAACCAGGGACAATACTTCGCACCATCCAGCCTGAAAGCAGGGTTTAAATAGAGGTAACCGACCCATCAGAATAATCAGCCGCACCTGGTGAGGAAACGAAGGCGGAACTAGAAGGCGGGGCTGAGAGAGCGCGCTGGAGAGAGAGAGACAGACAGCCCATTTCTTACAAAATGGCACTTTTACCAGTATTTACAAAATGCAAATTTAGTCCTAATTTCTACATCACAGGACCATCTAAGCATTTTTTTTTTTTTTTGGACAGCACTCAGAGCAAAAAGTGGAAACACATGTAAGTGACACAGTGACACTAATTAGATTTTTCTTACTATGATAAAAGGCAAATAATTTGTACTGATTAATAGCTGTTTAAAGGGTGCCTTAGTTTGGAAGTCACTTCAACATGTGTTCAAGCCAATGTGTACTGTTGAAACAGTAATTTAGAGGTAGACACTAATAACCTACACTCTACAGTCAATTTTGATGAGTTAGGACAGCTTATTATCAAGTTATTTGTTAATATTCAGAATTAGAATTAGGGGGCCTATAATATTTTTTGGTGTGGTTCTCAAAGAAGCACCTTGCTCTGCAAATACTTGATGTTTCTAAGGAATCACTTAATGTAGTTTATTTCTTGGACATGCAGATCATTTAACAAGAATTTATGAAACATGAATGTGATTACACAGAACACAGAGACAGCCCACCTGAAGCAATGAGGGTTAACGGCCTTGCTCAAGGGCCTACATTGGTAACTTCAGTGAACATGGGATTGGAACCATCAACCTTTGAATTGATAGCCCAATACCCAGACCACTGAGCCACCACATCTCATATGTACAGAGTAAATCACTAATTTTGACCACTCATGCACAACAATTAAGTGATGTGACCTATAATAGCAATATTAAATACATTTTTATTAGTACCTGAAGTATAATTATTTGGAAATAGAGAAAATATTCAAATATATATTTAAAAAGCTTACATACACTTCTTACCTTAGCTCTTCTGTATTCCTTTGGTCCTATGATGCAACAGAAAGATGAGGGGAAAACCAGCTGAGTGGCAGCTCTAGGATTGACAGATACTTTCTGAAGATGCTAACTGTGTGCAGGGAGAAGTCTTGACAACCTGCAGAAACAATATTGATGTTATATTACTGGGATCTTACAAGACTGAATACGATGGAACCCAAACACAAATTCCAGATTGGTGGTATTAATATATGCATGGCATTGGTTTTTAAATCATTTTTTATTCTAAAAATATTTTTTTCAATCTATAGTGCCTGGGAAGAAAAGTTTTTTTGTATAATAGATATTTTTTGCCTGTAAACAATCAGTATTGTGTATTTCCTGTTATTCTACATTTAATTAAATCCAAAGTTTTTAGATAGATAAAACCTCTTTCACTTTTATTATGTAGCACAGCATGCTGGTAAAAATGTAGGTGCAGAGATCACCTGCACCCTACACTAAATAAATAAAAGAAGCAAACAGGGTGCTTACAGGGGGTGGGGGTGGGTAGAAGTAATTAACGCACTCGATGCAGCTCCATCTGATGCATGTGAAGCCTTTATAAGCTGTAAAAGCTCATGCCTCTCAAGTAGCAGCACTGCTCGTCAATAATGGATGTGGTTTTCTCAAAATGTGTGTTCAGGTACATTTCTGGTGTATTATTTTAGCAATGAAACACAGGTGCACCACTGACTATAAACAATCTAGGTAGACATCAACAGTCAGAGGTTTATTGCTATCTTAGCAGTAAATTGTCAACACAATGTGTATAATTTCATCACTGAAGTAAATTAAACTCTTTAAAAAAAAAAAAAAATTTAAACGGGAACAGCAAATTCAATCTGATGGTCTTCTCTCCTCAGGTTCACAGACTGGTTTAAATGGATTAAAAACTGCACCATTGAAATGGCAATCAATAAATTTTGGACCGTACCTGGCTCTTGAAGGGAACGGCAAATCACAGGTTCATGGGTTTATTGCATGTTATGCCCAAAACACACCCCTAATAAAGAGAATGAACTGAGAGAAGAGTAAATATTTTTGTGCATGTCGAGTCATGTAAGACAAACTAAATCAAGTTGTGCGCCTCACAAAAGATAAATAGGGCCAAATACGTTCATTTGTGACATGGGCTCAAGTGTGTAAAAAACAAGTTGTCACAGTCTGTTGGAGCATCAAGATTTGCAACCTGACTTTTATTATGTAAGGAGTGTGTCAAACATCAGTCCCATGCAGAAAAAACCACAACAAAGAAGATGGTTCAAAGGACTGAAAATGTGTGCTGTGGACAGATGAGTCAGCATTTTGACTTGTTTAAAATAATGTATATTGATTTTTAGAGCTAATGATAAAAAGGACTATTCAAAGCACTACATCTGTCATGCTATGGAGGTGCATCATTTAACCTCAACATGGATTACTTGCATGTTTTGTAAAAACATGCTGTATCCATGTGATTTATTTCAGATAAGTGTGTAATTAATTCAGCAGAATGTCAGGCCACATGTTAGAGTTTAGAGGTTATACACACAGAGTATGCGTGTATTTAATGACTTGTCAGCAATATAGATTGGTCTTATTTTTAATATGCATGGTACATAATGATGAGGAGAATCAGTCAATTGTTACCATGGACTGGTAAACAGCTAAAACTTTCAAAAAGTAAAAAAAGCAACTAATAGGAAAGGTGATTTAACATAAAGGTGATCATTGAAAGTAATAGAAACATTTTGGGTTTTTTTTTATCAGTTACAATGCTTTTAGCAAATTTTCATATTTATGAAAGCAATAACCTGCTCAAACTTTACTTGGCAACATTATGATAAATTTAAAAAAGGTTTTAAAATATTAGTCGGAGTCGGAGAGGGTGAGGCCATCTTCCAGCTGTTTGCCCGCGAAGATCAGCCTCTGCTGGTGAATCTTGGCCTTGACATTTTCAATGGTGTCATTGGGCTCCACCTCCAGCTTGATGGTCTTGCCAGTCAGGGTCTTTACGACGCATGCCACCCCTGAGGCGGAGGACAAGGTGGAGGGTGGATTCTTTACTAGACAATCATGTAAAACTCATTTACAATTGCAATGTATATTTTCATGAATGTAACATTTAATAGTAACAATTTATATGTAAGGCGGCACAGTGGTTTAGCGTTTAGCACGTTTGTGCATGGCATGAATGGCATTTCCATTTTCTCCTCATGCCCATGTGAGTTTTGCTCCCACAATCCAAAAAACATGGATTTAAGGTGAATTGACTGCTCTAAATTGCCCCATCTAAAATTTCAACATATAGTTGTGTGAGTCCCCAGAATAGGATTAAGCTGAAGATAATGAAATAATTTTAAAAAATTATTAAATTGATGTGCTTAACAATAGAATTATAAAGACTGACCTAAATCAGATACAAAAGTGCAGTTTATAAACGTTTAACCTAATATTTGACCAGACAAACCATCCTGATCAAATCAACTGGCAAAACATATTCTAAACATTAGACTGTTACACGATTCCAAACAAAGTATTGATGTTATTAAATGAGCGCTCTCTTGAGACTTATTGTTGTACTTTGACCTGTTTTGAATGTACTGTACCTTGAACTGAGTGTTAACCAAGTTTGGGTTTCTGTAATCACTACACAATCATAATTATTATAAAAACCTTTAAGAAGACATACCATGGAATATGACTGATAGAATAGACAGCTAGTTAGGTAGAATAGATAATTAGGTAGATTGATAAAATAGGTAGATGAAATAGTCAAAGCATATTTAGTATCATTTTAATCTGACAAAAGTGTTTGTGGAGGGTGTTGGTGGAATCCTATTTCAGCAAAAGTGAGGGTGTTCAAACCACCCATCCACATTTGCTACGTCCCTGGAAAAATAAGCCATCTATTTACTATTGTTACCAAAGCTATAACTTCAGTTTTTTTAATATAGTTTAATAGTTAACATCAATGCAAACCCATAGTAATATTAGGAATGAAACATGACTGCTTTGTGTTGATTTTCTCCCTTAAAGCAACATTCAGTGTTGATCCCAGGTCAGCTGACCGAGTCGTGTGACAATGTCATGCGTCATTCATTCTTATGTGCTTCATATTTTAATATCAGCATCCTTCTAGCTTCATTCACAGGTTTCTAATCAGCTTTTACTTATTAACAGTTTTTGCAAATATGTGTTGTTTTTTGTCTATATGTGCTCTATAGTATGTGTAAATAAAACCTATTATTTCTTAATAAATCACTAAAACTGTTAAAAATACAGTACACTTATTCACCTTCACACAGGAAAAAATCTTCAGTATTGACTTTGCCGTGATTGTAACAGATAGCCCAAATCATTCTATGACTCTTAATATCCTTAGATTTATGCTCAAGCTACTTCTAATTTACATCTGAGTTTCACAGATGTCTCCTATAAAGTTCCCTGTAGTATAATTAAAAATGTTACATTTCTAATTTCATACTTATCAATAAAAGCTATAGTTTGCACTTCTTGATAAAGTGCCTCTAAATTGTTAGTAGTCCCAAAATTAACTCCTAAGTTACTATACTTCGTAGTAGGGTTTAGACTGGGTTCCCAGAAGAAATGCATCATTAATTAGCTTCATTAATGCATTGAGCTCAACTTTTAGCTATAAGGCCTTCTATGTGGATTTTATAAGTCTTAATACTTACCATTTGGTGGAACATTTAATTGCCCCAACTAACCGAGCACCCTCAGATTAATTACAGCATGTGATGACCATGACAAGCACCAAATCCACCAATTAAGTTTATTGATCCAAAGCTTTTTATCTCTGTAGGCACCAATATAACTGGATCAGCATCATGTCAACAAAGGGCACCCATGACAAGAATTCAAAGTCAAAATTAATAACTAAATACTAACTTAATGTGAATGTAAATGCTTTTTGATATTTTTGGCCATATTACACATGCACCAATTTATTCAAATAGCAAATTCATTTTGCTTAATCTACATTAAAAAGCAAAAAACTAGCACAACATTACTACTTTGTGGTTTATTGATGCTCAATATTTCAGGTTTCACATACTGCATTAAATGACTAATAAACTACTTTCAATCATATTAGCTTAAACTTTAAGGTAAACTGTTTTAAAATTAGAGTACAATCAAGAATTGGATGTTTTGTAACACTTTTACTGCCCACCCCTGAGGCGGAGGACAAGGTGGAGGGTGGATTCTTTCTGGATGTTGTAGTCGGAGAGGGTGCGGCCATCTTCCAGCTGTTTGCCCGCGAAGATCAGCCTCTGCTGGTCAGGGGGGATGCCTTCCTTGTCCTGAATCTTGGCCTTGACATTTTCAATGGTGTCACTGGGCTCCACCTCCAGGGTGATGGTCTTGCCAGTCAGGGTCTTGACGAAGATCTGCATGCCACCCCTGAGGCGGAGGACAAGGTGGAGGGTGGATTCTTTCTGGATGTTGTAGTCGGAGAGGGTGCGGCCATCTTCCAGCTGTTTGCCCGCAAAGATCAGCCTCTGCTGGTCAGGGGGGATGCCTTCCTTGTCCTGAATCTTGGCCTTGACATTTTCAATGGTGTCACTGGGCTCCACCTCCAGGGTGATGGTCTTGCCAGTCAGGGTCTTGACGAAGATCTGCATGCCACCCCTGAGGCGGAGGACAAGATGGAGGGTGGATTCTTTCTGGATGTTGTAGTCGGAGAGGGTGCGGCCATCTTCCAGCTGTTTGCCCGCGAAGATCAGCCTCTGCTGGTCAGGGGGGATGCCTTCCTTGTCCTGAATCTTGGCCTTGACATTTTCAATGGTGTCACTGGGCTCCACCTCCAGGGTGATGGTCTTGCCAGTCAGGGTCTTGACGAAGATCTGCATGCCACCCCTGAGGCGGAGGACAAGGTGGAGGGTGGATTCTTTCTGGATGTTGTAGTCGGAGAGGGTGCGGCCATCTTCCAGCTGTTTGCCCGCGAAGATCAGCCTCTGCTGGTCAGGGGGGATGCCTTCCTTGTCCTGAATCTTGGCCTTGACATTTTCAATGGTGTCACTGGGCTCCACCTCCAGGGTGATGGTCTTGCCAGTCAGGGTCTTGACGAAGATCTGCATGCCACCCCTGAGGCGGAGGACAAGATGGAGGGTGGATTCTTTCTGGATGCCTCTTGTAGTCGGAGATGGTGTGCGGCTCCATCTTCCAGATGTTTGCCCGACGAAA
Source organism: Corydoras sp. C115 (assembly GCA_019802505.1). Classification (NCBI taxonomy): domain Eukaryota; kingdom Metazoa; phylum Chordata; class Actinopteri; order Siluriformes; family Callichthyidae; genus Corydoras; species Corydoras sp. C115. The sequence goes on from JAFMOC010000049.1 coordinate 970,402, forward strand.
GATCAGCCTGAGGCTGACTGGTCATGTTGGGGGGATGCCTTCTGTTTTGTCTGCTGAATCTTCCTTGGCCTTGACATTTTCAATGGTGTCACTGGGCTCCACCTCCAGGGTGATGGTCTTGCCAGTCAGAGTCTTGACGAAGATCTGCATTATGAAAGCTAAAAAAGAAGAAAATACTGTAAAACTTATGCTGCTGTAAAACACCCATTTTTTTTAATCATCATTATATATATAAAAAAATGCGTTACATTTCATTTAGGTAATCAATAGAACATTGATCTTGTGTAAAACAAAGTGTTTGAAAAACAGCAAGAATCTTCTGCTTTGAGAAGCTCATCATTGAATAATATAGCTGAGGACCATATAGGTAATCCTAACATGCATTATCTGTAGTAATTTATATTATATTTATGTATATATAAATAAGCATATTTAAATTTAAAGAAGTCAAAAGGACAATGCTTATTAATTTATAACAGGTCAATAGTTACCATGTGTTCTATTATGTTAAGAGTGTTCTATACAAACTGTTTATTTAACATACATGCCAAAAATCTTAAACCATATAAAAAAAATAAAATTGAAGTAAAGAAAATAAAGTTGAGCGTAAATAAAAATCCTAACAACGTCAGGCAACACAACCCTCCATTATATGACTAGTGAATGTGACGCAGATAAACTGGTCGTTTCAAGCGCCATTTTACAACATCCGGATTCTTTGTCCAGAAAGCAGTAATGATTCAGCAAAAAAAAAAAATGCCTCAAACACTCGCACAATGGAGGGACACAACTTTGATGAAATCATTTATATTCCTAACATATTACAACTGTAACGCACACTTTCAACTTTAAAACGAACACATAAAATAGAGAGATGCCCAAACGATATCTCTATTTAGCTTTAAGGTATTTGGGACATATATATATATCCAAAAAACATTTACATCCGACATTATACAGTCTAAAACATTAGCAATTACTACAACACTTACATTTTTGTACTATTACTTTTTACACATACATACATATATATATATATATATATTTCTTTTTTTTTTTTTTACTCTTACTTTTAGGTCAACGAAATCCCAATAACATACGCTTTACAACATATTTTGTGAGAATGACGCAGGGAAACAAGTCGTTTTAGGGGCCATTTTAAAAATATACGAATTGTTTGTTCGAAAATGGCTCGAAATGTAATTCGTTTAAAATTTCATATCGTTTTCGCGACGACTGACGCGTATATACATATACACAAAAACACAGAGTTTAACAAGTCGGTACGTCAAACAAAACATTCTTCGTTCCGCTTATTAAATTCCAAAACCATACCTTACCTTTTTCTTAATATAATAGCTCGTCGGCGACAGCGCAAAACACACAGTAAGCTGTGATCGTTTCTGACCAATAACGCCAGTCGTCGTATTTTATAGAGTGCTGTTAAACCCAGCCCCCTTCCACAAAACAAAATAGTCCGTAATAATTTCGCTTATAAAAACACGTATGTAAAATAAGATGCACTGATTATGAAAGAACGCTTTAAATCTTTAACTAAGCTTTTAAATTTTAAAATTTAAATAATAAACATAAGTTACAAAGCAATCTGCATTATACCTCATGTGAAAAAAAAACATCGCCACCTTTTAGAACACTGGATCCTTCTAGGACAAGGGCATTAATACAGGACACATCTCACGCTCTGATTGGTTGGCGGTGGGTCGACAGTATCGTTGGTGAGTCATCGTTTCAGTGGACTGCATCCACCGCCTGCTGTTGTGTGGCGTTATTCTTACACAATGTCAATCACATAGACTGTCCACAGTGTGTACCTCTACGTAAAATCTAAACATATAGGCTAGCTAAAAACGATTTAGGGTATTTTTACTCACCTTATGCTGTCATTATATGATGTCATTAATCGACTTGTATGTCAGCCAATAGTTTCCTTACTGATTAGTGCACAACAGTACACACACACACACACACACACATATATATATATATATATATATATATATATATATATATATATATATATATATATATATATATGGGCGGCGTTCAAATCTCAATCTGGGTGGAGTTTCCATGTTCTCCCTTTGTCCGTGTGGGTTTCTTCTCCGGTGTCCTCCCACAGTCCAAAAACATGGATCAAGCTCAATTAAATTCTCCAAATTGCCCTATACATAGAGTGTGTTTGTGTGCGCATCTGTGTGTGCCCAGTGATGGGTTGGCGCCCTGTCCTGGGTTTATCTGTCCAACGCCCGAAATGTTCTTCCCCGGATGGGCATGGGGACCCCCCCCCCCCCCCCCCCCCCCCCCGGGACCCTAATAGAGGATAAAGCTATATATATATATATATATATATGGATATATGATAAAGGATATATATTTATGTGTGTGTGTGTGTGTGTGTGTGTGTGTGTGTGTGTAAGCACAATAATAGAGAATAGCAAAAAGATCAGTCCACTGATGTCATGCTGTCTTGTGAAATCGTGAAAGAAAAAAATGTGAATAAATGTGTGCGTTGCCACACCAAAACCAAAGTTGTCAATGTCTAAGAAATTTAACGCCAGCCTAAAAACTAAAATCAGGTGGCTCATTCATTTCTCTACTGCAGTAGGCTATAATGAAATGGGTGTACAAAATAATACTCTACAGTTTGACTTAAAGTGTTAGAAATGAGTAAAATTTCAAATTTCAAAATCATGTAAAAAATGTTAAATTATGCCGAACAGCAGGAAAAATCACATATAAAGGTGGAGGTACGAGCCTGCCTAAGAGTTTATCCACCTTCTCTGATCAAAGCATTTTTTAAAGTTTTTTCGTGTATACAGTATATTATCATTGTGAAATAAGATTAGGATATTCATGAATGTTTTATCAATAAATTTAAGTTATTCACACTGATTTATGCTTATATGATTTTTTTGTTAGACCATCTTCTTCAATATATATAATATATTTTAATCAGTGTTTCTGACTCCTTTTGCACTAATCTGGGATTAGGTTGCTACAATGTGAAGTAGCTTCTGTGTAACTTAGCTTGCTATATTTCTATGAGTGATAGCTTTTGTGTAATGAAGCTTCATTCATTGTCGAGTAACTAATAACTTAGCTCACTATACATTTTACAAGTAGTTTGTTTAACTCTGTATACATGTTTAAACCAACATTATATATCAGTAAAAAGTCATCAACATTTCTGTGTTAAGACACATTTCTCTTACTTAAACGTATTTGTAGAACCTTAAATGAGCTTCTCACATTTGCAGGAGCGTTCTGTAACTGAACCTGAGCTTTGTCTGAAAATTTTTTAGTGGCATTTCTTTAGTTTTGTCACAATGACAACCACCACTCTCAATGTTCCAAAGTTGTTGGGAATGTTCCATTATACTACGTGAATAGTAGAGGATTTACAAAACCTTGATTATAGAGTTTATTTGTAGTTTTGACATATTTTGGGTGTTTCTTACTCACTTTTTTCTCTCCCACAATGTTATTCCTTTATTATACAACTTCAAATACATGCAAATTGACTATTATTTGCAAAAAAAAACACCCTCCTGCCTCCTGTTGGAGGTGATGTTTTCTTCACAGTGCATCCCAGAAACAAACAGCTGACATGTTTTCAAATCAGCACATGGTAATGTCTACGCACCCATTTGTTCACTTGATCTGCCAGTCCTCTTAACTGGAATCTGGTCATTTAACTTGCAAAAAGCAGAGGCTTGTTAATCAGAATATATATTTAGTAAAATGGTTCACAAGAATTTAGGAACTTTTGAGTTTATATAGTTTGATTTGTTTTTCTTGCTCCTACAAGTGTTGGATACAAATATTGTCACATAGCTATGCCGTTCACCTTAAAGTGAATATGTGAGGTGTCCAGTGAAATGAATGTAGCCCGGTCATCATCACAAACATGGCGTGAGACTGCTGGATGGTAGACTTTTTAGTGACCAGAAAAGACATACATTGTCTTTTATATGATTGTATATAGGGCTATCTAAAATGCTACTTTTAATTTCAAGCAATTATCATATCAGGATTGTAAAAGAAATCAAACCCTACTATCTATCTATCTATATCTATATATATATATATATATATATATATATATATATATATATATATATATATATATATATATATATATATATATATATATATATATATATATATATATATATATATATATGTGTGTGTGTGTGTGTGTGTGTGTGTGTGTGTGTGTGTGTGTGTGTGTGTATGTGTGTGTATATATATATATATATATTTTTTTTTTTTTTTTTTTTTTTTTTTTTTTTTACAGCCTTATTCCAAATTGTATTACATTAATCTCTTTCCTCAAAATTCTACACAAAATAACCCATTATGACCATGTGAAAAAAAGAGAGTTCTTGAGAGTTTCTTGAGAGAAATTTATTAAAAATAAAAAATCACATTTACATAAGTATTCACAGCCTTCGCCATGAAGCTCAAAATTGAGCTCAGGTGCATCCTGTTTCCATTGATCATCCTTGAGATGTTTCTAGAGCTTAAATGGAGTCCACCTGTGGTAAATCCAGTTTATTGGACATGATTTGGAAAGGCACACACCTGACTATATAAGGTCCCACAGGTGACTGCATGTCAGAGGGCAAACACAAAGCATGAAGTCAAAGGAATTGTCTGTAGACCTCCAAGACAAAATTTTCTCGAGGCACAAATCTGGGGAAGGATACATAAAAAATTCTGCTGCTTTGAAGGTCCCAATGAGCACAGTGGCCTCCATCATTCGTAAATGGAAGAAGTTTGGAACCACCAGGACTCTTCCTGGAGCTGGCCAGCCGTCTAAATTGAGCAATTGGGGGAGAAGGGCCTTGGTCAGGGATGTGACCAAGGACCCGATGATTACTCTGTCAGAGCTCCAGCGTTCCTCTGTGGAGAGAGAAGAACCTTGCAGAGGGACAACCATCTCTGCAGCAATCCACCAATCAGACCTGTATGGCAGAGTGGCCAGGCAAAAGCCACTGCTTAGTAAATGGCACAAGGCAGCCCGTTTGGAATTTGCCAAAAGGCACCTGAAGGACTCTCAGACCATGAGAAAAAAAATTCTCTGGTCTGATGAGACTGATGAGACAAAGATTGAACTATTTGGTGTGAATGCCAGGCGACATGTTTGGAGGAAATCAGGCACTGCTCATCACGAGGCCAATACCATCCCCTACAGTCAAGCATGGTTGTGGCAGCATCATGCTATGAGTATGTTTTTCAGCAGCAGGAACTGGCAGACTAGTCAGGATAGAGGGAAAGATGAATGCAGCAATGTACAGAGACATCCTGGATGAAAACTTGCTCCAGAGCGCTCTTGACCTCAGGCTGGGGCGATGGTTCATTTTTCAGCAGGACAACGACCCGAAGCACACAGTCAAGATCTCAAAGGAGTGGCTTCAGGACCACTCTGTGAATGTTCTGGAGTGGCTCAGCCAGAGCCCAGACTTGAATCCGATTGAACATCTCTGGAGAGATCTGAAAATGGCTGTGAACAGACATCTCCCATCCAACCTGATGGAGCTTCAAAGGTACTGCAAAGAAGAATGGGCAAAACTGCCTAAAGATAGGTGTGCTAAGCTTGTGGCATCATATTCAAAAAGACTTGAGGCTGTAGTTGCTGCCAAAGGTGGTTCTACAAAGTATTAAGCAAAGGCTGTGAATACTTATGTAAATATGATTTCTTTGTTTTTTTATTTCAATAAATTTTCAAAAAATGGGGTATTTTGTGTAGAATATTGAGAAAAGAGATTAATTTAATACAATTTGAAATAAGGCTGTAACGTAAGAAAATGTGGAAAAAGTGAAGCGCTGTGATGCCGGATGCACTGTACATATATATATATATGTATATATATATATATATATGTATGTATATATATATATATATATATATATATATATATATATATATATATATATATATATATATATATATATATATATATATATATGTGTGTATGTATATATATATATATATATATATATATATATATATATATATATATATGTATGTATGTATATATATATATATATATATATATATATATATATATATATATATATATATATATATATATATATGTATATGTATGTATGTATGTCACCTATTTAGTAGTGTAAATCTCATGAATAAAACTTACAAAAGTAATGTATATTTTTTATAAATGTAACAATTAATAGTAACAATTTACATTTTACAACTAAAACGCTCTCAGGAAATGGGAACCCCACCCGCTGCACGACCTTGGTCCCAAGAATAGGATTAAGCTGAAGATAATGAATTAATGATATTGTTTTTTAATTAAGTTGATGTGCTTAACAATAGAATTATAAAGACTGAACTAAATCAGATACAAAAGTGCAGTTTATAAATGTTTAACCTAATATTAGACCAGACAAAGCATCCTGATCAAATCAACTGGCAAAACACATTCTAAACATTAGATTGTTTACACGATTCCAAACAAAGTATTGATGTTATGAAATGAACATTTATATGCCCCATATAGTATATTTTCTACATGGTTTACATTTTATAAAACTGATTTTCTCAACTTTAAAAAATATTTTTGCCAGAGTTTAATATCAGTTTCTGAAGGTGACATTTTTAAAGAAAGAGTAAGAATAATTTTCACAGGCGCTGTGTGTACATTTTAAAATATGAAACCTGTAACTCAAGAACTGTTTAATCACGCTCCCTTGAGACTTATTGTTGTACTTTGACCTGTTTTGAATGTACTGTACCTTGAACTGAGTGTTAACCAACTTTGTGTTTCTGTAATCACTACACAATCATAAAAACCTTTAAGAAGACATACCATGGAATATGTCTGATAGAATAGACAGCTAGTTAGGTAGTATAGATAAGTAGGCAGATTGATAGGTAGATGAAATAGTCAAAGCATATTTAGAATCATTTTTATCTGACAAAAGTGTTTGTGGAGGGTGTTGGTGGAATCCTATTTCAGCAAAAGTGAGGGTGTTCAAACCACCCATCCACATTCGCTACGTCCCTGGAAAAATAAATAAGCCATCTATTTACTATTGTTACCAAAGCTCTAACTTCAGTTTTTTTTAATATAGTTTCTTTAATAGTTAACATCAATGCAAACCCATAGTAATATTAGGAATGAAACATGACTGCTTTGTGTTGATTTTCTCCATTAAGGCAACATTCAGTGTTGATCCCAAGTCATGTGACAATGTCATGCGTCATTCGTTCTTCTGTGCGTCCATATTTTAAAATTAACATCCTTCTAGCTTGGGCGGCACGGTGGCTTAGTGGTTAGTACGTTCGCCTCTCAGCACTAGGGATTCCCGGGTCGAATCCCCATCTGGGTGGAGTTTCCATGTTCTCCCCGTGTCTGCGTGGGTTTCCTCCGGGTTCTCCGGTTTCCTCCCACAGTCCAAAAACATGGATGTAGTTAATTGAGTTCTCCAAATTGCCCCATGTAGAGTGTGTTTGTGTCTGTGTGTGTGAGTGTGTGCCCAACGATAGATTGGCACCCTATCCTGGGTCTATCTGCCCAGCGCCCAAAACGTTCTCCCCTGGATGGGCATGGGGAAACCCCCGCGACCCTAATATAGGATAAAGCGGAAGATAATGAATGAATGAATGAATGAATGAATGAATGAATCCTTCTAGCTTCATTCACAGGTTTCTAATCAGCTTTTATTTATTAAAACAGTTTCTTTACAAATATGTGTTTATTTGTTTTTTGTCTATATGTGCTCTATAGTATGTGTAAATAAAACCTATTATTTCTCAATAAATCACTGTAAAACTGTTAAAAAATACAGTACATTTATTCACCTTCACATAAGAAAACAGGAAAAAATCTTCAGTATTGACTTTGCCGTGATCGTAACAGACAGGCCCAAATCATTCTATGACTCTTAATATCCTTGGAGTTTTATGCTCAAGCTACTTCTAATTTACATGAGTTTCACAGATGTCTCCTATAAAGTTCCCTGTAACATAATTTTTTAAAAACATTTCTTTTACATTCCTAATTTCATACTTATCAATATAAACTATAAATGACAGTTTGTACTTCTTCATAGAGTGCCTCTAAATTGGCAGGTTAGTATTCCCTAAAATGACACTCCTCTAAGTTGCACACATTCATTGACACCTTTAGACAAGAGGGATAATTTATAATGCTAGTCAGGGTCTTAACGAAGATCTGCATGCCACCCCTGAGGCGGAGGAAATATGTAGAGGGTGGATTCTTTCTGAGTGTTGTAGTCGGAGAGGGTGTGGACATCTTCCAGCTGTTTGCACCCATGAGAATAATTCAACCAGTCAAAATTCCATCCATCCATTATCTTCCGCTTTATCCTATATTAGGGTCACGGGGGGGTTCCCCATGCCCCATGCCATGTCTCTTGGTACACACTCACTCACACAGACACGCACACATACACACTCTACTATATGGGGCAATTTGGAAAACTCAATTGACTTGATCCATGTTTTTGGACTGTGGGTGGAAACCGGAGAACCCGGAGGAAACCCACGCGGACATGGGGAGAACATGGAAACTCCACCCAGATGGGGATTCGAACCGGGAATCCCTAGCGCTGAGAAGCGAACGTGCTAACCACTAAGCCACGGTGCCGCCCTCCAGTCAAAATTAATAAATAAATAATAACTATTTAAATAATAATTTAGCGTGAATGTAATGCTTTTTGATATTTTGGCAATTCACTTAATTTACCATTGTCATATTCACATGCACCAATTTATTCCATCATAAATTCATCTTGCTTAATCTACATTAAAAAGTAAAAAACTTGAATTAACTAAAGAGAACTGCTTTGTGGTTTATTGATGCTCAATATTTCAGCTTTCACATACTGCATTAAATGACTAATTTTATACAGCTTACCCTAAAGTTTAAGAAACAGCTAAAATGTTTGAAATTAGTTTACATTAGAGTACAAACAATCATCAAGAATTAGCTGTTTTGTAAGCATGTAACACTTTTACTGCCCACCCTTGAGACGGAGGACAAGGTGGATTCTTTCTGGATGTTGTAGTCGGAGAGGGTGCAGCCATCTTCCAGCTGTTTGCCCACGAAGATCAGTCTCTGCTGGTCAGGGGGGATGCCTTCCTTGTCCTGAATATTGGCCTTGACCTTTTCAATAGTGTTACTGGGCTCCACCTAAAGGGTGATGGTCTTGCCAGTCAGGGTCTTCGAAGATCTGCATGCCACCACTGAGACGTAGGACAAGGTGGAGGGTGGATTCTTTCTGGATGTTGTAGTCGGAGAGGGTGCGGCCATCTTCCAGATGTTTGCCCGCGAAGACCAGCCTCTGCTGGTCATAGGGTATACCTTCCTTGTCCTGAATCTTGGCCTTGATATTTTTAATGGTGTCACTGGACTCCACCTCCAGGATGATGGTCTTACCAGTCAGGGTCTTCATGAAGATCTGCATTTTGAAACCTAAAAACGAATGAATGAAAAAAAGAATGCAGCTTTAAAACTACATCACAGGAATTAGATGTTTAATGATGTAAAAACCAAATACCACAGTCAATACAATATAAACAGTACCACCAAAAAGGTGGTATGCAGTGAGGCAGAGTAGATGACATAACCAGTTGTAAAAATAGATTAGTATATTTAATAACGACAAATAAACATGTTACAAGAAAAAAAGGCATTGGTGCATAGAGCAGTATGGCCACAATTTAAATTTTCTTACAATAAATACAACCAATGATTTACTAGTTTCTTTAATTTCAGGCAACTAGTAGTCAGTACTTAGAAGGAACCACAAGCAAATGTTTTTTATCAATACGTTCCAGTTATTGAGACTGAATTATGTATGGATCATTTTTTCTTAGAACATTTAGATCTTTTTAGTGTTAAGACACATTTCTCTTACCTGAATGTATTTGTGGAATCTTAAATGAGCTTCTGTTTGCAGGAGCGTTCTGTAACTCAACCTGAGCTTCGTCTGAACAATATTGATCTGATGTTCTAAGTGACGTTCCTTTAGTTTTATCGCTATGACAACTACCACTCTCAATGTTCCAAAGTTGTTGGGAATATTCCATTGTACTCTGGATAGTAGAGGATTTAAAAAATCTAGATTGTAGAGTTTATTTGTAGTTTTGACATATTTCTGATGTTTTTCACTCACTTTCCCTCCCACAATGTTATTCCTTTATTCCACAGCTTCAAATACATGCGATTGAGCTATTATCTACAAAAAACACCCTCCTCATGGGGGTAATGTTTTCTTTATAGTGTATCCCAGAAACAAACAGCTGACATGTTTTCAAGTCAGCACATGATAATGTCCCCTTTGTTCACATGATTTGCCAATCCTCTTAACTATAATCTGTTCATTTAACTGTATTTATAGATTCACAAATATGGCATGAGACTGCTGGATGGTAAACTTCAGACTTTTTAGTGAACCGACAGGCCAAGCGATTTGCGGCTTCGTGCGTCGTGGAGGCAAAAACCCGGGTGTGGGAGGAGTTGGGTGTGACTTTGGAAAGTGACTTTCGGTCGGCTCCTAGAAGATTCTGGCAAACTCTCAGGCGACTCAGGAGGGGAAAGCAGTGTGCCACCAACACAGTATATAGTGGAGGGGGTGCACTGTTGACTTCGACTGGGGACGTCATTAGGCGGTGGAAGGAATATTTCAAGGACCTTCTCAATCCCACCAATATGCCCTCCGGAGAGGAGGCAGAGTCAGAGGACCCGGGAGGAGGCTTGTCCATCACTGTGGCTGAAGTCGCTAAGGCTCCTAAGCCTTAGCTAAGGGCTCCTTGGTGGCAGAGCTTCTGGGGTTGATGAGAACCGCCCAGAGTTCCTCAAATTTCTGGATGTTGTGGGGCAGTCTTGGCTGACGCGCCTTTTCAACATTGCATGGTCATTGGGGTCATCTATTATATGTGCTTTATGGTACGTGTAAATAAAACCTATTATTTCTCAATAAATCACTGTAAAACTGTTAAAAATACAGTACACTTATTCACCTTCACATAAGAAAACAGGAAAAAATCTTCAGTATTGACTTTTCCGTGATTGTAACAGACAGCCCAAATAATTCTATGACTCTTAATATCCTTGGAGTTTTATGCTCAAGCTACTTCTAATTTACATCTGAGTTTCACAGATGTCTCCTATAAAGTTCCCTGTAGTATAATATTTAAAGACATTTTCTTTTACATTTCTAATTTCATACTTAATATAAGCTATAAATACAGTTTGTATTTCTTGATTAAGTGCCTCTAAATTGGCAGGTTAGTATTCCCTAAAATTTTAAAATTGCACACATTCATGGACACCTTTGGAAAAGAGGGACAATTTATAATTTGTATGAATTTTCATATTTTGTAGTATGGTTTAGACTGGGGTTCCCAGAAGAAAACTAACATAGCTTCATTAATGCATTGAGCACAACTTTTAGCTATAAGGCCTATGTGTATTTTATAAGTCTTGGTACCCACCATTTGGTGGAACATTTAATTGCCCCAACTAACCGAGCACCCTCAGATTAATTACAGCATGTGATGACAATGACAAGCACCAAATCCACCAATTAAGTTTATTGATCCAAAGCTTTTTGTCTCTGTAGGCACCAATATAACTGGATGAGCATCATGTCAACAAAGGGCACCCATGACAAGAATTCAAACTGTCAAAATTAATAACTAAATACTAACTTAATGTGAATGTAAATGCTTTTTGATATTTTTGGCCATATTACACATGCACCAATTTATTCAAATAGCAAATTCATTTTGCTTAATCTACATTAAAAAGTAAAAAACTAGAACACAACATTACTACTTTGTGGTTTATTGATGCACAATATTTCAGGTTTCACATACTGCATTAAATGACTAATAAACTACTTTCAAACATGTTAGCTTAAACTTTAAGATAATCTGTATTAAAATTAGATTACAAACAATCAAGAATTAGATGTCTTGTAACACTTTTACTGCCCACCCCTGAGGCGGAGGACAAGGTGGAGGGTGGATTCTTTCTGGATGTTGTAGTCGGAGAGGATGCGGCCATCTTCCAGCTGTTTGCCCGCGAAGATCAGCCTCTGCTGGTCAGGGGGGATGCCTTCCTTGTCCTGAATCTTGGCCTTGATATTTTCAATGGTGTCACTGGGCTCCACCTCCAGAGTGATGGTCTTGCCAGTCAGGGTCATTACAAAGATTTGCATGCCACCTCTGAGGCGGAGGACAAGGTGGAGAGTGGATTCTTTCTGGATGTTGTAGTCGGAGATGGTGCGGCCATCTTCCAGCTGTTTGCCTGCGAAGATCAGCCTCTGCTGGTCAGAGGGGGTGTCTTCCTTGTCCTGAATCTTGGCCTTGACATTTTCAATGGTGTCACTGGGCTCCACCTCCAGGGTGATGGTCTTGCCAGTCAGGGTCTTGACGAAGATCTGCATGCCACCTCTGAGGCGGAGGACAAGGTGGAGAGTGGCTTCTTTCTGGATGTTGTAGTCGGAGAGGGTGCGGCCATCTTCCAGCTGTTTGCCTGCCAAGATCAGCCTCTGCTGGTCAGGGGGGGTGTCTTCCTTGTCCTGAATCTTGGCCTTGACATTTTCAATGGTGTCACTGGGCTCCACCTCCAGGGTGATGGTCTTGCCAGTCAAGGTCTTTACAAAGATCTGCATTCCACCCCTGAGGCGGAGGAAAAGGTGGAGGGTGCAGTCTTTCTGGATGTTGTAGTCGGAGAGGGTGCAGCAATCTTCCAGCTGTTTGCCCGCGAAGATCAGCCTCTGCTCATCAGGGGGGACGCCTTCCTTGTCCTGAATCTTGGCCTTGATATTTTTAATGGTGTCACTGGGCTCCACCTCCAGGGTGATGGTCTTACCAGTCTTCACGAAGATCTGCATTTTGAAACCTAAAAACGAATGAATGAAAAGAAGAATGCAGATTTAAAACTACATTACAGGAATTAGATGTTTAATGATGTAAAAATCAGATACTACAGTCAATACAATATAAACAATACCACCAAAAATGTGGCATGCAGTGAGGCACAGTAGATGACATAACCAGTTTTAAAAATAGATTAGTATATTTAATAACGACAAATAAACATGTTACAAGAAAAAAAGGCATTGGTGCATAGAGCAGTATGGCCACAATTTAATTTTTCTTACAATAAATACAACCAATGATTTCAGGCAACAAGTATTCAGTACTTAGAAGGAACCACAAGCAAATGTTTTTTATCAATAAGTTCCAGTTATTGAGACTGAATTATGTATGGATCATTTTTTGTTAGAACATTTAGAACTTTTCAGTGTTAAGACACATTTCTCTTACCTGAATGTAATTATGGAATCTTAAATGAGCTTCTGTTTGCAGGAGCGTTCTGTAACTCAACCTGAGCTTCGTCTGAACAATATTGATCTGATGTTCTAAGTGACGTTCCTTTAGTTTTATCGCTATGACAACTACCACTCTCAATGTTCCAAAGTTGTTGGGAATATTCCATTGTACTCTATGGATAGTAGAGGATTTAAAAAATCTAGATTGTAGAGTTTATTTGTAGTTTTGACATATTTCTGATGTTTTTCACTCACTTTCCCTCCCACAATGTTATTCCTTTATTCCACAGCTTCAAATACATGTGAATGAGCTATTATTTACAAAAAAACACCCTCCTCATGGGGGTGATGTTTTCTTTATAGTGTATCCCAGAAACAAACAGCTGACATGTTTTCAAGTCAGCACATGATAATGTCCCCTTTGTTCACATGATTTGCCAATCCTCTTAACTATAATCTGTTCATTTAACTGTATTTATAGATTCACAAATATGGCATGAGACTGCTGGATGGTAAACTTCAGACTTTTTAGTGACCCTAAGACATACAATTGCATATATGATAGTAGATTTATTAAAGGAATGTCTAAAATGATACTTTTAATTAAAAAAATATCATGTCAAGATTGAAAAAAAAGAACCCCTACTGAATATCTGCCACGTATTTAGTTGTGTTTGTTACTAGCCAATCATGTAAAACTCATTTACAAGAGCAATGTATATTTTCATAAATGTAACATTTAATAGTAACAATTTATACGTAAGGTGGCACGGTGCTTTAGTATTTAGCACGTTCGCCTCTCAGCTCTAGGGATCCAGGTTTAAATGCCGATCTGAATGGCGTTTCCATGTTCTCCTCATGCCCGTGAGTTTTGCTCCTACAATCCAAAAACAGTTTTGTTTTTTTCCAAGCAAAGTATTGATATTATTAAATTAATATTTATATGCCCCATATAGTATATTTTCTACATGGTTTATTATTTTATAAAACTGATTTTCTCAACTTTAAAAAATATTTTTGCCAGAGTTTTATGTCAGTTTCTGAAGGTGACATTTTTAAAGAAAGAGAATAATTTTCACAGGCACTGTGTGTACATTTTAAAGTATGAAACCTGTAACTCAAGAACTGTTTAATCACGCTCCCTTGAGACTTATTGTTGTACTTGACCTGGTTTGAATGTACTGTACCTTGAACTGAGTGTTAACCAAGTATGTGTTTCTGTAATCACTACACAATCATAAAAACCTTTAAGAAGACATACCATGGAATATGATAGAATAGATAGATAGAATAGACAGCTAGTTAGGTACAATAGATAAGTAGGTAGATTGATAAAATAGGTAGATGAAATAGTCAAAGCATATTTAGAATCATTTTAATCTGACAAAAATGTTTGTGGAGGGTGTTGGTGGAATCCTATTTCAGCAAAAATGAGGGTGCTCAAACCACCCATCCACATTTGCTAAATCCCTGGAAAAAATAAATAAGCCATCTATTTACTATTGTTACCAAATCTATAACTTCAGTTTTTTTAAATATAATTTAATAGTGGGCGGCACGGTGGCTTAGTGGTTAGCACGTTCGCCTCTCAGCGCTAGGGATTCCTGGTTCGAATCCCCATCTGGGTGGAGTTTCCATGTTCTCCCCGTGTCCGTGTGGGTTTCCTCCGGGTTCTCCGGTTTCCTCCCACAGTCCAAAAACATAGATCAAAGTTAATTGAGTTCTCTAAATTGCCCCATATGGAGTGTGTCTGTGTGAGAGAGTGTGTGCCCAGCGATGGATTGGCGCCCTGTCCTGGGTCTATCTGCCCAGAGCCCGAGACATTCTCCCCTGGATGGGCATGGGGAACCCCACCGCGACCCTAATAGAGGATAAAGCGGAAGATAATGAATGAATGAATGAATAGTTTAATAGTTAACATCAATGCAAACCCATAGTAATATTAGGATGAAACATGACAGCTTTGTGTTGATTTTCTCCTTTATGGCAACATTCAGTGTTGATCCCAGGTCAGCTGACTGAGTCATGTGACAATGTCATGCGTCATTCATTCTTATGTGCTTCATATTTTAATATTAACATCCTTCTAGCTTCATTCACAGGTTTCTATTCAGCTTTTACTTATTAAAACAGTTTCTTTACAAATATGTGTTGTTGTTTTTTGTCTATATGTGCTCTATAGTACGTGTAAATAAAACCTATTATTTCTCAATAAATCACTGTAAAACTGTTAAAAATACAGTACACTTATTCACCTTCACATAAGAAAACAGGAAAAAATCTTCAGTATTGACTTTGCTGTGATCGTAACAGACAGGCCCAAATCATTCTATGACTCTTAATATCCTTGGAGTTTTATGCTCAAGCTACTTCTAATTTACATGAGTTTCACAGATGTCTCCTATAAAGTTCCCTGCAGTATAGTTAAAAAAAAAAAAAAAACATTTTCTTTTACATTTCTAATTTTATACTTATTAATATCAGCTATAAATTAGTTTGTACTTCTTGATAAAGTGCCTCTAAATTGGCAGGTTAGTATTCCATAAAATGACACTCCTAAGTTGCACACATTCACGGACACCTTTAGACAAGAGGGACAATTTATAATGCCAGTCAGGATCTTCAGGAAGATCTGCATGCCACCCCTGAGGCGGAGGACAAGGTGGAGGGTGGATTCTTTCTGAGTGTTGTAGTCGGAGAGAGTGCGGCCATCTTCCAGCTGTTTGCTCCCATGAGAATAATTCAACCAGTCAAAATTAATAAATAAATACTAACTATTTAAATACTAACTTAGTGTGAATGTAATGCTTTTTGATATTTTGGCAATTCACTTAATTTACAATTGTCATATTCACATGCACCAATTTATTCCATCATAAATTCATCTTGCTTAATCTACATTAAAAAGTAAAAAACTTGAATTAACTAAAGAGAACTGCTTTGTGGTTTATTGATGCTCAATATTTCAGCTTTCACATACTGCATTAAATGACTAATTTTATATAGCTTACCTTAAAGTTTAAGAAACAGCTAAAATGTTTGAAATTTGTTTATATTAGAGTACAAACAATCATCAAGAATTAGATGTTTTGTAAGCATGTAACACCTTTACTGCCCACCCCTGAGACGGAGGACAAGGTGGAGGGTGGATTCTTTCTGGATGTTGTAGTCAGAGAGGGTGCGGCCATCTTCCAGCTGTTTGCCCGCGAAGATCAGCCTCTGCTGGTCAGGGGGGGTTGCTTCCTTGTCCTGAATCTTGGCCTTGACATTTTCAATGGTGTCACTGGGCTCCACCTCCAGGGTGATGGTCTTGCCAGTCAGAGTCTTGACGAAGATCTGCATGCCACCCCTGAGACGGAGGACAAGGTGGAGGGTGGATTCTTTCTGGATGTTGTAATTGAAGAGGGTGCGGCCATCTTCCAGCTGTTTGCCCGCGAAGATCAGCCTCTGCTGGTCAGGGGGGATGCCTTCCTTGTCCTGAATCTTGGCCTTGATATTTTCAATGGTGTCACTGGGCTCCACCTCCAGCTTGATGGTCTTGCCAGTCAGGGTCTTAACGAAGATCTGCATGCCGCCACTGAGACGGAGGACAAGGTGGAGGGTGGATTCTTTCTGGATGTTGTAGTCGGCGAGGGTGCGGCCATCTTCCAACTGTTTGCCCGCGAAGATCAGCCTCTGCTCGTCAGGGGGGATGCCTTCCTTGTCCTGAATCTTGGCCTTGATATTTTTAATGGTGTCACTGGACTCCACCTCCAGGGTGATGGTCTTGCCAGTCAGGGTCTTCACGAAGATCTGCATTTTGAAACCTAAAAACGAATGAATGAAAAAAAAATGCAGCTTTAAAACTACATCACAGGAATTAGATGTTTAATGATGACAAATAAACATGTTAAAAAAAGGCATTGGTGCATAGAGCAGTATGGCCACAATTTAATTTTTCTTACAATAAATACAACCAATGATTTACTAGTTGCTTTCATTTCAGGCAACTAGTAGTCAGTACTTAGAAGGAACCACAAGCAAATGTTTTTTATCAATAAGTTCCAGTTATTGAGACTGAATTATGTATGGATCATTTTTTGTTAGAACATTTAGAACTTTTCAGTGTTAAGACACATTTCTCTTACCTGAATGTATTTATGGAATCTTAAATGAGCTTCTGTTTGCAGGAGCGTTCTGTAACTCAACCTGAGCTTCGTCTGAACAATATTGATCTGATGTTCTATGTGACGTTCCTTTAGTTTTATCGCTATGACAACTACCACTCTCAATGTTCCAAAGTTGTTGGGAATATTTCATTGTACTCTATGCATAGTAGAGGATTTAAAAAATCTAGATTGTAGAGTTTATTTGTAGTTTTGACATATTTCTGATGTTTTTCACTCACTTTCCCTCCCACAATGTTATTCCTTTATTCCACAGCTTCAAATACATGTGAATGAGCTATTATTTACAAAAAAACACCCTCCTCATGGGGGTAATGTTTTCTTTATAGTGTATCCCAGAAACAAACAGCTGACATGTTTTCAAGTCAGCACATGATAATGTCCCCTTTGTTCACATGATTTGCCAATCCTCTTAACTATAATCTGTTCATTTAACTGTAATCTACTGTTTATAGATTCACAAATATAGCATGTGAGTTTTGCTCCCACAATCCAAAACATGGATTTAAGGTGAATTGACTGCTCTAAATTGCCCCATCTAAAATTTCCACATATAGTTGTGTGTGTGTGTGTGTGTGTGTGTGTGTTCTGGTAATCATTACGTTGCATTACGTTACATTTGTCTGTTTACATAGTCATCTCATGAGGACCTCTTGTGGTGTGGGGACCAAAAGTCTAGTCCCCAAACGGGAAACCATTTTAAATGATTAAAAAAGGTTTTCTGACAGTGCTTATGAAGTTTTAAGCTTTGGCCCATACTGTATGATTTTCTGTGTGTGTGTGTCACGATAGTCTACCTCGGGAAGAAGCGGTGGCGCGTAGGAAGCGCAGACCGCCACGTAAACACGCGCTGAAGGGAGCCAGGCACGCAGGTAGCTGAAAACAGGTTTATTAAAGGTGCAGTGCACCACAAAACAAGAGGTACAGAAGACTACGTGACATAAAACAAACGACCAGCCCCGGTGACAAAAAACAATGGACATAAATACAAAACAACACCAGACCATGTGCACAAAACCAACCAATGACAACACCGAGTTAATTAACGAAACTAATGAACTAATGAACGTTAATTAACTGAAACAAACGGAACGAAACACAAAACAGGTGACAGGTGCCCTAGGCACCTAGGGCACCTGTCCGCCCTTCTCGCCCTTCTCGAGCGGGCTTGAAAGGTGCCCTCGGGTGGACGCCCTCTGCGGGTGAGGCGTACCGAACGCCCTCTGGCTGCAAAGTCCGGAGGACGCCCACGGCGGATCAGAAATGGGCCACGCCCTCTGGCTGCAAGGTCCGGTGGACGCCCACGTCAGGCGCGGGGTTGGCCACGTACTCTGGCTGCGTGGCGAGGCGGGCGCCCCCGTCGGACGAGGAGTGGGCCACGCCCTCTGGCAGCGTGGTCCGGAGGACGCCCACATCGGGCGAGGAGATGGCCACGCACTCTGGCTGCGTGGCGAGGCGTGCGCCCCCTGGCTGCGTGGTCTGGCAGGCGCCCACGTCGGACGAGGAGTGGGCCACGCCCTCTGGCGGCGTGGTCCGGCGGACGCCCCCTGGCGGCGTGGCGAGGCGGACGCCCCCTGGCGGCGTGGCGAGGCGGACGCCCCCTGGCGGCGTGGCGAGGCGGACGCCCCCAGGCGGCGTGGCGAGGCGGACGCCCCCTGGCGGCGTGGCGAGGCGGACGCCCCCTGGCGGCGTGGCGTGCGGCCCCTGCTGCTCGGGGCGTGCGGCGTGCGGCCCCTGGACCTCGGGCTGGGCGGCGTGCGGCCCCTGGACCTCGGGCTGGGCGGCGTGCGGCCCCTGGACCTCGGGCTGGGCGGCGTGCGGCCCCTGGACCTCGGGCTGGGTAGCGTGCGGCCCCTGGACCTCGGGCTGGGCGGCGTGCGGCCCCTGGACCTCGGGCTGGGCGGCGTGCGGCCCCTGCTTCTCGGGCTGGGCGGCGTGATGCCCCCTGGGCTTCGGGATGGGCGGCGTGACGCCCCTGGACTTCGGGATGGGCACGCGCGCTGGCTGGACCTCAGCGGGTTCGCACGCTGGCAGGACCTCGGCGGGCACGCATGCTGGCTGGACCTCGGCGGGTTCACACGCTGGCAGGACCTTGGCGGGCACGCATGCTGGTGAGGGTTCGTATGGGCAGAATATGCCCATACAGGTACGAGTCGCCCGCCTCATCATCGGAAACCTCGATCAGGTCCAGGCCTTCCTCCGCACAAAGCGCCTCATATCCATACCTCCACATCCACTCATCATCGGAGTCATAACACTCCGACATTACACTGTTCGAGCCGTCCTTACGGCTCCGGGACGGCGGGCTGCGCATAGCGACGCACTAGCGAACACAGCGGAACGCGCCGCGAGTACGAGGCTACACGGCCACCGCAAAGAAAAATTTTTAAAAAGTGCTTACCTGGGCTCTGGACTCCCCAAATTTCCTTTGGCTGGTCGTTCTGTCACGATAGTCTACCTCGGGAAGAAGCGGTTGCACATAGGAAGCGCAGACCGCTGCGTTACACGCGCTGAAGGGAGCCAGGCACGCAGGTAGCCGAAAACAGGTTTCTTAAAGGTGCAGTGCACCACAAAACAAGAGGTACAGAAGACTACGTGACATAAAACAAACGACCAGCCCCGGTGACAAAAAACAATGGACATAAATACAAAACGACACCAGACCATGTGCACAAAACAAACCAATGACAACACCGAGTTAATTAACGAAACTAATGAACTAATGAACGTTAATTAACTGAAACAAACGGAACGAAACACAAAACATGTGACAGGTGCCCTAGGCACCTGTTACAGTGTGTGTGGCGGAGTTCAGTTTCTTCCCCTATAGTTTATGAGTGGTGTTACATGTTACATAACTAAGTCGGACAGATATGGAGGAGCAAGGTTATGAATAATCTTAAAAGTTACCAGAAGAGTTTTTTAATCTAAGTGGAACTTCATGGGTAACCAGTGAAGCTGCTGCAAGACCAGAGTGATCATTAAAGAAAATATTTGTGCAGAGGATCAACAGGAAAACAAAAGGTAAGCACATTTATATACATATATAAATATATATATATATATATATATATATATATATATATATATATATATATATATATATATATATATATATATATATATATAACTTACTTTTTAGTTAGATATACTTTCTTAGTAATACTTGTTGTTAGGATTAATAAATAAATACCTAAATAATGCAATTTCTCCATTTATCCAAAGCTTCCGGTATGGGACATTTATTTTGAAACCGCTTGCAATTTAACGCCGTCATTAGTGCTAACAGATCGCCTTCAGGTGTAGAGACAGGGGTAGTTGTTAAATCGGGCAACACGGTTCACCATAAGAAACTGTAATGTCGGTGTGTGAAAGGTCCCCCTGTGGAACTGTAATGTGTGAGAAAGGTCCCCCTGAAAGTGTTATTATTCCAGAGGTGAGAACACAGTTTTTTCTGAGCAGGATGAAATCTTTCATTATTCTTAAAATACTATTTTCATGGATTAAACTATGATGTAAATTGTTATATTGCTTTATTTACAGATTGTGACAGAGTATCAAGAAGAATTAGACATTCCTGTACCAAGACTGAGGAGGACTAAAAGTATCATAGTAAGTACTTAATTAAGCATATAAACATAATTGTAGCTAGTAAGTATCATATAAAATTTATCATATAAAATGTTTTTATTATTATTATTATTATTTTATATTTAGATGAAAGACGCAAACCTTGAAGATTCTGGTGAACTATTTGATTCTACATCAGAGAGTGCAGATGATCACATTCCAGATACCTCCAGTGATGGCGAAGGTGATGCTAGCCTTGAACTAAACCTGTCAGCAAAACGTAAGCAAAATGTAAATGTCTCTAGCTTAGGGAATTCCCCGGTTTTTAATACTACAACAGACAGAATCACCATTGACCAGCACAGCTGTACATCTGAAGCAGAAGAGCCCAGTTCAAGTCAGAACATAACTGACAGCATAGTTGTTAGTGCAAGCAAAACAATATGTGGACAAAGAGTGTATGACAAGAAACATTTTTGCTTGTATTGCTCTAAACCTTATTCCAAGATGGCAAGACATCTTCAGCGTGTACATGAGAATGAATCTGATGTGGCCAAAGCTCTAAGCTTTCCGAAGGCTTCCAAGGAAAGAAAGAACCTGCTAGATTATATTCACAACAGAGGAAACTATGCCCACAATGCCGCTGTTATGCAGGCTGGAAAGGGGAAACTTGTTCCATTTAAACGTCCACGTGAAGAAGTACAGGGAAATGATTTCATGCACTGTGCATATTGTCAAGCACTATTTAGAAGAAAGGTCCTGTGGCGACACGTGCGTAACTGTCAACTTAGGCCTGGATCGGTTGGCCCCAAACCTGGAAAAAAACGTGTTCAGTCTTTGTGTACGTACACTGGGCCTGTGCCTTCACATGTGAGTAAAGAAGTGGGGAGTAATCAGTGCAATGAATCCTGACCCAGTCACAGATTTATTAAAAAATGACCAAGTCATTATTAATGTTGGGCAACACTTGCTGAACAAAGGTGGGAGATCAGCTAAGAATCAACAGCATGTGCGAGAGAAGATGCGAGAAATTGGAAGGCTTATTCACAATGCCACAAAAGCCACCAGCTTGAAAAAAATGGAAGATCTCATTAATTCTAACAAGTACATGGCGGTGATCCAAGCTGCTAAGATTACATGTGGGTATGACTATCAAACCAACACGTTTTTGACCCCATCATTAGCAACCAAACTTGGCAATACTCTGGTTAAAGTAAGCAAACTCTTAAAAGCTCAGGGTTTAATCTCAAACAACACAGAACTTGTGAAGAATGCAAATGAGTTTCAAGAGATCCATCGGGAAAAGTGGAATGAGCTGATCTCTGCTACAGCATTGAGGAACATTAGGGAAGCAAAGTGGAATGTACCTACTCTCATGCCTTTTACCGAAGATGTCCAAAAAATGCATGCATATCTTAGTCAAGTGCAAGATGAGTTTTTCAATTTACTTACTGAAAATCCCGCTGCCAAAGCCTGGACAGATCTGGCGAAGGTGTGCCTGGCACAGATCATTCTATTTAATCGACGCAGGGAAGGAGAGGTTTCTAGCATGCCTTTAGCTGCATTTTTATCAAGAGACACTTCTGATCACCATGAGGATGTGGACTGGGCACTCTCTGAAGTGGAAAAAAAACTCTGTAGACACTTCTCAAGGGTTGTCATCAGGGGAAAGCATGGTCGCCCGGTTCCAATTCTGCTGACTTCAAAAATGCAGCATGCATTAGAACTGCTTGTTAAGCAGAGAGAAACTTGTGGGGTTCAAGAAGACAACAGCTATATATGTTTGCAAGACCAGAAGCCATGACACATTTCCGAGGATCAGACTGCCTTCGCAACGTTGCAAAGATGTGTGGTGCAAAATGTCCTGGGTCTCTGACATCTACCAGATTAAGAAAGCATGCTGCTACTCTTTCAACTGTGCTAAATATGACAGACACCGAGATGGACCAGCTGGCTAATTTTCTTGGACATGATATAAGGATCCATCGAGAGTTCTATCGACTGCCTGAGAAGACCCTTCAACTCGCCAAAATTAGCAAAGTTCTAATGGCGCTTGAGCAAGGAAGATTAGCTGAGTTTCATGGCAAGAACTTGGATGAAATTGGGCTAGATCCTGATGGTGTGACATTTTATTTTTACTTTTTTACTATATATTTCTTTTTGTTTGATCGCATAGTTAAGCTGTAATTTGTATGACTTCCATAGAAAGAGCTGTGGACAGTGATGAAGAGCACAGGAGCATACAGGAGGGAAGCTGTTCACCTGCAGTTAGTGGTATGTCAGTAAATTGCTGTTAAAAGACTATAGTTTTCCCTTATTGTAATAAATTTACTTTCATGTATTTGTTGAGGTCCTAATGTACAATAAGAACTTTATTGATCTCTATTTTTTAATAATTTTCCACAGAGCAATCGGCAGAAATGACACTTTCTTCTAGCTTGAGCAATGAAATGCTGTCACCACAGCCCAAACAACGCAAACAGTCATCAGACAATGAGATGTCATCAGAAGTTAGTGCTATAAGGCCTTCCTTCAAAGGTGATCTTATTTTTCATTTCTACTTCCTATGTCAGTGATAATTGTCTTTTATTTCTTAAGAAATGTTCAGACAATGTAATACTTCAGCTTATACACATTTTAATTTCAAATGTATTTTTCTGACCACTTTAAGGTAATGCTACCAAGAAAAAGAAAACACCCTGGAAGCAGACGGAGGTGCAAGCTGTGGAAAGGCACATGAGTAGATTCATCACCTCATGTATTGTACCAGCAAAGCACGACTGTGAGAGGTGTTTAAGAGCTGAACCAGAAGTTCTTAAGAACCGGGACTGGAAGAATTTAAAATTTTATGTTTATAATAGAATCACAGCTTATAAAAGAAAATTGCAACATAAATAACATGTGAAATAAAATAAAAAAATCCATTGTTATACTAAGTGAACAAGTGTTCGATTTTTTCTGTTGTTGTTGTTGAACTGAGTTGAGTTTTATCCTATTATCTGCTGTGGTATGCATTCCCCATTAGCCATGTTTAGATTTTTCACGAGTCCCCATATATGACGATCAAGACATTACTTCGTCTTTTGGGATGTTTAAAGGCGTGTATAAGCTAACGGAACATTGGTTATTGTGCCTGATTTTTTTTGAACCTCTAAAACCTTTAGAAAGGGTGGTCCCCACAGTTGATGATCAGAATGTTGGTCCCCGATAAACATGAAAACCAGTATGTGTGTGTGTGTGTGTGATTGTGTGTGAGTGTGTGTTTAGCGATAGATTGGCAACCTGTACTGGGTGTATTTGCCCGGCACCCAAATTGCTCTCAGGAAATGGGAACCCCACCCCAGCACGAACTTGGCCCCCAGAATAGGATTAAGCTGAAGATAATGAATGAATAAAATACATCTACTAAAACAAATCTAAAAGCAGTTTTTTTTAATAAAGTTGATGTACTGAACAATAGAATTGTTAAGACTGACCTATATCAGAAACAAAAGCTGAGAATTAACTCCAAAAGTGCAGTTTCTAGACGTTTAACCTAATATTTAACCAGACAAAGCATCCTGATCAAAACATTCATTCATTCATTATCTCCCGCTTTATCCTCTATTAGGGTCGCGGTGGGGTTCCCCATGCCCATCCAGGGGAGAACGTCTCGGGCGCTGGGCAGATACACCCAGGACAGGGCGCCAATCCATCGCTGGGCACACACTCACATACTCAAACACATGCATTTTTTAATTATCCATCTCACATAAGCACGTAAGGCACTATGTAATCTGAGTAGCCTGTGATCCAAAGAGGCCTAAGATTATGCCCTCCATAACCTCTCTTGAACCAGGCATTTATGTACTATTTTACACCATAATAGGGACATTTTACTTGCCACTGTCGCGTCAGCTAGCTCTTTTAGGGCCTCATAGGGCTCATTTAGTCATTTAGCAGACGCTTTTATACAAAGCGATTTACAAATGAGAACACAAGTCAGTAGTCATGAAGAAACCTGTACAGCTACACTGTAGAATTATCAAACCTTATTGTTATCTGATCCTTCACCTAGTGCCCTTTTTTGTTACCAAAGCTATAACTTCAGTTTTTTAAATATAGTTTTTTTATTAGTTAACATCAATGCAAACCCAAAGTAATATTAGGAATGAAACATGACAGCTTTGTGTTTATTTTCTCCCTTAAGACAACATTCAGTGTTGATCCCAGGTCAGCTGACCGAGTCACGTGACAATGTTATGCGTTATTCGTTCTGTGTTTTTAGATTTTAATATTAACATCCTTCCAGCTTCATTCACGGGTCTCTAATTAGCTTTTATTTATTAAAATGGTTTCTTTGCAAAACAAATCTTTGTAAACTTGGGAATGTGAAAAGTTATTTCACTTGATTAACTTTGAAAGTACCACAGATTTGGTGAATTATCTATGATGGACTGTATTGAGCATTAACACAACACTTCCACTATTCAGATTTGTTTATTAATAAATCTGAATATCATAAGCACCATGGTTACAAAACAGTGATTGTAATCATTAACACAATAACTAGATTATAATTGTCAAGCAAGCCAGAACTGAAAAAACCACACCTAAAACAACTGAGTCATCCCTCATCTGCAAAACAGTCTTGGTTTAAACCTAATGAAGGCTAGCTCTGATAAATGCCTTAAGAGGATTATCTATGATGAGGGATTGATGGTTTGAGTTGAAATAAATCAAATGTGATATCTTATTATCCTACTTTTATTTAACTCTCCACATTCTCAATAGTATACACCAGCCTTTAATTTTTGTTTCATTTTTAGGCCGAAGTTTTATCATTTTAATCACATTTGTTATTTATTTGTGCTCTATAGTATGTGTAAATATAACCTATTTCATTATTTAATTATAAATCACTGGAATACTGTTAATAATATACTCCAGTCATTCATCTTCACATCAATCATTCATTCATTCATTTTCTTCCACTGTATCCTATATTAGGGTCGCAGTGGGGTTCCCCATGCCTATCCAGGGGACATTTCGGGCGCTGGGCAGATACACCCAGGACAGGGCGCCAATCCATCGCTGGGCACACACTCACTCACACAGACACGCACGCATACACACTCTATATGGGGCAATTTGGAGAACTCAATTGACTTGATCCATGTTTTTTTTCCTGTGGGAGGAAACCGGAGAACCCGGAGGAAACCCACGCAAACACGGGGAGAACATGGAAACTCCACCCAGTCTCTAGCGCTGAGAGGCGAACGTGCTAACCACTAAGCCACAGTGCCGCCCCACATCAATCATCAGAACAGAAAATCAGAAAAGAAAAAAAAATTCTATATTGACTTTGGCGTGATTGTATGTTGTAGTCAGAGAGGGTGCATTCATCTTTCAGATTTGTGTCCCTATAGAGCAACGTCTGATTGTCAGAGGGGATGTTTTCCATGTCCTAAATTTTTGCCTTCACCTTTTCAATGGTGTAACTGGGCTCCACCTCCTGCGTGATGAACTTACCATCAAAAGACTTTATAAAAAATCTCCATTTTGAAACCTAAAAATGCAACAACAAATGAACAAAATAAAATGGAGCTGAAAAAATATATGCCAGTAATAACTGTGTGAAAGTAATAATGTAAAACCAGATACCACACTACAATACATACTGTATCATCAAAAGGTGGCATGCAGTATGAAGTGACATGCAGTGAGGCACGGTAGATGACCCAGTGCATAACCCATTTTAAATGTTTGTTAGTATGTTTAAAAATGTTAATAAAAAAAAATAATGTAATTTTAATTTTATTTTAAAAATGGGTAATGTTTTCTTCACAGTGCAACCCAGAAACAAACAGCTGCCATGTTTTCATGTCAGCACATGATAATGGCTACACACCCCTTTGTTTACATGATTTGCCAATCCTCTTAACTGGAATCTGTTTAAAAAAAAAAAAAAAAAAAAAAATTGGGTCATTTAGCTGACGCTTTTATCCAAAGCGACTTACAAGGTGAGCACAGGGTTCATCACAACATCCCTGGAGCAATGAGGGTTAAGGGTCTTGCTCAAGGACCCACGCTGGTAACTTCAGTGGACCTGGGATTTGAACCCCCAACCTTCAGATTGATAGCCCAACACCCTAACCACTGAGCTAACCCGCCCCCTCTGTTTATTTAACTATCAAAAATCAGAGGATTGATAATCAGAATTCATATTTAGTAAAATGGTTAACAAGAATTTAAGAATTTAGGAGATTATGTAGTTTGATTTCTATTTACATTTTCACAGGCACTGTGTGTACATTTTAAACTTCACCCTAAGCCTGAGCCTAAAACCTGCTGTAAGGTACGAGTGCTAATATATAGTTTTTGGACATTAAAAAAAAGTATAAAATGTTCATTATTGAAATCCTTATTAAGGGTATTCTACGGATTCTGGTGAAACCGTGCCACCCAGCGTCACTTGTTTCGACGCTTACATAAAAGTGATTCACTCTTGCAGGAACAGTCCAAACTCGTGACGAGTACACAGTGGAGTGATGGCCTGTGATTTAGAGCACAAAAGGTATAGTAGGATTTGTTTAAAATGCAGATGCAACTTGCTAGACTGGTAATCACCGTTTATCTGTATGAGAAAAGAGGAGAAACTTTGAGAAGTTTCTTTTAACTCCGGAATTTCGGGGCATAGTCCAGACTGAGATTGTAATGTTTGGTTTACAGCAACTCACACACAAGATGGAGGTTGTTAGAGTGGCAAATGGATTAGCACCTTCTTGTCTTGTTGTCATACCACACACTTCCTTTGAATCTAAATCTGAGGTTCTCCTAAATAAGTTTTAATTGTTCTACTGCCCCGCATAAAACGCAATGGTTTTAAGCGCGGGCTGCACATCCACTTTCAGAAGATAAAAAATACAAAGCTAAAATGTATTTCAATCATTAGTTCTAATCAACTTGATGTTTGTATATCATAATGTATATATGGTTGTTAGGTTGGCTTATGTACAGCACTTTATGGTTTAATTGTATTTAATAAAAAAAATTTACTCCATTATATGACCTTAAGTATGGAATTATTTATATATATATATATATATATATATATATATATATATATATATATATATATATATATGTATATATATATATATATATTCATTATCTTCTGCTTTATCCTATATTAGGGTCGCGAGGGGGTTCCCCATGCCCATCCAGGGGAGAACATATATATATATATATATATATATATATATATATATATATATATATATATATATATATATAAATAATCCTTTTATTTTATATTGTTTTAGTTTGGTTTTATTACTATGATAACTACATAGTTCATTCATTCATTATATGCAAATACATGCCCATCCAGAGAGAACAGAATGGGCACTGGGAAGATTCACCCTCACTAGGTACACACACACACACTCTCTCTCTCTCTCTCTCTCTCTCTCTCTCTCTCTATATATATATATATATATATATATATATATAGACAGACTGGCAATTCACCTTGAGTTCAAGGTTTTTGACTGTGAAGGAAACTCACGAGGATATGGGGAATACATGGAAACTCCACCCTTCATCTCCATAGCTGAGAGATGGACTTTAAAATGATTTTGTGCATGAACGTAAGAAAGTAAACACATCTAAAAGTAAACACAAACATGAAACGTAAACACGTTGTAAGCCTAATGGCTATTGTTATGTTTGGTTTAAGTTATATTTACTTCCTTGGCTACTTATTAGGTTACTTAAAGTTATCTTTATTGTTTTTATTTTAACAGCAACATTGTATTTATTATTGTATTCAAGTTTAATGAACTTATTTATTCTACAGGTTAATTAGTAGAATAAAACAAAAGATTTTCTCTGCTAAAATTAGTTTTAAAATTAGTTTAGTTCATAATTTAAGGTGAATGTGGTAACCAGTGAGTCACAATGTTGCCATAACTACATAGTATTTTACATAATAAATACACAATTTTATGATTATAATATTATGTCTTTTTTTTTTAAATATGTTTATTGGAGGTAAGTCAAGTAATACTAATACAAATATACACCCAGAACGGGGAGCCAATCTATATCTTGGCATACAAAGCTGTTTTTTAGCTGTAATGACACCATTTTTTTTTTGTAAATTTAATTAAACCCATAAACAAGGCTAGTTCTTCATACCCAAGTTTGTTTTTGGACTTTAGAGGTTGCAGACAACATTTTAGTAAAGGTTGATGACAGTGGAGAAACCACTTATTTTTTTTATCTTTATTTATATTTCCCAGGAAAGCCCAGGGTCTGGTGAAACACACCGGTGGCTGCCACTGTGGTGCCGTTCGCTTTGAGGTGTGGAATGCTGCAGTTTTACATGTATTCAATTGCAAGTATGGGCTTTTGTTTGTAATAACAATTCACACATTTCTTCACCATCATTTATTCTCCTCTGTCCTTTTGTTGTAATCTAGTACATTCAGACAAAAGGTTGTTTAAAATAAATAACTCTGTGCAGTTGCAGCATCTGTATCAAGAAACAAAATCACCATTTCATTGTACCCAAGGACCATTTTAAGTTGCTTCAGGTATGTTTCCGACTAAATTTAAGACCGTTTTGTTCATATAAATGTATTAATCATCATTAAAACAAACAGATGTGTTTTATACAGATGTGTTTTATAAGTTCCAAAGGCACATCTCTTTGTAATTTTAACATGCATCACCCCTGATTCACACACAATTCTTAGTTGTACAATGTAACATCCTCCATATATTGGTGACATTTACTGTAATATGTATAATTAAAAGTGTAAAAAGTAATATATATATATATATATATATATATATATTTCTTTTTACAAAAGTTTATAAAGCAACCAAAGCTCTTTCTCCTGTTAAGTAATTTTTAGTCCACCATGATGAGAATATTAAGCAATTGTGTTGTGCAAGGTTAAAAACGCTTTAAAGCTTAAAGCTTAAGCTAAAAGACGCTTAAAAAGCTACTGGGAAAATGTTTAGTGTGATGCATGTAGAATAGTATCCCACCCCATCTTTGAGATATGGTGATATAAGTTTTGATTATTGATTATAATGTAGGTATAAAAATATATACAAATAATTGATCCTCATATTAAATTATTATTGCCATGGCATATTTTCATTCGCTAGCTCATTCTTGGCTCGGCTTTGTCCGGACATGTGATCACGTTTCCTGCAAATGGTGTAGACATTAGTTTACGTGTAATCGGCTTTATTTAACTAACTGAGAGAGAAACAAGCAAAACACATTCCACATGACCTAAATAGGTGAGATTGACGGCATTAATAATAATTAAATAATAATACATTTTATTTTATAGGCACCTTAAAACAGATTAAAATATGACACAGCAAAGGTCCAATCAGATTGTAAAGGCAGTCTAACTTTGGTGGATTTGAAGTGAGGATTTGAACTTTAAGAGTGAATATATGTTTCTTATGTCAGGTGGCAAAGTATTCCAAATTCGGGGAGTAGGGCTTTCACTCGCTCTAGTTAAATAAAGCCCCCCCACCAAGAAGTGACCGATTACACGTAAATTAATGTTTACACCATTTGCAGGAAAAGTGATCATGCCTGGACAAAGCCGAGTCAAGAAGGAGCTAGTGAATGAAAGAATTAGGAGAAAAATAATTGTCAGATTTGCAGAAAACCAGGATTTTATTTCTATCAAACAATCAGTAAGGGAGGTGGATGGGATGTTGTAAGTGGGTTTGCAGAAGAAATAGAGCTGGGTATCATCCATGTAACAGTGAAAGTTAATGTGGTGTTTACGAAAGATATGACCAAGGGGAAGGAGGTAAATGATAATAAGAATGGGCCCCAGGACAGAGCCCTGGGGCACACCTCAAGTAACAGGAGAGGGATGAGAAGTAAATATTTTAATATGAATAAACTGAGTGCAACAAGAGAAATATGATTTGAATCAGCTTAGGGGAGTCTGAGTGATAACAATGGAAGAACGAAAGATATGAAAGTCCATTGAGGGTGGCATGACATATGGTGTCAAATGCTGCACTTAAATCGAGAAGGATAAGAATAGAGAGTAAACCGGAATAAGCTGTAATGAGGAGGTCATTTGTGACATTTATCAGATCACTCTTGGCCACCAATCACTGGTGTTGCTTCTTGTACCACATAGAGGTGATGAGACATCTTGATTTCCACTTTTTGGTGGATGTAAAGAGTATAAACCACAGGGTCCTGAAGAGTATGAATGTCAAATGTTGTGATCAAATGTGGATTTAT
Source organism: Corydoras sp. C115 (assembly GCA_019802505.1). NCBI lineage: Eukaryota > Metazoa > Chordata > Actinopteri > Siluriformes > Callichthyidae > Corydoras > Corydoras sp. C115. The sequence continues at coordinate 1,001,779 of JAFMOC010000049.1, forward strand.
ATAGGGAACACACACACACACACAAACTATTGCCCTTGCTTATAAGGAGATTTAGTTTTGAAGCTGCTTATACTAATTAGTATTAATAAAGTTGTTGGAACCCATCCCAGTGCGTGTTGGGCAAAAATACACACAGATGTATAAATCTACAAACATTTACACATCGTTGCAATATATTATATCCAGTTTAAGCTACATATTTGAACTGGGTGTAATCTGACCGACAACCATGGAACCATTTTATCTAATATGCTTTGTACTTTTATTAAAGAATTATTGGTTTAAATTTTCAGTGGTTTTTGAATGTACAGGAATGGTTGAATTATAGCTGAGCAGATGTTAAATCTTCACTGATTACCTTGCAGGGTTCAAAGAATTTAACCACGTACACGTTTAATACACATACAGCCCAGCACACATTCTGCAAGACGTGTGGAGTCCAAAGTTTTTATACACCCCGATCTAATCCTGATGGGTTTGGTAGGTAACAGAAAGCACACTTATACTCACAGGCTTTTCTTACATGAGCTGTTAAAACAAGCTAGATAATGGATCAGTAATGGATCAGATCAAACAAGCAGCATAATGGATCAGTTACACAGGTTAGGTAACAAAAACCTTTACAAAATAGTTTACAACAAAAAGGTTTTGTGATTGCATTGTGGTCCAGGTCTTGTTAAGAAAGTTCTGGGTTTAAACTCCTGGATGTGCACAATTTCACTGTTATGCTCCAAAACCTGTTAGTACATATTGGACATTTTAAGTTACAAATTTAAAACCATATTCAACATGCACAGTATATAAATACACTTGTACATTTTGATTTGATGATTTTGATTCTGTTCACATTAATATAGAATATAGTTTGGATGTTCAGCAGGCCGGATCTGGCCCACACCTGCTGTAGAGCATTGATGTGCAGACAATTTCATTCATCAAAAAATAAAAGATCTTGCATGCAGTAATTTTATGTCCAATATCATTTGCTATACTTGGTATGTATTTTTAATAATATTTTTAAAATTGAGATTTGAAGCCTATTAGTGGTTAACACATTCGCCTCTCAGCACTAGGGATTCCCGGTTCGAATCCCCGTCTGGGTGGAGTTTCCATGTTCTCCCCATGTCCGCATGGGGTTCTCCGGTTTCCTCCCACAGTCCAAAAACATGGATCAAGAAATTGAGTTCTCCAAATTGCCCCATATAGAGTGTGTATATCTGTGTGCGTGAGTGAGTGTGTGCCCAGCGATAGATTGGTGCCCTGTCCTGGGTGTATCTGCCCAGCGCCCGAAAAGTTCTCCCCTGTGTGGGCATGGGGAAACCCCCCCCCCCCCCCCCGCGACCCTAATAGAGGATAAAGCGGAAGATAATGGATGGATTTGAAGCCTTATTACCTGTGTGAGAGAAACTAAGAGTTCTTATTAACACTGTTATGTCACCTTTGTTGTTTAGTGATACTATGAGGAACTGGTAGTTTTGGGCTCACAAGAAGTTCCTGCTTCATGTCAACAGTTTGCCCACGTTAAGAGGTTCCATCTGACAAATAGTTATATTTAGTGAAAATAAAAAATATGGCCTATTATTACTATTATTACTGCTATTGAAGTAGCAGGTTAAAGAGTTAGGTTAACTCATCTAAAAATGTTTAGGATGAATTGTGATTGTTTAAACATTATTGTAAGACCTAATGCATATTTTCAAAAAGGTTTTACTAAACTACTGAGTGTTAATGAGCACAAATTCAGTATTTTATTTAAGATACTAAAAAGGAATGTTAAAAATATAGGGTATGGGATAACGAATATGATGTAATTATATATTTTTGCTCATGTGTTGTACAGTTGTAGTGTTTCCTCACAGTAACCTTTTCCAAGTCATGTATGCCTTTTTTATTTCTCTGCGGTAATGACAGGTGTGGCTCCACATTGCCTTGATCCTGAAACTGTAATGAGTGTGACCGTTGAAGAGTTCTGTGGTGAGAAATGGGAGGAGAGCATGCAAAATCACCAGACAATCAGAAGTATGTCCAAAACCTCACCAGAGGCCAGTTAAAAAACAAATACACCTTTTTTATTTCTATTTTTTATATGTATTCATTTCTTACTGGGTAGATGGGATGAATTTTAAGGCAAGACTGTTTTTTGAGTCCCATGAAGAAAATAAATGTTTCATCAGCAAATACTTGACACAAGAAATCAGTTGGTATATTGAACATTGTACATGCTTGATTCTTATTGTTTTGTTATAGCAGTGTTTTTGTGAAAAATATGAAAATGTGTGAAAGAAGTAACAACACAAATGATTATTAAAGAGATCAAGTGGGAAATTGTGTAATGTACTTGTAACAGTGTCCTCCTCTTTAACCTCAGCTTCAGTGGCATTGGGAAAAACACACACAGGGCCCTAACTTACACCCTTCACAAGACACGTATTGATGTTTAATGCTTCTTCCACCTTCCACCTGCGTCATTTAAATAGCAACACTGCTTGTGAATATACTCCAATGGGCATGGTGGTTTCTAAATGAGGTGTGTTCAGGTATATTTCTTTTTGTGTATTGTTATGACAACAGAAAACCCAGACAGACAACAGTCAGATGTTCATTACTTTTCTGGCAGTGAATCATCAACACAGACGCATGTCCACTGAACGCTATTAAATATCACTGCTTTTGTACAGAGAATGCATAAACATAGTCTACACTATACTGCACTGTTCTGGTAAGCAACAGTGTGGATTTGTACAGGGAGTGAATCCACACATACAAACTTTATTCAAGCCAATACAATTATGTATTAGAAGATGGTGTAATGCTGGAACAGCAGCACTGGAAATTTATTCTTTATTCACACAGTAATTATCATCAGATAAAGACTTAATAACAAGGTGAAAACAGCATAAACCTAAAACATCAGTTTAATCACAACAACTATTCAACAATTATTACATTGAATATTTAAAGAACAAGATCATTTGTTGCTGTTGTGATAATGTAGTGTGAAAAGCTTTAAGAGCAGAGGAGTGACACTGAAATGTGAAAAAGCTTACATTTACATTTAATCAAAAGCTTATGAAAGATGTAAACAAATAAAATAAACCCATGGTCATATATACAAATGTGGTCCTGCGTTTGCTGGTGAATCAGTATCATTTGCTTCACTTTTAAAGCAAAGTCAGCAGCTTTGACATGAAAGAATTGATAAGTGTCATATAAAAATAATAAAATAGTGCTTTGTTTTAACAGAATACAGTGCACAAGGAACGTTCCAGCAGATCGCTAGTAGATCTTCACAGTCTTTCTCTCCACAGTTAAGGCTTGGAATGTGTTGACAAACATGTAGCGTGAAAACAAAATGTACAGCCGTCGAAACCAGAGGAGCTGGGAGACGTGGCAAAACATGGCTTCCTGATTCCAAAAGAGTCAGATTTCAAATCAGCAATGATACTCAGAACTGCTTGTACAACTAACCTAATATCTTGGCTGTACATGTCTGTGTTCTTACAGATTAAAAATGCTGTAAGAAACATTTGTAATTGATCGATCTTGATTTACTTTCATGAACATAACTGAAACAGCATTTAAGGGCATTGAGGGTGTGGTAGCTCTGTGGTGTAGGTGTTGCACTATCAATCTGACAGTTGTGAGTTTAAATCTCAGCTCTACTGAAGTCAACAATGTGGGTCCTTGAGCAAGACGCTTGTGTTCTGACTCCAACCATAAGTTGAGATACTTTTAAGTCGATTTGCATAAAAGTGTCTGCTAAATAAACTCATGTAGTTAACTTTGTGTAAGCATTTCATTATATATTTTAGACATGATGTGAACACAAAAATGGCACTTTTACCAGTATTTACAAAATGCAAATTCAGTCCTAATTTCTGAAGAGGTCACCACGTCGCAGGACCATCTAAGCATGCTTTTTTTTTATCCCCATGGCATGTACGCTGGAACCTTTCCCAGCACTCATAGAGAAAAAAGTGGAAACACATGTAGGTGACACAGTGACACTAATTAAATTTTTCTTACTATGATAAAAGGCAAATAATTTGTACTGATTAATAGCTGTTTAAATGGTGCCTTAGTATGGAAGTCACTTCAACATGTGTTCAAGCCAATGTGTACTGTTGAAACACTCTACACTCTACAGTCAATTTTGATGAGTTAGGACAGCTTATTATCAAGTTATTTGTTAATATTCAGAATTAGAATTAGGGGGCCTATAATATTTTTGGTGTGGTTCTCAAAGAAGCACCTTGCTCTGCAAATACTTGTTTTTTTTACTTTCATTTTCAGTCTGATGTTTCTAAGGAATCACTTAATGTAGTTTTTTTCTTGGACATGCAGATCATTTAACAAGAATTTATGAAACATGAATGTGATTACAAATTTACATTAGGTCATTTAGCAGACGCATTTATCCAAAGCGAATTTTAAGTATGTCAGCTTTGATGGTTGGGGTCAGAACACAGAGACAGCCCACCTGAAGCAATGAGGGTTAACGGCCTTGCTCAAGGGCCTACATTGGTAACTTCAGTGAACATGGGATTGGAACCATCAGCCTTTGAATTGATAGCCCAATACCCAGACCACTGAGCCACCACATCTCATATGTACAGAGTAAATCACTAATTTTGACCACTCATGCACAACAATTAAGTGATGTGACCTATAATAGCAATATTAAATAAATTTTTATTAGTACCTGAAGTATAATTATTTGGAAATAGAGAAAATATTCAAATATATATTTAAAAAGCTTACATACACTTCTTACCTTAGCTCTTCTGTATTCCTTTGGTCCTATGATGCAACAGAAAGATGAGGGGAAAAACCAGCTGAGTGGCAGCTCTAGGATTGACAGGTACTTTCTGAAGATGCTAACTGTGTGCAGGGAGAAGACTTGACACCCTGCAGAAACAATATCGATGTTATATTACTGGGATCTTACAAGACTGAATACGATGGAACCCAAACACAAATTCAAGATTGCTGGTATTAATATATGCATGGCATTGGTTTTTCATTTATTTTTTATTAAAAAAATATTTTTTCAATCTATGGTGCCTGGGAAGGAATTTTTTTTAAAATATAGATATTTTTTGCCTGTAAACAATCAGTCTTGTGTATTTCTTAACGCACCCGATGCAGCTCCGTCTGATGAATGTGAAGCCTTTATAAGCTGTAAAACCTCATGCCTCTCAACTAGCAGCACTGCTCGTCAATAATGGATGTGGTTTTCTCAAAATGTGTGTTCACGTACATTTCTGGTGTATTATTTTGGCAATGAAACACAGATGCACCACTGACTGAAAACAATCTAGGTAGACATCAACAGTCAGAGGTTTATTGCTATCTTAGCAGTAAATTACATTTACATTTAGTCATTTAGCAGACCACAAGTCAGAAGCCATGGAGAAAACCAACTATACTGTAAGTTCATCAAACCTGATTGTTATTCGAAGCTGCCCCCCCCCCCTTTTTTTTTTTTTTTTTTTTTTTTTTTTTTTTTTATAACAGGTATTTGTTAAATAGATGCGTCTTAAGTAGTTTCTTAAAACTGTTTAGAGATTCTGCCTTACGGACAGAGTTGGGAAGATCGTTCCACCATTTTGCAGTGGTGAAATGACGAAATTATCAACACAATGTTTATAATTCATTCATTCATTCATTATCTCCCGCTTTATCCTCTATTAGGGTCGTGGTGGGGTTCCCCATGCCAATCCAGGGGAGAATGTCTCGGGCGCTGGCCAGATAGACCCAGGACAGGACACCAATCCATCGCTGGGCACACACTCACTCACTCAAACACACTCTATATGGGGCAATTTTTGAGAATTCAATTGACATGATCCATGTTTTTGGACTGTGGGAGGAAACCGGAGAACCTGGAGAAAACCCACACGGACACGGGGAGAACATGGAAACTCCACCCAGATGGGGATTTGAACCGGGAATCCCTAGCGCTGAGAGGCGAACGTGCTAACCACTAAGCCACCGTGCCGCCTCGTGTATAATTCAGTTTGACTTATTTGTTCAGCACTGAAGTAAATTAAACTCTTTACAACAAAAAGAAATTTAAAACGGGAACAGCAAATTCAATCTGATGGTCTTCTCTCCTCAGGTTCACAGACTGGTTTAAATGGATTAAAAACTGCACCATTGAAATGGCAATCAATAAATTTTGGACCGTACCTGGCTCTTGAAGGGAACTGCAAATCACAGATTCATGGGTTTATTGCATGTTATGCCCAAAACACACCCCTAAATAACTAAGAGAATGAACTGAGAGAAGAGTAAATATTTTTGTGCATGTCGAGTCATGTAAGACAAACTAAATCAAGTTGTGCGGTTGACGCCTCACAAAAGATAAATAGGGCCAAATACGTTCATTTGCGACATGGGCTCAAGTGACATGGGCTCAAGTGTGTAAAAAAGAAGTTGTCACAGTCTGTTGGAGCATCAAGATTTGCAACCTGACTTTTATTATGTAAGGAGTGTGTCAAACATCAGTCCCATGCAGAAAAAAACACAACAAAGAAGATGGTTCAAAGGACTGAAAATGTGTGCTGTGGACAGATGAGTCAGCATTTTGACTTGTTTAAAATAATGTATATTGATTTTTAGAGCTAATGATAAAAAGGACTATTCAAAGTGCTACATCTGTCATGCTATGGAGGTGCATCATTTAACCTCAACATGGATTACTTGCATTTGTTTTTTAAAAACATGCTGTATCCATGTGATTTATTTCAGATAAGTGTGTAATTAATTCAGCAGAATGTCAGGCCGCATGTTAGAGGTTATACACACAGAGTATGCGTGTATTTAATGATTTAAAGAAAATCTTCATATTTATGAAAGCAATAACCTGCTCAAACTTTACTTGATTTAAAAATATTAATATGTGGATGTCAAAAAATTTCCTACTGCTAAATTCTGATAAAACTGAGTTTCTAATAGTTGGACCCTAACACTGTTTTAAACCTCAATGACTCCTAAATCACATTCAGTTCATCTGTAAATATTCTCGGTGTCATTATTGATTCAGATCTCTCCTTTACAAATATTAGCAATATTACTAGAATTGCAGAAAATCTTGTGCAAAATGCTGCAGCTATGATTTTAACTAGAACAACAACGTTTGATTATATAAGTCCTACTTAGTTCATATGTGCCTTAACTTAAACAATTCTGCAAGGAATTCGTATGCAATGTGTGTAAGGACATGGAGTATATCTAAACTAAATTGCGGTGTTAATTTCTTTAAAAATGCCAACTAAATTATTTTTTATTATGAATCTTCAAAAGGTTCTATTTATTATTACTTAAATTTAAATGTGTTAATAGTTTAAAAAGGCTGGAGTAAAATTTTGTGATTTTTGATTTTGAGCTGTGAGATATGAAATTTATCCAATTTATCCATCCAAGGGGCGTAAAGATTTTCTATAGCAACTCTAATTAAAGGTTAAGGAAAATTGTTATACTACTTTACAAAAAGGCTTGTAAGCAATGTGTGTTGTGTAAATTTCCTGATGTTTATATTTATATAGGCTATACATTATGATTTAAAATAATGTATTGTATATGACGCATTGATTCACATGTAATCCACTCAGACGTGTGCATTATTGTCGACGATAACATGGCCCGTTTTATGATTATACTTATTAGTTGCTAGTCCCTTCTCTGCCCAGGCTTCTGATGACGTTTCCTCCAAACCGTGTAGACATTACTTTATGTGTAACAGGTCACTTCTTAGTTTTTTTTTTTTTTTTTTTTTTCGGAAAAAGAAACATTATTTAAATAAAAAAGCACACCAAACAAAACAATTTCCACAACATCCAAATATAAGCACTAAAACCCTCTTGGTCACCAATCACTGGTGTTGCTGCTCGAACCACTTAGAGGCATGAGACATCTTGTGATGCTTCTTGTGCTGCTTCTCGGCAGTTTGTAAAGATTTTATAAACCGCAGGGTCCCAAAGAGTAAGTGTGTCAAATTTTGTGATAATCAAAGCAATGGTGTGAATTTGTATAGGGAACATATTCACATGCACACTTACACACACTTAAGGATAAGATAATGATAATAATTATAATAAAAACAATGTGTCCCAATTAAGATTAATTATTTGGTGTTAGTTATAAAGCATTTACATTTTCGAAATAATGTTAGGGTTAGGATTTCTACCTAACCCTAGTTGCTGGCCACAATTTTTTTTTCATATCATTTTCCTGTATTGCATGTCTAATATTGTAATGTAAAAACAGATCTCTGTAGTCATTAAAAATCAACTTCCTAAAGTAGTTTACGGCCATTTTGATCTACACACAAAAAGGCTTATAGGATTTAACCCTCTGACAGTAGGTGGCGCATTTTACTTAGAAAACTATCTTCATGGACAGTAATGAACGTAAGCATAACCCAGAGTCTGACAGAAAACTTACCTTCTGGAATTCTTCCAACAAAAGCTAGATGACTGAAACAAATAAAAGAAAGAGGGGCATATTAGATAAGGTCTGATTTGAATGCTTCAGATACAATGTTTTTAAAAGATTTAAAGCAAATGATAATAATCTAAAATCCATAAACAGTTCCTGGAAATGTGCTGGCTTGGCCTATTTTAAAATCTCCTTTAAAGTCTCTTTTATAGTCATTCTTTATAAACAACATGCCATGATTATCCTGTCATATTTCTATCATCCACAAAACCATGCATTTTAGCTTGAACCAGAAGAATGATGACTTCAGTCACACTTCATAAATACCACAAACAGAAAACAAAGCTAGTCTCATATGCGCCAAGAGAAGAAAAATGTTTTCAGCCATGTTAAAACCACTTTCATCTGACTTCCACTGCTCATCTAAAAGAACCATGTATTATTGGCAGAAAACCAACTAGGCAGAAGGTCGGAGCCATGGTAGCACTTTGAACATTGTAACACAGGAGGCTCCAGCTCTGGAGGAATTATGACTGCAAATAGAAACTTTTTACAAGACTTAAGATTCAACTCAGTAGTTAAAGTATAAGAAAATAATAGACAAAAATTGACACTCATGATAAGGGAATTTGGTGAAGTATGTAAAATAGTGAATAGTGTATGAATTATTATCAATGATACATCAGCCAATATTTAAACATTTATAGCAATACCAGCCATAAGGGCCCACAAATGGACATGTTATTTGGCAAAAACTCTAACATTTAAAAATTTACATGAATTAATTTACTGACATACCACTAAATTTGCTGAACATTAATGAACTTAATCTTTTTCATCATAGTAACTGTATTATACACATAGTACTATAACACAAAGCACAAATGAAAAGACCCGAGCAAAATATTTATTAGGCATTTGTTTTTAGTTATGCTCATTCATGTTCCTGTCTTCATTTATCTAAAGACAATTTCTCTGGACCCTGTCTGGCCCACATTTAATCAATAAAATCTTAGTAAATAACTGTACAGAATACACTTATTTAAATTTGGTTTCTAATACACACACACACACAATAAAGCAATGCAGCTGTGTCGTGTCCATTAACATGCACTGTAAGCCAAAGACAGAGAACAACTTAATTACTTTTATTTTGGATCAAATTTAGCCTATTGGTTTATCCCTCCACAACTATTCCAGTTTCCCCATGTGACCCCTTAAGGCAGACATGTCCAAAGTCTGGCCAATCATGGCCCGTGGTCAGATTCCAAATGGCCCGGGCTTATAATGTGTTATTTATGGCTCGCTAGCTCTTTTAGAATAAATAAACAGTTTAAAACATAATTCCACCTTTTCTAATTGTAATACTATCATTTTAGTACGATCTGTGTTGGCCTCTGTGCATTTGGCAGAATTCTGGACATATCTTCAGATATTCAGAGTGAGCTGGAGGGGAACCGGAGGAGTGGCTTTTGATTATTTCTCATTAGCCTGCAATGAAAACAGAGGAATTGGACACCAATACTGGTTTTTTTAAGAGGTGTTGATGAAAACATAAACGGGAGTGTAAGGTATTCTATACAGTTTGTTAAATGTTCTTTGACTCTCCAGATATGAAAGAATTGTATGAAAGAATTATATAAGTTTACATTGCGATTTGTGACAATGAAAATTGTTTTATAAAAGTGCGTAACTTTGCAGGAGACTTGCATGAGAACATTCTCTCCCCAGCAGTACCCTTGTTCACTCTATAGATTAAAACCTTTTTTAAAAATGCATTTAGTGAGCATAGTGTATTGGAACATTAAACTCAATGAGATCACTCAGGTATTTCTTCCTATTTTAAGAAGAAAATTCAAAATCAACACAAACTCTAACCAGATGCAAATTTGGTAAAACTGCATTGAACTAATCAAATGTATTGCATCTTTAAAAAATGAGTATTATAACTGGGAAGGTGAAAGCAGACTGAAGGTGGCGTGGTGGTTCAGCAATTTCTGCCTCACAACAAAGTTCCAGAGTTTGCTCCCTAGGTTGGATAAAAATCCCTTCCACGTGGAGACTGTATGTCCTCCCTGTGCAAACATGAGTTCCTCTTAGGTCTCTGGTTTTCTCCCACATTGCAAAGAGAAGTCAATAGTAAATAGTAATTAACTAATTATATTTCTAGCCACTGGAGTATACATTTCAGTGCTCGCCCCAGACAATGGTTCTTCTATGGTTCTTCTAGTTCTTCTAGATGATTTGAGTGAAACAACAACTTGTGCACGACATAAACTCTCATTCTCATATGTTTAGAACAGTAATAAAAGACCTCGCTTTCTGCCCATGGACACATATATACAGAACATATGCCTTTCCTCCACTATACTTTTGTCTACTATAAATGGAGCCTTCAGCACACATGCAACTCCAATTGCTTATTTACTGTAAAGACAAGCTCATGCTGATCTCTGCTTCCTCTGCTGATAATAGGGCTGCTATTGGCCCGGCATCATATTGTTCCTTTTCAGCCCTTGAACATAACCCACTCTGCCAGTAAAGCATCCAAACAGTCTCCAGGCATCGTTGTGGTATCTACTATTTAAACAGATGGTGCTGTTATATAAATGCCCATGGTGTCCAGATAAATTTCCAAGGGGGGCAGATTGAACCATAACATAACATGATGCCTCAAAGTTGATGATCATTAACATTTATTATAACAAATTCTCGGGTTTCATAGTCAGCTTCATCCACCAGTTTTTGTCCTGTGTCCTGAGGTTACAGTACTGCTGTTACAGTCTAAAAATGTATATAAATGTAACTTATTGCATGAACAATGGATAATAGTGCCTACTAAATAAGTATAGATGCCAGAAAACAGGGAGTAGGTAAAGCACTGACAATAAATTTGGTAGTTTAATACAATGTAAATGATTTTGTGTGGAAATCACACAAAGAGGAAAAACTTAATGGTTAGTTCCCTTTTATATTTTATAACAGCTTTATTTTAGAGCAATCTAAATACACACAATGTTAAGAAGAGATAGTTGGTTTTCAATGTTCTGGGCAAAGATTTGAACAGAATAAAGTACTTGAGCATACTACCACACATTGCCTAATGCCTTTCCTAGTGCTTTGGGACATTGCAGGAACTCGGATCAAGTTCTTATCTGTTTGCGTTTCCAGAGAAGTGACCTCTGTTTTGGGTCATCACTGCCTTATCTTAATGGACTTCACTGGGATTTAAACCTCACCTTGTACAGAGGGCAGGATTCAGTGTGAGAATACAGCGAGCTCATCATGGCAGCTGTCCTTCTCTATATGTGTGTAACAGTTAAAAAGAAACTAACAACAATGAATTGTTATTGGAACAATAAAGTCAGTATTTTGAAAAACAAAGTCAGCCATTTATGAATGGCCAAGCTACAGTTCTTCAAAACTTCCCTTTCTGTTTTTTTTTTCCACTCAGATTATGTTTGGTGTAGCAATCCTTTAGTGGCATATATCATTTGCATAAAAAATGTTTATGCCATAAATGTGCACACCCTAATCCAATGTTTGCGTGTTTTTTAAACACAAAGCATTTACCATTTACAAACTTTTATAACCAAACAACTGGGATAAGAAAAATAAAAAGAGTAACCAATCAAATAGACCAGATCTGTTAATCATAAAGTTGAGTGATTATCTCTATAAAAGGAGATAACTTGATAGTTTGAGATTCTGGAGCAGGTTGTGTCTCTAGAAGTCATGACCTTAGTGAACTACTTAAAGCTACTTACTAATCTGAAACGTGTTCTGTGGCCACCTCACAACAAGCTAAAACATCCTACAACTGTTTAGAAGTGGTCAGTCTTTAAAAACTTAACAAGTAAACTTTTAAGTTAGATATATAAAAAAAAAAAAACAGTTCAATCGTGTGGCATTCCTGCCTCTGTAAGTATATAATATTTAGTGTTTATGTTCAGAACTGCACAAGTAGATAAAGATTTATCATTTACATAAATAAATTTCTCCCACTATGGGCCATCTGAGAAAGACCAGAACCAGGGAAAAACCATGTGTTCTCTGGTTAGATAAGTTCACAATCTAGCTTGATTTATATTTGATTTTATATGCCGAATATAATAAACACCATACGCACTGTTACTGATCAAAAGTGCAATAACAAACATCTATCATGATGTGGGGTACATCAGTGCCCACAGCCCAGGTCACTGGAATGTATGTGAAGGTACAACTGATGCAGAGACATGTGCTGCTGTCATGACATTGACTTTTTGCAGGAGCTTGATATCTATTTGCGCCGAATAATGACAGGCCCACATTCTGCACAAGTTACAGCAGACTGAGATAAAATGGGTAAATCTGTTTTTTAACAATCTTAGCAGTACATCACTATAGCAGAAACATAAACTTTTGTACCTTATGTATATAAAGTGTAACAGTGACTTGTGGGATGGCCCTAGGGGGTTCTTGACAACAATGCATTATGCACAGTGCAAGTGTCTTTACCAATTATTTTAAAAAGGTTTAAAACATACCTGATGGCTTTGTAAATAGCAATATGGTTTGCATGTCCACTGACTCCTCCATCATCAAACGTCAGCACCTACACAGATATTGGTTTTATATAATTAAAAAGTAAAAGTAAAATACAGAAATCCAAAAAATAAGCTGTTTGCAAAACTTACATTACCAGTCAAAAGTATGAACACCCCACCTTTTTGCTTCACTTATTGTGCATTGCATCAGTTCCACTTACTGTAAAGATGGATTTTGTAGTTCTGCAATCTGTTTGTGGACTACATATACATACTGTGTATGTCCCCTTTACTCTGTTCTCTAATGTTAAGGACCCCAGAGCAGGTATTATTTGGTTGGTGCATTATTCCTATTCCAGCAGTATCACTGAGGTGTTTAAATGAAACTACAGCAACACTGCTGCACTAAAACCTTCTCACTGCATCAGTGTCTCTGCAGAACTGACAATAAACAATACACCATCCAAATTATACCTGTTTTAAAATGCTGACCAATAGAGAACAGAAAAACAACAGGGGACTAACAAAATAAAAATAGAAAACAGATGTACTACAGTCTGTAATTGTAAAACTACAAAGTCCATCTATATGGTAAGTGGAAAAAATTAGACACTGGAGCAAGAATGAGGTGTATCCAAACTTTGGTACTGTATGTATGTGGAATATTCAGGAAGAACCTGAGGCTTAAACAAAAGTCTTGTTCTATCTAGATCTATTAAGGAGCTGGCTAAAGAGGTGAAGAAAGTTGAATGTTTTTGTCAGAAAAAACACTGAAATTGGAGGCCAGGCAACACATAAGTCAAAGAAGGGGGTGGCAGGGACTGAGGTATTTCAGAGGAGTATACACATAAAGGCATATCTGGAGGCTCAATGGGCAGCAAAACGCAGTAGACCACAGCAACGTACATCAAGATCTCTCAGGCAGTGCGAACCTCTAAAAGCTTAATCATGAGCTTTCAAGTATGTGTTTAATGAATTTTACTGAAAAGCACTAAATTAAACAATAAAAATGCAAAATGGGAATAATTTACACAAGTTGTAGACTTTAAGCCAGAATTTTATGCAACACAATAGCCCTAAAAATGCCAATTAAATTTTTTGTGTTTGGTGATAAAGGAAATGCCAAATCAAGCGCAAAATAAAGTATGAATGATGTCCAAATGTCCATACTTCAGCATGTGCAAAAACTAAGGCCAACATGTACAGTAAATCTGTTCAAGCTATTCCCCTGAGGATTTATATCAAGGCTGTATGTAGATTTAAATTTAGAATTACTAGAAAAATCAATGTTATTTCAGCCAGACAAAAATTGTTGTGGGGAGAAGAAACAAGCAAAATGACATTGGTGGTTTTATGGTTGAGAGTCTGAGCTAAGAGCAGAGGACCATGATGAACACTCAGTAAGGCTATAATTCACTTTGGATAAAAGCACCTGCCAATAAAAATGTAAACAAAATTATGGGCCACGTTTAACAGCTCTGAGGATTCTCATTACAGCTTTATCTAAAAGCTGTAAAAAGCTTGTTGGAAGAGCAACTTGGTTCAGCAGGATGGGAGGGGCCCAAGCTGGATGCAGCAAGTATGCATGTTTACTCAAACTGAGGAAAACAACAAACCAGAGCTATTTTGTAACAACACTCTCTTTTAACCTTTACCATGTTGATATTTGTTAATGCAACTCATCCATGCTTGACCTTTTAATCAGAGATTTAATAGTCTGTGGAAGAGAGAGGGGCAAATGAAGAAATTATTCAAGTTCTTGACACAGAAAAAGACCAACAGGTATGAAGATTGTGCATAAACATCAGTCAGATAAAGTCAAATTCCTTCTGGAACATTTCCTGGAACTCTTAAGCTGACCAGATAGCAATCTCTGGGACAGCATGCTGGTGGTCCAGGGAAGACGGAAGCCATTTTTGCATCTGTGTTTTGGATTATCTTCTATATTCTTTAACTATTGACACAATTAACATAATAGATAAACGAGGTGCTGGATGTGAAAACTGGCCTTTCGCTGTAATAGAAAGTGAATATATAAACCCTTTAAAAGCCAATCCATTAACAGACCTCATGTTCTTTAACAGTTTCTTTGCATGTGAAAGTTTACAAATGTAAATTTTAAAATGAGTGAAACTGAAAATGTTTTAAGTATTTAGACTAAGAAAGATAAAACAGTTTGGATATAACCTACATCCAACTTGAACCCATGTGCGTTTGAAGACTATGGTCACATAAATGAAAATTTTACATTTATTACTTTTAAACAAACTATTTGACATCTTCCACAATGTCCATCTTCTAGTTGCAATCCATTTCTATTTTCTTAAGTCCAACCTCTGTTCTACTTACTTTATACCAGAGATATATATTCTACCATGTGCCACTTCTGTCACATCTTATCATCTCTTCAAGTATGGTTCCCCTAAGGTCACCGAGCATATGAGGACCAGCAGACTGCTTCCCTCTAAACTCATTGCTGGCATTTTGCCCCCACCCATCAGACACAGCCATCAGCTCAGCCAACCTAAATGATCAACTTCATAAAAGTACTTTCCTACTGTTTTCCTGTAGAAATGCATTAAAGACAAAGAAATGCATCTATTTTGGAAGTGATTTTAGTTCATCAAGTTCCTGCTGCTAATATCATATTGGAATAATAATATACTGTACTTTCTTAACAGTAAATTAAATAGAGGTTACATTTTCAAAAATAAGAGCTGATACTGATCAATGTAATGAAAATAGGCTTTAGTCCAATAAAAAGGTATGCACAGGCTACTGGGTACAAATATGAACATCCAAAATTATTTATTGGAGCTTAATAGTTCTGGCAGAACACAGCAGGTATTATTTGGTTAGTGGATCACACTCAGCACTGCTATGACAATAATGTGGGGACGGTGGGTTTTTATACACTGTGTTCTTTCATTGTGCACACTGTTAAACAAATGTACTTTGTAGATAAAACAAATGTGACAGTAGCTCAGCTGTTGCAGTACAGTTTTTGTTAGTTATCCTCTAATCCTTTGTCAGTGCCTACAGCACACCTGCCTACAAGATGCTGGTGGATTACTGACACTAGTGTGTTTTAAATATATATATATATATACACAGTTGTGATCAAATTTATTCAACCCCCACTGAAATAAAGTGTTTTGGCCAGTTTGACATTGATTTGGATCATTTCAGTCATCTTATTTACAATTATATCAAAGAGGCACTTAAAAATTAGACAAATATAACATAATATTTATGATGGAATAACCACAAATGTCTTTACTGTGCTCACATCATTATCAGTTTTATTCAACCCCCTAGTGACATTATTTTTCAGTACTTAGTACAACATCCTTTTCCAGTTATGACAGCTTTCAAGCGTGAAGCATAGCTTGACACAAGTGTCTTGCAGCGACCTATGGGTATCTTAGCCCATTCTTCATGGGCAAAAGCCTCCAGTTCAGTCACATTCTTAGGCTTGCGCACTGCAACTGCCTTCTTTAGGTCCCACCAGAGGTTCTCAATTGGATTTAAGTCTGGTGATTGCGATGGCCACTCTAGAATGTTCCAGCCTTTCATGTTCAACCATGCTCTAGTGGACTTGGATGTGTGCTTCGGATCATTGTCCTGTTGGAAGGTCCAACGTCTCCCAAGCCGCAGGTTTGTGACTGACTCCATCACATTTTCCTCCAAGATCTCCTGGTACTGAAGGGAATTCATGGTACCCTGCACACGTTGAAGCTTTCCTGTACCATTAGAAGCAAAACAGCCCCAAAGCATAATTGACCCCCCGCCATGCTTCACAGTAGGCAAGGTGTTCTTTTGTTCATAAGCCTGGTTCTTCCTCCTCCAAACATAGCGCTGGTCCATTGTCCCAAACAGTTCTAATTTAGTTTCATCTGACCACAGTACACTGTCCCAAAACCTTTGTGGCTTGTCCACATGACTTTTGGCATACTGCAGTCGACTTTTCTGGTTCTTTGGAGTCAGCACCCCCTTGCAAGGGGGTGCGCCTGGGAGTTCTGGCATGGAGGTCTTCGTTATGCAGTGCGCGCCTTATTGTCTGAGCTGAAACTTCAGTGCCCACATCTGACAGGTCTTTTTTCAGTTCCTTAGCAGTCACGCGGGGATTTTTCTCCACATTACGCTTCAGGTAGCGCACAGCAGTCGCGGTCAGGATCTTCTTTCTGCCACGACCAGGTAACGTTTCCACTGTGCCCTTTAACTTGAACTTGCGAATGATACTTCCGATAGTGTCTCTTGGAATATTTAACAACTTCGCAATCTTTTTATATCCATTGCCATTCTTGTGAAGAGCAATAACCTCTTCTCTTGTCTTCTGGGACCATTCTCTTGCCTTCACCATGCTTGTAAACACACCAGTAGATGTCTAGAAGGAGCTGAGTATCACAGTCCTTTTAAATCTGCCTAATTGGTGCTTATCATGCTTGATTGCTGCTCGTTGACATCCACAGGTGTTTTCAATACCTGATTGAAAACACTGGAATGAACCTCTGTTCTTATGAGTGGTAGTTGTAAAGGGGTTGAATAATTGTGTCAATGAAGAAATCACAAAAAGGCCATTTAATACTTTATGACAAAAACAATTGATGCTATCTTAGTTGCATTTAGTTCTTTAACAAGTCCTTGTAAGATTTCATTATGAACACAATTACAAATGTGCACTGAATTCCATAAAACCCTTCGCAGCATTGGGGGTTGAATAAATTTGATCACAACTGTATATATATATATATATATATATATATATATATATATATATATATATATATATATATATATATATATATATATATTAAAACCTACAAAAACACTGCTGCATCTGATCCTTACTTACTTATACTTAGCCAGTGCAGATCTGAAGGAAATCCACAACCCACAAACACCTGTGTAGCGGGCATGATGGGTGGAGCCTGTAGATGGAAGGCAGGATTGGAATGCAGATCAGGTAGGAAGTAACACCTGCCTGGAATTAATGCCAGTAATTCTGTCTGATCTGTGTGTAGTAAAGCAGGCAGATTTTTTAAAGAGCACACATTGCCATGCCTGCCCTGGAGGAAATCCACTACATACTGTTAAAGCCCAGTATTAAGATGTGCGCTGTTTGATTTCATTTGTATCCATAACCCCTAAAGTGTTTATACAACTGCTTTAATTTCTTTGCTGCACGACAATGCACCAGTACACTGTGCGCACTTTGTGCACCTGTGCTCAGCTCAGCACAGCATGACTGTTATGACTTATCCCCTTTACCTCCCCAAACTAGCACCTGCTGACTTTTTAAGTGTGTTGACCTTAAAAATCTGAAATTAAGGTTTACAGACAGATAAGAGATTCTGACCTGTGTGACAGTGACTCTAACAGTGATTCCCTAAGCTATATTAAAGTTCTTAAAAGTGTATTTTCACACGTTCTGCCAGTGGCATTTAAATAGCAAAGCTGCTTGTGAATATATCTACCCTGATGGGCGTGGTGGTCTCAAAATGAGGTGGGTTCAGGTACATTTGTGGTGTGTTGTTGTTTTGGTGACATTAAAGAGGTACACTACTGACTGAATACAACATAGACATCATCACTCAGACATTCATTGTTATATTGGCAGTGAATCATCGACACAGTAATATGTAGCAAGTGTACACTATGGATGAGACAAGTAACCTTTTTCTTGCAATTATTCATAAGTGAAATCAGGGCAATGAAATGATCATAAAAGCGCCTCAACATCATCATGATGACATTCGTAAGAAAAATATGTATTATGCTGGTAGTCAGAACTTTAGACCAAGTGGCGCAACTCGCAAGGAACAAAAATTTTAAAAAGTTTCTCTTGCAGAACATTGGTCTGTTTACTTTTTGCTTAGAGTAAAATCCTAGTTTCCACTGATGTTTGTTAATTTTAATATTATTAATTGTTGTTAATAATTGTTAATATTTTGTGTTAATATTTAGCAAAAGCCCTGCATTGTCCTTTCTCAATGACTAAATGTTATTTCATGTTTACAGTAATTAAATAACAAATATAAGAAGCCGTTCATTGTACCTGTAATTTCTGGAACTTATTAGGTTAAAGTTAATTATTGCATAAAAATCGTAATGACCACATAATTGTCCCATCAAAATCTGTAATTGTCTCTTCACTAGCTTACACCCCCACTTCTTACCCACAAACACCAGGCAGTCCAAAAACTATAAACAGAGTACAAAATAAACTAAAATTATTCTGCATTAACACAAAATTGCATTATGGTGCAAGTCAGACTGCACATGACCACCGCTGAGTGGCTTATAGTTTGTGATGCCCAAAACACACCCATGAATATTTAAAATAATCATTACATGCCTTTTGCATGCCACTCAAAAGACAAAGACACACTGACATGCCTTAAATCAAGCTGAGTGGTGTGCGATTGAAAGCTTTCCAAAGATAGCTTTAACAGAGTGCCTTTTCTTGAGTATATTTAGCTTTCTTATTCCTATTGTAACATTTACCAAAGAGTTTATCCACACCTAGTGTATGTTACATGTTTTAAATGATTAAACAGACTTCAAAAGATTCTCACCATGTTAATAGAATGACTTTTGATGTGTTTAAGAATGAGTGATGAGGTCAGTGCTGTGCTCCACTCAGCATTGGGGTCATCGGGCAGCTCTCTGTGGACAGAATAAAATGTTACATCAATCCAAAGACAAACAAGTCTGCAAAACATTAAGATCCCTACTGACAGCAGTATCTTGGAAGAATTAATATTTTGAATGGGCTCGTTTTAAAGATAAATTTTGAAACTTGAACCCATTGAAGAATGAAATGGCACTGATTAAAGTGAGTGAGTGATCTATTTTGCTTACTGTTCTTACATTCACATTTAACTCATCTGTGCAGTGATGCACACACATATCCACACACTGAGTGAAGTGAGCACACCTGCCCAGAGCAGTGGGCAGCCGTTGTATATAACGTCCAGGGAAAAATTGTGGTTAGGGCCCAAGGGCACTTTAGTCACTTTAGTGGGAACGGGAATTGAGCCGTGAACCTTCAGGTCACAAGGCTGGTTCCTTTTCCCGAAGCCAAATTCCTCCTGTATTGACTTATGACATAAAAAAAATCATGTATTAATGTGTTTGGGTGTTGAGCTGTTATGTGTGGATCGTGCACCCTAATTCTTATTGTTTGATCTGTTATGAGACCTCT
Organism: Corydoras sp. C115; assembly: GCA_019802505.1. Classification (NCBI taxonomy): domain Eukaryota; kingdom Metazoa; phylum Chordata; class Actinopteri; order Siluriformes; family Callichthyidae; genus Corydoras; species Corydoras sp. C115. Next base: position 1,021,957 of record JAFMOC010000049.1, read on the forward strand.
TCTCCATCGAACATCAAGAATGTGGATTGTGAGCCAGGACATCTCATTCAGCATTAGTGCCCATCTTCACTAAAGCTCTTCTGAATGTATGGCAATCGTTCTCACAGACAAACAACAAAAGTATGAAGAAAGCCTTTCAAAAAGAATGGATGCAGTATAAGGACTTAAATGCGATGTAATAAAAGCTACAGTATGTGTAATCTGTAGTTGCCCCAATACGTTTGTTCATATGGTGTCTTTATTGTTTTTTATTTTCTCTTAAATGAAGGTATACAAAATTGGTAATTGTACTCATATGTATGATAAAATGACAACAAAGAGCACAGTCCTTCTGCTTGTGCAGTGATTTAATACTACTGCCCCACTATGTGAAGCTGGAGCACAGTCTTTAGCCCTAATTTGAGCTCTAAGGTCTGTGATCATACAGCTCAGAGAAAAAAAATGGCAAGCATTTCACATATACTCATAAGAATAGATTCTTACCAGTGCTGGTCCTTGCACCCTGCCACCTGACTGAGTCAGCAATGTATAGAAGGTTAGTGAACCTCTATCTCACTGACCAATCTATCACACTATCTCGGTCCAATCTCGGTCTCCTATTCCCCTCCCATTTTTTCTCATGCCTTGTTTTCCATTTTTTTCCTCATTTTCTTTGCACAAACATCAAACATGAAAGTGAGACTCAGTGAGAGAGCCAACCAGGCGTGCAGAGTGTTTCAGACACATAGGGTTCACTGCAGTTCAGCTGGAATCAAAGTGCTGAGGGGGAATCATTATTATAGAGAGTGAGTGGATGAGTGAGCTTAACTATTTCCTAACTATTCAAGCCTTAACATGAACTCATCTGAACAGTGCAGTCAACTCTGCTAGTAAAACACAAATCTTTTACAAAACAAAGATTTCTTTCACATTCACATTATGCTGCCTGTTCATGCTTTGAATGTGTGCTCGTGAGCGCATGTAAACAACGATTTTATGTCCACGGCTAATATAAAACAGTTTTTAAGTAAAACTGATTTTAAACTTTTATAACAGGTTAGTGACAATTTTCTACTGAAATCCATAACATTACAAATCAGATTTTGTGTATTATGTGCATGTATACAGGGCGGCACGTTGGCTTAGTGGTTAGCACGTTCGCCTCTCAGCACTAGGGAGTCCCGGTTCGAATCCCAATCTGGGTGGAGTTTCCATGTTCTTCTCGTGTCCGCGTGGGTTTCCACCAGGTTCTCCAGTTTTCTCCCACAGTCCAAAAACATGGATGAAGGTTAATTTTCCAAATTGCCTCATATAGAGTTTGCCTGTGCCTGAAATTTTAATCCTGAGTTTTATGAGCTATATAATATAAGCATGTTTGATTAAGCTTAGTAACCTACAACAGAAGACAATGTAATGATCAGAGACAAAGTGTGAAGAAACGGTAGCTGTACCAAAATCACCTACTACACATGGGGTACTAGACAGGATTCAGTACTTACTGCTCGACCAGTAAAGCTGTAGGCTGTAGTATTTTTGCAACCCGTGTCTGCCATATTTGACAAGATATCATACCATCACTTTTAAAAGTTATGCTATACATTAAAAATCATTTGGTGTTGTACATAACTATAATATTGCATCATCTATTGCAAAATCTTGGGGGGGGGGGGTTTACATGTCAATCCAGGGGTAAACTTTTTGGGTGCTGGGCAGACACACCAAGCACAGGGCACCAATCTATCACTGGGCTCACACTATATAGAGGCAATTTAGAGCATCCATTTTTCCTTGAATCCATGTTTTTGGACTATGGGAGGAAACCAGAAAAAACCCACACAGACACGGAGGGAACATGAAAACTCTACCCAGATCAGGGTTCGACCTGGAACCCCAGCGCTGAGAGGTGGACTATGCCAACATGTTGCCCCTATTACAATATATTTTTTAATGGAAACAAGAGATGGAGCATCAGAAATCATAGAAACACATGGATTGTCCACCACAAAGTCCAGAGCTAAACCCCACTGAGCATCTTTGGGATGTGCTGGAGAATAAATGCAGCTCTGGAGAGAAATAAATGTGACATTGCAGAAGCTAATGGAAACAATGCCACAAAGACTGTGTGCTGTAATGAAATAACTAACCAAATATTTGAGTGTGTGACTTTTTGGCCAGCCAGTGTATTATATAGACCTCTTTTAGCTGTGCAAACATTAGAAGAGGGTTTTTAGATTTTAACATACTATACCATTAAAAATGTACAATACAAATTCTTTAAATGTGTAAACGTGAAAACTACAAGTCAAAATAAGCAGATGATTTACATTTAGGAGGGAGTCACAATAATGCAGTGTGAGACTGGATGAAGGGGCTAAAATGTTCCAGGCATCTCCAGGGTTGGCATCTCTAACATTTGTCACAGCTTGTGTCAAAAACAGCCTGCAGCAACATCTAAGATCAAGGTCACAGAGAGGAAAAAAGCAGAGACTAGATGAGGCGGTGACAAAGTGTCAAACAAAACAAAGTCATCATATTATTTTTAATATAAAGCAGTAAAAATTATATAATTTCAGGTTACCATCAAACATGTATCTAAAAAGATGAGTACAGTGTTGAATAACTGCAAGAGAAAGAGAAGAGTAAACAAACAGACAGAAAGGGCTCAAGGACAACAATGGGAAGCTAGGACAAGAAAAATTATGCCTGAATAATGAATAGGAAGGAAGAGGACAGACAGAGAGGAGGGTGAATTGGCTCTATCCATCCTCATTCTCTCCCACTCTTTGCTCACAGTGGGGTTTGGGCCGTGGTGGATTTGTTTTGGCTCATGGTAAATATGATGGCCACAAATCAAGTTGAGGGTCACAGAGGTCGCTGGAGGCGATACCATGGAAGGGAAGGTCAGCATCTCCTTAGGTTTTATATATATATATATATATATATATATATATATATATATATATATATATATAGGCGGCACGGTGGCTTAGTGGTTAGCACGTTCGCCTCTCAGCGCTAGGGATTCCCGGTTCGAATCCCCATCTGGGTGGAGTTTCCATGTTCTCCCCGTGTCTGCGTGGGTTTCCTCCGGGTTCTCCGGTTTCCTCCCACAGTCCAAAAACATGGATCAAGTCAATTGAATTCTCAAAATTGCCCCATATAGAGTGTGTCTCTGTGAGTGAGTGTGTGCCCAGCGATGGATTGGCGCCCTGTCCTGGGTCTATCTGCCCAGCGCCCGAGACGTTCTCCCCTGGATGGGCATGGGGAACCCCACCGCGACCCTAATAGAGGATAATTCGCGGGATATAATGAATGAATGAATATATATATATATATATATATATATATATATATATATATATATATTAAGTTGCGGCACGGCGGCTTAGTGGTTAGCATGTTCGCCTCTCAGCACTAGGGATTCCCGGTTCAAATCCCAATCTGGGTGGAGTTTCCATGTTCTCCCCATGGCTGCATGGGTTTCCTCTGGGTTCTCCGGTTTCTTCCCACAGTACAAATACATGGATGAAGGTCAATTTAATTCTCCAAATTGCCCCATATAGAGTGTGTGCTCAGCGATAGATTAGTGCCCTGTCCTGGTTGTATCTGCCCAGCACCCAAAACATTCTCCCCTGGATGGGCATGGGGAACCCTCCCCTTGGAGAAGGTGCTCACATGCAGTTTTCTCTGATTCTAATTTAAGGTCAGTGGTCAACTGTAGTTCAGTTAATTAAAATATGTTAGCACTTCACTAGACTTGTGTAATGTAAATAACTTTATGCAATAAATGTATGTAAATAAATGTAAATAAATGTAAATAACAAGGCAGCTGGACTACAAAATGAACATTGCTTGCTATCTGTAGTTTGTACAGAAGGTTATTTGTGGACAAATAAGACCAAAATAGATCTTTTTTTGTTTAAATGAAAAGCATTATGTTAAAGAAAAAATATATATGGCATTCCAGCATTAAAATCTCATCGTATCAGAGAGAAAAGTGGTTGGTAATATCATGGTTTGGTTTCTTCGGCACAATCTGGTCCAGGACTGCTTACCATCATTAAACTTAATTGAAACCAATGCAACCAAGGCAAATGTCAGGACACTGTGTACATTTGTAAATAATGTATTTGCCTGTGAAATACATTATATTTACATTGAGTTAATTTGCTGACGTTTTTATCCAAAGCAACTTAGAAATGAGAGAACTTCACAAGTCAGTAAGTGGTTCTGTAACCATTTGCAGTCTGATGAATATAAACAACTGTTCTAATAGTATACCCACTCACACATGATTATCATCCCATTAAAAAAACATCTTACTCCACAACCACAATAAAATTATAATACAAATTTGCTTTAGATTATTTTTTTTATTTAGTGTCTAAGCTATCTGAAATTCACAGTAAAGGTCTATAATGATAATTTTTAAAGACGTATCCTAAGCTTGTGCCTCTGATTATGATTAATAATGTCAGCATTCTGGGATCCACAGCACCGACTGTAACATTGTCGTGCTTTGTAATTGATCGGTTCTTGAAATAACACTCACTAGGTTTATTATCAGTCTTTTACAGAAGATCAGTCCAGACATTTTTTTTTTTTAAAGAGAGAGCGAGAGAGAAAAAAAAAAACAAAAGATACATGAGCTACCTGACCTTTCTCAGTTGGATAGAGTTTGGGCTTCACTATAGCAACAGTGCTAAATGGCCCAGAGTAACCTTTTCCTCTCCTTCCCCTCCCTCACTGTCTTTCTATCTGCAGCTCTTGTATGTTATGTAATTGCTTGCAGGCATGTGAATGTAGCGGGTGAACTTTCACCCACTTAAATTTTCAGTGTGTGAGAAGGTGGAGGGGGTACCCAATGACAGCACTTGTTTTGTCTGGTAAAATAGGGCACCATGGCTCCTTACCAGTGTCTGCTAGGATAGTTAATACATCCAATATAGAAAATGCATGTGTGTGTAAGGGAGGGGGTCAATCATATAATCATATAATATATACTTTATGTTTAAACATTTGCATTTGAATGCAGAATTATTCCTAACTCTAAAAACCTTATGTGAACTTCATTAAAGAAATGCAGCCATGTTGATGATGCTTTGTCAATTAATAACAAAAAGAAACATTCCACATCGTGGAAAAAACATTTCAGAGAAGTTTTGTTTTACTCGCGACAAGCATTGGTAGTATTTTCTGTGCACCACAGCCCTTCGCCTCAAATGTTACCCAATAAATCAGAAAACATGTTTTTTTTTTTTTCCTGTGTCAAAATATAATGAAACAATATATAATGTGTAAGGAAAACTTGGTAGGCTGCCAGTCCAAAGTGGGTAGAGCAGCAAAACATTAATAATGTGACTACGTCTGTGACATATAAGAAGGTCTGGACTCCCCTGCTTATGTTCAGACACAACTGGTTGTGCTTCTATAGATTCCACTTACACATCCTATAGAAGAAAATAATATCATATTCCATAAATCTGTTTGCAGAACTTATTCAAAAGAAAATATTAAACATACCATATTTTATTATACAATACATAAATTGTAATTATGTATCCAAGTGTGCAGAAGTGAAACATTTTATTTAAGTAATATAATATAACATTGAATTACAATAACAACCTGCATATAAAATTAACAGATCAGATTTTCATACAACAGACCATAATACTTCCACATTAAAAAGGTCAATAAATCTCTTGGAATTATTTATCACAAAAACTAAATACCAAATAATTGTCAGACATAAAAAGTTTACCTGTGCAGTGGTCTTTAAAAATGTTGACGGTTTCAGTAGTTTTACATTTTTTGATATGATATTTACATTTTAAAATATGACTTAAAACATCATCAGAAGACAAAATATTTTACAAGATCATTTATTATTGAGAGAAAGATTCATTATTTGGTTTGTGTATCACCCCTTAATACACATTATCATATCTGCCTTAAACTACAGCATCAGTCTATGCATTTGATCACTTGAAGCAGATAATAAGCTCTTACGATTTGCACTAATGATTTGGAGCATCAGATTTTTTATTATCTAGCACTTTTCTCACTTTTCTCCAGTACAGCATATGAAGCATACTGTGGATCACTTATCATAGCTTCAATGTATTGCAGGTTTATTTTAATATATGTTGGAAATAATGTTGGAAATAAAACTAATCGTGGGAAATACTCGAATTGGAGTATGAATCCGTTTCCAAAGTTCTTTTTTGCAGGCTGAGCTGGATTTATAAGCCGGAAGCGTTACAATTTTGGCATTTTGTGCTTTATATGTTACTAAAGTTCTGTAGATTTATGAGTTTAGAACGTGTTTAATAGTTAATGTTAATAAAGCCTTAAACATATAAATAATAAAATAACATCGCTACATTGTGGGGGTCTCTGGAACAAACACTGCGATAGGGACTACTGTACATGCTCAGAGTGATTAAGCGTGCACATGTTTTTAAAAAAATTAATAAATAAATAAAGTTGCAGAGATTAATTGTTTTTAGAGCTCTGGTTATTGATGTGGATGATTCTGCATAATATGCATCAGTACTTTCTAAATGTTTTCAAAAACATACCTCACAACCGCCACACAACACCGACAAACTGTCCGTGATCTACCCGTTGATCTGCTGATTTGACCAACACATGTGGTCCATGCTCTGCCTCTAAACTGAGCTACAGTCAGCATGGCATGCTTAGAGGTGTTTACAGCTAAGGTGCAACTCACAATTCGGCTAAAGAGCTTGTCTCTTAATTTCAGTTCCACCTTGTTTTTTGGTCTCTGAATGAGTGATGAATGCAAGGAAGGAACCACGTGTTGTTGAAGAAGGTTCTGATTCACGCTTGCATTTGCTCTGCCATGTAGCTGTATGAGAGTTACAACTCTTGCAGCCGAAAACATACCCCAAACCATGACACTTCCTGTTCCACCTTTCTCTGACTTCTTTACATACTTTAGGTTCAGTCTTTCACCAGTTTCTCAACGAACATAATGTTTTCCATGAAACACAAATAAATGAAACTTGTTTTCATCAATAAAATAAACTCTGGACCACTCCTCCCCTGTCCACACAACAAGCCATGAGTCTAGCCTTTTGATTCCTTCTGCTAATGAGAGGTTTGGTCACTGCAAAGTGGGCTATCAGTCAAAATGCTCTTAAATGTCGAGACACTGTATAACGAGACAGATCGTTACGTGGTTTAGTGCTGATCTGGCGAACGATTCCAGCTGCAGTGTTGAACCGATTATGCATGGAGATTATCCACATTATTCTGTCTTGCACTTGTCTTTCATGGGCAACCAGCCTTCTTGGTGGACTTAAATAAGCTGTGAAGATGCAGTATTTTTAGAAATCACAAACATGGAACAACCAACTTCTCTTGCAATAACTGATAGGGTCTCCCCTTTGGCTGGAGGTTTTCAGTCAGTTTGAAACGGCTCACCATCTTTGCAAAGCCTGTAAAAACTGGAAAATTAGGCTTTGTAAAAACTGAAAAATATGGTTTGTCAGCAAATGAATGACACTAGCACCAGGTGCCAGATTAACACCAATAACTTGAGGGTATCTGAAAGTGTTCTCTAATTTTGATCAGTGCTCTTTTTCAGTTATCTCCCTCCATCCATTATCTTCCGCTTTATCCTCTGCTAGGGTGGCGCAGGGGTTCCTCATGCTCCTCCAGGGGAGAACGTTTCGGGCGCTGGGTAGATACACCCAGGACAGGGTGCCAATCTATCACTGGGCACACTCACTCACACAGACACACTCTATATGGGGCAATTTGTAGAATTCAATTGACCTTGATCCATGTTTTTGGACTGTGGGAGGAAAACGGGGAACCCGGAGGAAACCCATGCGGACATGAGGAGAACATGGAAACTCCACCCAGATTGGGATTCGAACTGGGAATCCCCAGCGCTGAGAGGCGAACGTGCTAACCACTAAGCCACCGTGCCACCCTTTTTCAGTTATCTCATGTAAGTTTTTTTTATGCTGTGCTTTAAAAGCTATAAAATTTTTTGACAGAATCTCAAATTACTGCTATTTTATTCCTGTTAGGAAAAACTTACATAGAACTACATGGCAAATTTGACAGTTAGGCAATTATGTGTTGTTCTCTAATTTTGATCTCCAGTGTATATTTTTTTATTTGAATTGCACCAGCTAAATGATAGATCTTATAAATAAGGGTGAAAGTCTGTGTGAGTTTATTTCCTATACAAATCCACACAGTTGCTTAAATGACCATGGAATTTGACTTACTCTTCGAAACCATGCAGAGGTTTATATACTCAAGTAGCTTCATTTAAACAATCTTTAACAAGCCATCAGCTGCACACCATGCAGCTTGATTTAGGTGGGTCAGTGTCTCTGCCATCATGATGATGTGACGATGGGAATATTTTGGGCGTAATGTGCAGTAAAACTGATCTTTTTACATGGTTGTTTAAATAATGGTATGTTACTCACTGCATCAGTTAAGATTAATTAACTTGTTGCAGTCTCTTTTTATTCAGTTAAATTCAGTTAATTTTCAACATTTTTTTGACCAGGAAGTGTATTTTAACATAACAATTCCTTGTTGAACAATACAAACAAAAGGCACAAAACTTTAAAACACAGAATATTAAAATAGCTGTGACTGAAAACTGTTGTAACAAATTAAAGTACAATCATTACCAATGGACATGTGACACTTTTAGGTCTGTTTTCTTTTTGTCTTCTAAAGATAAGAAATAATATATTTCGGCAGACAGCTAAGCTGAGCAGGACAGCAAAGAGACAGAACTTATACTTGACCCACATAAATAATACAAAGACAGTAAGAAAGAGAATATAGACAGCATGGAAGTCATCTCAGTCCATATGGTGAGGGCAGTGGTCCATGTTCAGATTTGAGCGGATCATAAATGATTACCCAGAGAGCAATACAGTCTGTTAGAAAAACGTATACTTGATAGACGTATGCAAGAGAAATACATGAAATTCCTGAATTTACCTGAATATCACTGTCTGACTGTGTGTACGTGTTTGTGTGTGTACAGGAGTAGGCAGGGATTACTGTGCAGGTAAATTAGCACATGTATTTTACTGCATTACCAACAGTGTAAACTCTGTAAACTTCTGTAAGCCCTTAATTTGTAACTGTTTATTTGATAAAAAAATAAATAAAATGTGAAACAAAGATGCGGAAGGCCAATAATCAAGCAGTTGTGTTTCATAGACAAGCAGGGGTGTCCAAACTTTAACACTGACCTCTATTGGCTAATCCAGTAGCCTGCACAAGAATTAAAAGTATTTTTACTCCAGCAGTTTTTGGTTTACCATATAACTAAAATTTTTGAAAGCATTTCATTGCAGAATGTTTTGCAATAGCGATAACACCTTATTTTAACCATAACTGACCTAAAATGATTAAACTGTTGATTAACCATATAGTCACTGAATGCAAGGGGTTTGAAAATGCTAGCGTGCACCTTCTGGCTCTACACACAGACGGTACAGGCCTGCACTAAAGGCTCTTTGCATGATGTACAGTTCCTGCAAGACCCTGTTACTAGCTTAGTGAAATCAATCAACCAGCACTGTATATACACGTTACTGTATGTCACAGCTTCAGCTCTAAAGTAACACTAATTGTAGTAGCCTTTTATTAGATGTCTGCATGAGCTTTCTGCATCAAAAAACAGTAATATTATGATTTTTAACAAAAATTACAGAAATGGTTCAATAAATGAGCAATTTGAATGATGAACCAAGCACAGCTGTCAGCAACTTTAGCTGTATGTTTGTGCATATTGCTTTGTTGTTACGTTGTTTTTTTTCTCTTTCTTTAGCATATCAGTGGTTAAAGGTTTTGTTGTCCAGCCATGAACATCGTAGCAGATGCTCTTGCCTGTGCGGATTCACCCTAGTTATTTTATATTGCTTTTTTTTAAATTACAAAAACTTTTCAAACTATTTTGTCCATTTTGCTATTCTGTCTCATGTTTTGGGTCCAGCATGTCCACATTCACCAGTGTGTTGGACCTGTAACAACCTCATTTGTAATTTATTCAATAAAGTGTCACAGTCTAAGAAAATCAGGCCCATATGATAAATTTCCGATCTCTATACTCTACTGTGGATATGATGTTTTTTTTCAGCTGTCCTCTGAAGTTCAAAAAGCAAAACCATCAGGACGAGATGCGTTAGTCGACTCAGATTCTTTAATTCAAGCAATTATTTTTTAGGTGTCTTCGCCTGTCTTTTAAAATGTCCAAAATTTTAAGCAATAAAACAATAAGTGTTTCCATTTCTATCATTTTAAGTACAGAACATATAATAAAATAACAGGTACAATGACACATTCTTTGCACAAAATCCGAATTTTTTTGCTGACATAATAAGACTAATAAGACTAATATACAATGCCTTGCCAAAAAAAAGGGCACATGATCTATTATGGTGGACCGTCTTTAGCTTTGTTTAAAGCACATATTCACTGGGGCATAACCCAGTGAAAAACTTTACCTAAACACTGCTCTGCCACTTCTGCATTCTAACACTATAATAAAATCAATGGCATAAAACATGGGTGTTAATAAAAAGTAAGAGAATATACAAATAACAAACCAGGAATTTAGACCATTTAATAAGAAGATTTGCAGAAGTTCCAAACAAAATTAGTAAAGATGCATTAAAAAAAAATTTCAATTTATGCATAAACGATGAAAAAGACAGAGACATATAGAGGGAACAGTAAGTGAGTGATAAGATGGCTGTCCAGGCAACCTGCCAAAAGATTAGTCTGGCTTTCCAGGTGGCTGTTTGAGTTCACATCCCATTGACCCAGTGCCGACACATTGTGTAACCAAAAACAGACAATCACCACACACACACACACACACACACACACACACACACACACACACACACACACACACACACACACACACACACACACACACACACACACACATTATTTACATGCACACAACTCTTGGAACGGTCCCTGGTTCCAGGTATGGGTTCCTGGCTATGTCTAATGAAAACTCCATGTACAACGTGCCACGTCATACAGGTCCGAAATCTATTGTTATATATAAAACACAGTTGTAGTTTTGTGTCGTAACTTAGAGAATATACATGACACAGACATAAAAATTCCAACAAAAAAAATCTCTGTTAAGTGTTTACAGCAAAACAGTATGCTGTTAAATTCAATGTATATTATCAATGACTTTACAGACTTACAATTCAACATGTTTTCTTCTGTTTGCAACCTTCTGACTAACATCTAGGGCCCCGTTTTAGCAATCTTTAGGTGAGCCGTCAACCGCACTTAATTTAGGGCATGTCAGTGTGTCTTTGCTATCATAATGACAAAATGCCTTGCGTGGCACGAAGCACACAAATGGCATGTGCTAATTGGTCTGTTACATTTACATTGTCATTTTGCAGATGCTTTTATCCAAAGTGACTTATAAAAGTAGGTACGGAAAAAACAGCTACAAGGTAGAATTATCAAACCTAAAATTCATGGCATAACATGCAATAAACCAGGTGTGGCCACACTTTTCTGGCCCGAAATCTCCTTTTTCCAGTGGAAAGGTCATTGTGATCTTCCACGATTCATGCTATTTTTAAGCTTTAATGTTGAAACCTACATCACACATCATGTTAGCATTGTGGAAACAGCATAGAGAAGACTCGACTTCGGGTTGCTATTTTCACAGAAATTGCACTTTTATTAAACATATTCCAGCAAACAGCATGGAGAGAACTTGGTTTCAGTACAGCCTTTGGCTCAAGGACATGACACAAGGTTCACCCAAAATGGCAAAACCCCCCCACACACACCTGAACGCGCAAACACATACAGCACAAACGTTCGACATTCCCAGCAACCCGCATCTCCCCAAACAGAACATGAACTTTAATAAAAGAATAAAACATAGATCACATATAACCCGGTTGCAAGAAATGATGGGAAGTGGTAATAATAATAATAATAATAATAATAATAATAATAATAATAAGTCGCAGCTATGGCAACAATACCCCAGTCAATTACATTGACCCGCCCACCTTTGACACGCCCACTGTGTGTATATGTGTGTGTATATATATATATATATATATATATATATATATATATATATATATATATATATATATATATATGGCTGCACGGTGGCTTAGTGGTTAGCACGTTCGCCTCTCAGCGCTAGGGATTCCCGGTTCGAATCCCCATCTGGGTGGAGCTTCCATGTTCTCCCCGTGCCTGCGTGGGTTTCCTCCGGGTTCTACGGTTTCCTCCAACAGTCCAAAAACATGGATCAAGTCAATTGAATTCTCAAAATTGCCCCATAAAGAGTGTGTCTGTGTGAGTGAGTGTGTGCCCAGCGATGGATTGGCGCCCTGTCCTGGGTCTATCTGCCCAGCGCCCGAGACGTTCTACCCCACCGCGACTCTAATAGAGGATAAAGCGGGAGATAATGAATGAATATATATATATATATATACATACAGTGGGTTGCAAAAGTATTCATACCCCTTGAACTTTTCCATATTTTGTCACATTACAACCACAAACATAAATATATTTCACTGGAATTTAATGTGAAAGACCAACACAAAGTGGTATACAATTGTGAAGTGGAAGGAAAATTATACATGAATCAACATTTTTTTTACAAATAAAAAACTGAAAAGTGCGACGTGCAAAAGTATTCAGCCCCCCTGAGTCAATACTTTGTGGAGCCACCTTTTGCTGCAATTACAGCTGCAAGTCTTTTAGGGTATGTCTCCACCAGCTTTGCACATCTAGTGACTGAAATTCTTGCCCATTCCTCCTTGCAAAACAGCTCAAGCTCAGTCAGATTGGATGGAGAGCGTTTGTGAACAGCAGTTTTGAGATCTTGCCACAAATTCTCAATTGGGTTTAGGTCTGGACTTTGACTGGGCCATTCTAACACATGAATATTCTTTTTTTTAAACCACTCCATTGTAGCTCTGGCTTTATGTTTAGGGTCGTTGTCCTGCTGGAAGGTGAACCTCTGCCCCAGTCTCAAATCTTTTGCTGACTCCAACAGGTTTTCTTCCAAGATTGCCCTGTATTTGGCTCCATCCATCTTCCCATCAACTTTGACCAACTTCCCGGTCCCTGCTGAAGAGAAGCACCCCCAGAGCATGATGCTGCCACCACCATATTTGACAGTGGGGATGGTGTTTTCAGAGTGGTGTGCAGTGTTATTTCTCCGCCACACATAGCGTTTTGCATTGTGGCCAAAAAGTTCAATTTTGGTCTCGTCTGACCAAAGCACCTTCTTCCACATGTTTGCTGTGTCCTCAACATGGCTTCTGGCAAACTGCAAACGGGACTTCTTATGGTTTTCTTTTAACAATGGCTTTCTCCTTGCCACTCTTCCATAAAGACCACATTTGTGTAGTTGACAGTTTCCCCCACCTGAGCTGTGGCTCTCTGCATTTCATCCAGAGTCACCATGGGCCTCTTGGCTGCCTCTCTGATCAGTGATCTCCTTGTTCGGCCTGTAAGTTTAGGTGGATGGCCTTGTCTTGGCAGGTTTACTGTGGTGCCATACTCTTTCCATTTCCGGATGATGGATTGAACAGTGCTCCGTGAGATGTTCAAAGCTTTGGAAATCTTTTTATAACCTAAGCCTGCTTTAAACTTCTCCAAAACCATATTCCTAACCTGTCTGGTGTGTTCTTTGGACTTCATGATGCTGTTTGCTCCCCAATATTCTCTTAACCAACATCTGAGACCGTCACGGAGCAGCTGTATTTGTACTGAGATTAGATTACACACAGGTGGACCCTTTTGAGTCATTAGCACTCATCAGGCAACTTCTGAATGCAATTGGTTGCACTCAGGGAAAAGGGGGCTGAATACTTTTGCACGTCGCACTTTTCAGTTTTTTATTTGTAAAAAAAATGTTGATTCATGTATAATTTTCCTTCCACTTCACAATTGTATACCACTTTGTGTTGGTCTTTCACATTAAATTCCAGTGAAATATATTTATGGTTGTAATGTGACAAAATATGGAAAAGTTCAAGGGGTATGAATACTTTTGCAACCCACTGTGTATATGTATATATATATATATATATATATATATATATATATATATATATATATATATATATATAGTGCTTCTGATACTGTGCTGTAATAAAAGCGCTGATGAGCGCAGTTAATGTCCTTTTTTTCTCAAACCTGGGGTGTGATACATGGCAATCTACCAACATTCACTGTGCGATCGACCGGGCAATCGCGATTGACGTATTGGGCATGCCTGCAATAAACCAAATCAGCGTGTCACTAAACATTCCCTCTAAGAGTCAGATGCGGTCTGACTTTGGCAGGTTGCTATTTTAATGGTGCAGCTACCTAGACATGTCGGTCATGTATTGAGTGTCTTAGAATAAATTAATTAGCAAAGCATCTCAGAAGAGAAAACTCAGGACACATGCCTCTGTTGACAACTCAGGATAGAATTGCCAAGATAGAATTGAATATCTGACTGTTGATGTCTCTCTAGCTTGTTTTCAGTCAGTGATGCACCTGTTTTCTGTTGTCAAGACAGCAATACGCCAGAAATGTACATGAACACACAATATTTAAAGATCACCATGCCATCAATGTACATATATTCAAAAGCACTGTTACTATTTAAAGTGATGCAGGCGGAAGGCATGAGTAAAAGATAGCAGTATATATTCCAAGAAATTATGTGCTTGATAAAGTCTTCAACCTGTCAGTGGATTTTGATGAGACAGTACAGAAGATTAAATTCATTTCTGAATGTCACACAGCTGTTTTGCATAAAAGTCTTGGCAGAATGTTTGGCGATATTCTTAGAACATCTGACTCTGATTAAAAGAGATCCAATGATAGCTAGTGACAAAAAGTAAATTAAGCACATTTACAGAGGAACCACAAATAATTGTGATTCTTAAGAAGTCAAATGTCTTCTAATAATTAAAGTACATATATTTCGGAAAACCAATGGGATCCAGGTTTGAATCCTGATCTGGGTTTCCTTGTTCTTCTTGTTATATTGTGGGTTTTGTCTGGGTTCTCTGGTTTCCTCCCACAGTCCGGCTCTAAATTACCCCTATATAGTGTATGTGTGTGTTTCTGCCTGAGTGAGTGTGTTCACTGTCCTTTATGTATCTTCCCAGCACCTGAAACGATCTCCCCTGGAGAGGAGTAGGGATCTCCTCTGTGACCCTAGCAGAGATTTAAGTGGAAAATAATGACATGAGATAAATTTTCATTCCCACTTGCGAACCCATAGAGAAGGAATACCACTAATTTGAATCCTGCCGTGATTATTTATTTATTTGGAAAGTATTTCATCCACTTCAGTGAAGGAGAATTGCGTCAAAGTCACAATTCACTGCCAAGATAGCAATGAACGTCTGACTGTTGATGTCTGGCTAGGTTATTTTTAGTCAGTGGTGCGCCTGTTTTTTCTGTCACCAAGACAGCCATACACCAGAAATGTACCTGAACACACCTCATTTAGAGATATATTCACAATCAGCGTTGCTATTTAAATGATGCAGGCAGAATGGGTAAAAGTAATCTGTCAGTGGGGTCTAAGACAACAATGAGCATCGCAACATGCCTTGTGTAGAAGATACGTAGGGCACCCAGCTCAGTTAGACTACAGTTCTGTGTTGCTGAGAGTAAACTGTTGCATGACCACCATTCGTTCTTTTGCTAATATTTACATGCGGCAACTAGACAGTACAAAAATAAATAAATATATGGATAAACACATCATTCTAAAACAATAAAATGTTGCTCTTACTTGTTATCAGTAATGGTGACCCGGTTAGATGGAATTCCCAATATGGCACAGCTGTCATGCAGTTCCTCTTTACGTTGAGCTCCTTTCTGGTAGTAATTTCCTGATGTTACATAAACATTTTAAGGTGAACTTTTTTTGCAAAATAGACAATCCACACAATATGTGTGTCAATAATTTGGTGCATGCATTACCTACTAAAACAAGTAACTGTTGAAATGTTCAGTGCATACATTTTTTAACCTGAAAACACCACAATCTCTCCTCCAAACCTTCCTGCACTAGCAACATATCAGGTTGGGTTAAACACATTTTAGCAAAATATACCTGATCATTTAAGCAAAACCCTCGATTCATTATAATGACACCAAAATCTCATTGACTGCTTTGTCGACACACACCATAAATTATCTGATCAGGTTACTGAAACTGTTTGTTCCTGCAGATTCATTGTGTATAACATCACAAATAACAGACATTTTATAACTGAACAGGTTACTCAACTGTTCCAGCACTCTCCCAACCTCCTCTTGCATGTCTCCCAACATAAAGGATCAGGCCTCTACAAATGATCCAAAAATCAACCAATCTAAGCAAACTCACTACCCAATACTCCAATCTCTCCAGTGGCTTTAATACAAGGCACTGACTCTGGCCTACAGGATAATCAAAAAAATTCTAAAGATTCACACCAACTCATTCACTGCATTCTAGTGATGAATGACACCGGGTGCTTTAACCTCACAGTGGTGCTAATTCTCACTTCATATCATTCACCAACTGCTAAATGGTGGAATGATCTTGATAAACAATTGTAAATAACAGGGGCAGCACCGTGGTTCAATGGTTAGAGGGTTCGCTTCTCAGTGCTGGGGATCCAGGTTCCAATCCCATTCTGAGTGAAACTTCAGTGTTCTCCTTGTGTCCACATGGGCCTTCTCTGGGTTCCTTCCACAGTCCAAAAACATGGATTCAATGTGAATTGGCTGCTCTAAATCACCCCTAGTGTGTGCTTGTTTGTGTGTGTGTGTTTGCGTGGAACTGAGTGTATGTTTAGCATTATATTGGTGTCCTGTCCTGGGTGTACCTGCCTGGCGCCCAAAACGTTCTTCCCTAAATGAACATGGGAAACCCCCCATGACCCAAATAGATAAAAACTGTAAGTAAAATTCTAGGTACTGAAACCAGATTTGCAAATGATAATGACAATACTGCAGTTCAGTTGGTTCCTTCTTAAATTACTGACTTGTAATTTATATCTGCTAAAGGACCAGGTGAAAATGTCTAGTCAATATGACAGAATGATATTTTAAAACTTAATACCCATCAAATAACATATTTTGGCGCTTCTTACACATTAATTTCCCAAACTATCTGTGGTACGAAGTTACCACTACTATGAGGTTCTCATTAATAAAAAAGTGTATCCATTTAGACAACATGCAGTGAAAATAGTAAGTACCTTAATTCAGTCCCAATGCTGTTATATTAAATACACATGCCAAAATTTTAATTACAAAAAAAAACACTGCTTTAGACATTTTTAATGCATTACAAAATTTTCAGATATTCATTAAAATTATCAACATTTCAAATGTTTTAGAATGGAGAAACAATTCTCATCTGGTTAGGAGGTTTTAGTGCAGCAGTAGTTTCATTTAAACATCTCAGTGACACTGCTGGGATAGGAATAATACACCAACCAAATAATACCTGCTCTGTGGTGCTACTATTGGGGTCCTGACCATTAGAGAACAGAGTAAAGGGGACGTACACAGTATGTACCACAAACAGATGGACTACAGTCTGGAACTGAAGAACTACAAAGTCCATCTTTACAGTAAGTGGAACTGAGAATAAGGACAATAAGTAAAGTCCAAACTTTTGACTTGTACTGTATAATAAGCACGGTGGCTTAGTGGTTAGCACGTTCGCCTCTCAGCGCTAGGGATTCCCGGTTCGAATCCCCATCTGGGTGGAGTTTCCATGTTCTCCCCGTGTCCGCGTGGGTTTCCTCCGGGTTCTCCGGTTTCCTCCCACAGTCCAAAAACATGGATCAAGTCAATTGAGTTCTCCAAATTGCCCCATGTAGAGTGTGTTTGTGTGAGTGAGTGTGTGCCCAGCGATGGATTGGCGCCCTGTCCTGGGTGTATCTGCCCAGCGCCCGAGATGTTCTCCCCTGGATGGGCATGGGGGAACTAATAGAGGATAAAGCGGGAGATAATGGATGGATGTATAATAAGCCATATGAAAGGAAGGTTTAGATTTACTAAGCTACGAAACATTTCAGTCTGTTTCATGCTTTGTTGTGATGAACAGGCGCTTCATTAATGTAGATCATTGGTGGGTCGTACCTGCCGTTAGACAGAGCAGATAGACCTCGGCGTGAGACTCAGTCAGTTTTAAAAGAGAAGGCGAGAAGAACATGCACTCATCATCCGGATGCGCAGTGACCAGCAGAACCCGCAGTGCAGCCCCCGCAGCTCGCTCACCGGGGGCAGCAAGAGGCGAAACGTGGTTCAGCGAGGCCGGCCATAACCGCTTTGATCGCTTATAAATGAATTTTAAACATATCACATAGCTAAGAGAGCAAAGAATAACAGAAAGCCAAACAATCATCTCGAGCGTCGCAGTAAACAATCCGTGTAGAAAAAAGTCCTATAATTAAAGGTTCCGCGGCATTTAATTATCCTGCACTGTACCATAGGTAATGTCCATCCATTATCCATTATCTACTGCTTAATCCTCTACTAGGGTCGCGGAGGGTGTCCCCATGCCCACCCAGGGAAGAACGTTGGGCAGATACACCCAGGACATGGCACCAATCTATCACTGGGCACACACACACACACACACACACACACACACACACACACACACACACACACACACACACACACACACTCAATATGGGGCAATTTGAAGAATTCATTTCACCTTGATTCATGTATTTGGTGGACTGTGGGAGGAAACTGGAGAACCCGGAGGAAACCCACACGGACACGGGAAGAACATGGGGAGAAACTCCATCCAGATAGTGATTTGAACCCTATCCCTAGCACTGAGCCACCGTGCCGCCCCATAGGTAATGTTTTTGTTATATTTACAATTAAGCTAAATTATCCTGTAGAACTAGTATTATTAGTAATAAAAATGTTAAAAGCTTAACATTAAAAAAAATTTAATCCGTTTTTTAATCACTCGCCATAAATATTATGTTATATATTGTTTATTATCAGTATGGATGGATGAATGGAGTTTATTCTGTCTATAGACATGTATTTATATATTCCACAAATTTATTGCACTCTTATTTGTGCACTGTGTGCTGCTATACATTTCTGGTAGATCCTAACCTCAGGTCATTGCCTTGAACTAAATAGAATAAAGAGAAATCTATTTTAAAACAATAATATTTAGTTATTAATATAAAAGCATTTTCTAATGGTAATTTAAGTAATAAAAATAAAAAAGCAACAAATGAATAATATTTAGGTAGAATTATGTGCATATACAATTCATATGTAAAAATTGATAAAGAAATATCATTAATTCATTCATTATCTCCCGCTTTATCCTCTATTAGGGTCGCGGTGGTGTTCCCCATGCCCATCCAGGGGAGAATGTCTCGGGCGCTGGGCAGATAGACCCAGGACAGGGCGCCAATCCATCGCTGGGCACACATTCACTCACACAGACACACTCTATATGGGGCAATTTTGAGAATTCAATTGACTTGATCCAAGTTTTTGGACTGTGGGAGGAAACCGGAGAACCCGGAGGAAACCCACGCAGACACGGGAAGAACAATGAAACTCCACCCAGATGGAGATTCGAACCGGGAATCCCTAGCTCTGAGAGGCGAACTTGCTAACCACTAAGCCACCCACGATAAAGAAATAACTGTTGGAAAAGAAAACAATAAAAATCTTTCTTTCTAACATTACATTCATTTTTAAATGTTTATCATTTAATACAAGGACAACAAAGACTTCCTGTTCTTACTGACATTACATGGCATTATCCAAAGCGACATACAAATGAGAGAAAAACACAAGTCTGTAGTTAGGTAAAAACCAAATACACTGTAGAATCATCAAAACCTGATCATTATCCGATCTTGCCTTCTATTAAATTTTTTCAATTAATTAATTAATTACATTGGGTGACAAGGGGGCTTAGTGGTTAGCATATTTGCCTCTCAGCACTAGGGATTCCTGGTTCAAATCCCAATCTGGGTGTAGTTTCTATGTTCTCCCCGTGTCCGTGTGATTTCCTCCCACAGTTCATAAATCATTGTCAATTGATTTCTCCAAATTGCCCCATATAGAGTGTGTTTGTGTGTGTGTCTGTGTGAGTGAGTGAATGTGTGCCCAGCGATAGATTGGCACCCTGTCATGGGTGTATTTGCCCAGTGCCCGAAAAGGGTCATGGGGAATCCCACCGCGACCCTAGTAGGGGAGAAAGCGGACGATGATGGATGGAATTTATTTATTTATTTATTTTTTTTGTAGAAGAGATGTGTTTTGAGTTGTTTCTTAAAGATGCTAAGTAATTTACAGACAGAATATCATGGTAATATCATTCCACCAGTTAGCAGTGGTGAACGATATGGAGAGAGAATTAGCACCACGGTGAGGTGGAATCACCAGCCAACACTCATCACTAGAGCAAAGTGAACGAGTTGGAGTGTAATTTGTAGGTCCTGTTCTGTAGGTCAGAGTCAGTGCCTTGTACTGAATGCAAGCAGCTACAGCGAACCAATGGAGAGAGATGAGTAATGAAGTGACATTAAATTTCTTGGGCTGGTTGACACAAGTAGGCCTGCAGAGTTTTAAATCAGTTATAGAGGCCTGATTGTGCAAGCTGAGAGACCTGCGAGCAATGCATTACAGTAATCGAGCTGGGATAGGATAGGGGCCTGAACTAACAGCTGAGTAGCATGTTCAGTCAAGAAAGGTCTGATTTGAAAGGTCTAAAGCATTAATTGGTAAACGTTACTACATTGTACATTGAATAATTTTATGGATTATTCACATCACTGTAAAAGTAAGTTCTAGTTAATTCACATGGCACACTATATAGACATCAGACTACTGATCATTTCTACTTCTGAAATACGTTAAAGGAGCAATTTGTTTACAACAGCACCACTGCACCTTTTTAAATAATATTCTTACATTAGATGGGCAATTATTATTTAGTGTATTTATTGATCTATTCATCATTTTGTGTATTACTGTTATTATTATTATTTCTTGTTATAATAGGCATTCCTGGTAAGGAGCGAAGTAAAAATTTAATTGTACAAGGAAACCTGTTTCCTCATTGTGCAAATGACAATAAATTCTCTTTTAATCTTCATATCTAGTTTTAGTTTTGTTATTAGTGTAAAGGTGAGTTCTTTAAATTTTTGGTACAGTAATGTGAAGGTATCTTATTTGAAGGTTTGGTACAGTATTCTAAAAGTAAGTTCTTTAAAGGTTTGATACAGTGATGTGAAGGTAAGTTCTTTAAAGGTTTGATACAGTGATGTGAAGGTAAATTCTTTAAAGGTTTGATACAGTGATGTGAAGGTAAATTCTTTAAAGGTTTGATACAGTGATGTGAAGGTAAATTCTTTAAAGGTTTGATACAGTGATGTGAAGGTAAGTTCTTTAAAGGTTTGATACAGTGATGTGAAGGTAAGTTCTTTAAAGGTTTGATACAGTGATGTGAAGGTAAGTTCTTTAAAGGTTTGATACAGTGATGTGAAGGTAAATTCTTTAAAGGTTTGATACAGTGATGTAAAGGTAAATTTTTAATGGTTTGCTACAGGGTTGTGACGGTAATTTTTTAAAGGTTTGATACAATGATGTGAAGGTAAGTTCTTTAAAGGTTTGGTACAGTAATGTGAAGGTAAGTTCTTTAAAGGTTTGCTACAGGGTTGTGAAGGTAAGTTCTTTAAAGGTTTGGTACAGTAATGTGAAGGTAAGTTCTTTGGTACAGTGTGGTAAAGGGGTTAGAGTTGTGGATCAGTAGTGACAGTCCTCTGAAGGTTCTGCACGGCTCGGGACTCTGTTCTAAAGCTTGGCAGCTTTTAAAAGTTTGGTACAGTAATGTGAAGGTAAGTTCTTTAAAGGTTTGGTACAGTAATGTGAAGGTAAGTTCTTTGGTACAGTGTGGTAAAGGGGTTAGAGTTGTGGATCAGTAGTGACAGTCCTCTGAAGGTTCTGCACGGCTCGGGACTCTGTTCTAAAGCTTGGCAGCTTTTAAAAGTTTGGTACAGTAATGTGAAGGTAAGTTCTTTAAAGGTTTGGTACAGTAATGTGAAGGTAAGTTCTTTGGTACAGTGTGGTAAAGGGGTTAGAGTTGTGGATCAGTAGTGACAGTCCTCTGAAGGTTCTGCACGGCTCGGGACTCTGTTCTAAAGCTTGGCAGCTTTTAAAAGTTTGGGTGGGGAAGGCTTGTAGGAAAGCCAGGCCGCCTGTGGGGAACCCTTAACGTCACAACACAGTGTCCTAACTGCTACATAACAATCCTTCCAGTTTGCTTATTTGTTTTTATGACTATTGACATTTGAATATACACCTTAGTGTAAAAATATATCAGACCGTACGTTATAACGTGGCCTTTTTTAAAGTGATCATTAAAGCTATTCGGTTAGTAAAGCACCTCCTTTGTGCTGCTAGGACAAATAGTGCCATCGCGCTGTATGTGTGCGGTGTCTGCAGCAGTCGCTCGGTCCGTCAGTCGCGGAACCAAACAGCGCTCGCCAGTCGTGTCGCTTTGTGCTTTTTATTACTCGTCGGGGACTTTGCATCAACATGAGGTGAGTCCTGCTTGCATGGCAGCTCGTCTCCGTGTCCGTACGTGTTTATTAAACGCTGGTGCAGGCAGTTTAATGGCGGGAGCGCCAGTTCTGTCTGCTGATGTTAGCTTAGCTGGTTAGCTGCATCATGGCGGCCTGTTTAAGAAAGGTGAACTGCTCCCGTCCTGTGGCGTGTGCCTTCAGTTGGCTTCGTTGTTGAATTGTTTTCCAGTTTTGACGCCGTTTGAATGTTGTGTTATTAACGTGTCAGTGTAATGCGCTCGTAAATCGTTCGGAAGCTTTTGAATTCGGCGACATCGGGGCAGTTTAAATGCACGCAGTGAAAGAGCAGCTGTGTACCAAAGCGCTTACTTTCATTCTTGTTAGCACGGTTAAAAAAACAAAACAAAACTTTAAGTTTAACACAGACATCCATGAAATGCAGATTTCGACTGCACATACGTGTAGGCTGTTTATACATCATGAGTTTTACAGGTTCTAACCATGAACAACTTCGCTCCTATTAAACTAATCGTCTGCTGGGCTGTTGGTTTGTCCCACCATCACAAATGCAAAAGTCCAAGCTCTGAAATCCGACTAAAAAAGTTGCCGGGGTCGGTTTAGGAAGTGAGTCTGGAAGTTATATGCTTTAATCTTAAGCAAAGAAGGACCTGGATCTGGTTATGGTTTGCAGGATCGATATGCTTTTCTGATTTTCAGAGTTTTAATGAATACTATTATTAAAAAACAGGAAACCGCTGGAACGTTATGGATTTGGTTTTCTGTTCTGGAGTTCTGGA
This sequence comes from Corydoras sp. C115, assembly GCA_019802505.1. Classification (NCBI taxonomy): domain Eukaryota; kingdom Metazoa; phylum Chordata; class Actinopteri; order Siluriformes; family Callichthyidae; genus Corydoras; species Corydoras sp. C115. The sequence goes on from JAFMOC010000049.1 coordinate 1,045,358, forward strand.
GGGTGGTGAGGTGATGGTTATAATGGTGGTTGTGATCCAGTATTGCAGTAGTCACAAATGCCCAATTTACAGTGTTGTAAAAAAAAAAAAAATAAAGATAAGTACTACTACCAATAATGAGCACATCAAAAAATGTAAAAAGCCTAAAAATAATATGCATTATAATCACATGTTTTAGTAATAAATATTACTAGCATTCAAAAATAATAAATATAGTGGTTGTGGAAACATTATATGTAATAAAATATATTGCACTTATGAATCACATAAAAGAAGGAGTATTGCACCTAATATAGTATTGAATAGCAATGTTTTTAGAATACAGCCACATTACCATTAAAGTTGTAGCATGTTTAAAATGCAGTACAAAAAATAAGTCTGTAATTTGTTCATTTACTTATTGAAATGACAAATGTGTTTGGGTGGGGGTGGGGGGTCGATGTCAGTGAATTCCATCCTTTTTATTTTTCTGATTGGGTCTCCGTGCCCATCCAGAGGAGAATGTTTAGGGTATATATAGCGTTAATTTAGAGTGGACATTTTACTTTAAATCCTTGTTTTTGGACTGTGGGAGGAAACCCACACAGACACAAGGAGAACATGGAAACTTCATCAAGATCGGGGTTCGATCGAGGCAATGTGTTAATCACTAAGCCAATTGTTCAAGCAAAGCCAATTTGATATTGGTCCATGTTATTGTTGATTAAGTCTGTAATTTAATTCACTTTTATTAAAATGACAAATGGCAAATGTTTATGTAAGTGAATTCTATTTGTTAAATATGTTTAGAATGTGATGCCTGCAACACTGCATGCTTACCTCTTGATCGCATTACCTTTTTGTAAGAAATGTATATTTTTCCAAGTTTGAGAATATTGTAAATGCTAATTAAACAACATATTTACCCAAAATACATGGATTGGTGCTTTATTTTGTACACATTTGCTAATAGGACTAAATAAATCACCTGGATTTATTTGTTGTAAGATATGTCCTAAAACTTTAATCCTTATATTGTACTACTAATCAACCAGACTTTATCTTTAACTTTAATTTCTCTCTGTTCCAAAATTTGTTTATAATTGACAAATATTATTAAATTCACTTAATACATTTTTTTTCTATATATTCCTTTGTTTAAGGGTTTGAGTGAAATGAATGACAGATTTAAATGTTTTTTGAAGTCTCTACTTTGCTGATGTTGAGGATTGTATGTAACGTCTGTTAAAAGTTTTAAATAAATTTGAAAAAACTATAATTAAAATAAGTAAGTTTGAACTTACTGATCTTGATGGTTGAATCCCAGGCTTTAGTATAAAACAGCATTGTTGGAGTTTTTGTGTTTTTTTCTAAAAGCTTTTAGATTTGAAATGCATGTCACTGTTGGTTTTGGATGATGATGTAAATCAGTTTCTATGCAAGAAGATCTCCATTGCTGTTTTATAAGGGCTTTGAGTTTTTTTTAATGAAGATATAGCACTGGATGCTTTATTTATTTATTATTATTTTTAAACCAACTCCATGGCTGGTTGTCAGCCTCAGAAACAGCCTGTAGTGGTCGCACTACCAGGGAAGCTTACAATCATAGCAGACTGATCAGAGTTGTACCCCATGTAATATTTAATAACCAGTTTCCTATATTGGTGTCTTTAAGATGAGGTCATTGAACCACTTCAGTGTTCTTTTAAACTCCTGACTATTAGTACAGTTAAATATTTACTCTGTTTTAGGAACACCAAAAGTTTATTATTGGGTGAGTAATTTGGAACATTTGTACAAGGTGGTTTTGTCACAATTTTCAGAAAGGTGGCACCTTGTGTAATGTAGTAAGGACAGTTAATGGGATTGTAGAGAAAGATTTTTATTTATTTTAAAGCAGGTGCTGTTGCTGTGAAGCATTTAGTCAGTTTGTCAACCCACAGTCTAAATACTTGCTCGTAGGAGAATTAGAGATACTGTATCAGGTATGTGTGACTGTCTGTCTGTCAGTCAGGAAACCCGTGATCCTGCTTTAGTTCATGCAACACAAAAATATAGCATTCCTGGAAAATTAAGCAGCTATGCTTTAGGAAAATTAGGTGATGTAATATAATATTCATTTATTCATCATCTTCCGCCTAATCCTCTACTAGGGTCACCCATACAGGGGAAACCATTTCGGGCGCTGTGTGTAAACACAATCTATCGCTGGGCGCACTCATTCACAAAGACACAGTATATGGAGCAATTTAGAGTATTTAATTTATCTTGAGTCAATGTTTTTTGGACTGTGGGAGGAAACCAGAGAACACCTACACTGACACTGGTAGAACATGAAAACACTCAGATCTTCTGTTACCATCACATTTGATATGCTTAAACTTTAGGATCCTGCAGAGGTTTATATACTCTTAACAAACCACCATGAAGCAGCTCATGTCTCACCACCTCTGCATGGTTCAAGCAGAAACATGAGTGATGGATGTTCAAAGGGAAAACTTAAATTTGGGTGAAGTTGTTTTTTTAAACCAACAATTATACATTAGTTAACTTTAACTTTGCAGGAAACATCATCACAAGCCTGGGCTTGAAAAGGGGCTAGAACATAATTTAATTACAATTCGTAATTAAAAAACGGAAGTTGGTTCAATATCGAAAATGCATATAAAAAAGCAATTATTTTACATCCACTAGCAATCGAAAAGACATGCTGATACCAAAGATACCAAGTCATTCATTGTTTCAAGTGTTATTTTGTCCCAAATCCTGCAAATACATCTTAGAGATTTAGTTTGAGGTCATCATCATATATTAACTTCAAAATTCTTCACACATTTTCTGTTGGGCACGGTTTAGAACTGTGGGCAGGTTAGTCTAGTACAGGGGTGCCCACACTTATCTGGCCCGAGATCTACTTTTCCATTGGACATGTCATCGAGATCTACCAGGGTTAATAATTTTTTTAGGCTTTTATATTGAAACCTGTTTACACACATCATGTTAGTATTGGGTGGGCACGTTGGCTTAGTGGTTAGAACGTTCTCCTCTCAGCACTAGGGATTCCAGTTTCGAATCCCAATCTGGGTGGAGTTTCCATGTTCTCCCCTTGTCCACGTGGGTTTCCTCCGGTTCTCTCCCACAGTCCAAAAACATGGATCAAGTCGATTGAATTCTCCAAATTGCCCCATATGGAGTGTGTTTGAGTGTGTGCACAGTGATTGATTGCCCCCCTGTCCTGGGTATATCTGCCCAGCGCCTGAGACGCTCTCCCCTGGATGGGCATGGGGAACCCCCCCTCCCCACACACACAACCCTAATAGAGGATAAAGCGGAAGATAATGGATGGATAGATGGATGTTAGTATTATCGAATCAGTATAGAAAAGAGGGCTTCATATTGCCATTTTCACAGAAATTGCAGCAAATAGCATGGAGAAAACTTGGTTTTAGTAAACCCAAACTTCCAAACACAATGGAAGTGCAATGGCTACCTGCAAATTAAGCAAAGGCATTTTGAGTTTGACATTGCAAAAAAATATTCTTCCTCGCACTCTAAATGAAAGTGGTATTTTAGTTATTTTGGAGCGAAGTCCTTCACTCGTCTTGTCAGTCAAATAAAGTGCAAAAACACAAACCGAATGTATCTAATGTAGATGATTCTGGAGGCAGCACTTCGGATTTAGGCACGGAGGCACGCTGTTTGGGAACAGCGAGAGAGACGGGGGGGGGGGGGGGGGGCAGACCGCTCGCTTGCAGAGATCGTGATTTGGAATGAATCACATTGTGTTAAAATGTGTGCGCGTGTGTGTAAGTGTGCTTCCGATACTGTGCTGTAAAAAAAAAAAGCGCTGATACACGATTTTTTTTTCCTCAAACCTCCATCGCGATCGACCGGACACCCCTTCGCGATCGACCGGTCGATCACGATCGACGTATTGAGCACCCCTGGTCTAGTACATGCAGTCATGTGTACAGCGTGTGGTTTTGCATCATCATCATCATCAAACATCATGTGGACTTTAGAGAAGAGTGTAGAGCACTTCCAGACATGGGTTACTATGGCCGTGTAGCTTCATCCAAGCCTTGCATCACCAAGAACAAACAAAGCGTTGGATGCCCATCAAAAGTAGAAAGTAGATACATGCAGAACAGGGTGCCAGTCCATCACTTGGCACACTCGCACAGACACGCACTATAAATGGGCTATTTTTTTTATTTAAATTTAGAGCACCAATTTACCTGTGGAGTTAAGGTAAGGATTGTGGGAGGAAACCGGAGAACACAGAGAAACCCACATGGACAAGGGAGAACATGGAAACAAGTCACTGCTAGTCATGCTAGAAGTCACTGCTAGAAGAAAACTAAAACTCGTTATATGATGGCATAGAGTTATAGGTTTTATTGAAAAGACTGTAGATGCACTGATGTCTTTGTGCTCCGTGTCATTAGGAAAAAAGTGACCTCATAATTAAAGTCACTATGTCATGTGAGCAAAGAATCAAGTTAAGTCAGTCCTTCTTAGCACTGATAAAATTTAAAAGCAGTTACTTGTAAGATGTAACGTGAGTAGATTGTACAAATGGCTTCTGTTTTTTAGCCACATGCATAAACAAATAAGTCTGTCCAGAAAAAACAGAACTGAAAGAGTTCTACTGTAAACTTCTG